>CM070557.1:24129351-24675674 GCA_036346405.1 Phyllostachys edulis
TTGTGACCCTGATTCTCCACGATCCTTGAAGTAGACCTTGTTGGTGGCGATTCCTCCACTTCATTGCATATTTTACAACAAGCATAAGTACACAATTGTACTACCAAAGTCATACCACGAGAATGCAATTTATAGATGCATGCTTATTACAAAGGAATGGCTTACGTGGTTCTTTTTGCAGAAATCGATATTTGCAATTGAATATGAATAATAGATTGAAAGCATTAAGTAAAACAAATAACCAATAGTAATTTTATCAATTGTTTCACAAGGACACATAACCTAGTCAAGTTATTCACCGCAATGCATAAGTTATCTCACACATTTGTCCCATCCCAAGTTTTCATGAAAGTCTACCCTTGTGTGAAATCCAGAGCATGTCCATGATCATGGATCGACTATTCGAATAGATTGATTAACACTCTGTAGAGGTTGTACACTTTACCCACAAGATACAATCAACTTATGCGGGCGGTCACAACAAAACCTTTGAAACTTCATCTCAATATTGACACTCGGTATACTTAGGCGCCACAGGCCTTTCACCGCTAGACGGAAAAGCGGCGAACCGCCCGTGATCGCGACTACTTGGTAGTACACACTCCACCCAATCCGACACAGCCTAACCTACAACCTGAGTAATCAATGTCAAGACTCCATAACTTACTAAGTTAGGCCCGTCCCATACCAAGCATGTGGTTGCATGAAAGGCCTAGTTCAATGGCGCACAAAGTTAAGTCCTTAGCGGCACCGAGGCAAGACTTTCAAATTTTAACCTATCATTCCGCCAACATAGATCCACCATAAAAAGTGTACTGAGACCACTTGTCTCGATCTAAATCATTTCCTACCCTGTTGGTTAAGTGCAACATATGCCATCAACGAGTAATAGAACATAGTACACACAATTTTATCAAATGGTTTCATAGTCACTTAGTTAAGTTTATTATTGCGACTCATGAAATGATGACTCGTAGCATGGCTAAACAAACTAATCGTATCTAACCAACCCACGTTGGTAATACAATAACACCAACTAAATGAACTAAGCTAGGGTGACAAAAGATTATGGCATACAATTAGACAAGGAGGTCATAACAAATTGGATATTAACTAAACCCAAAAACATTGAAATAAATAATTAAAGTAGATGCAATACTTTGAATCAATATAACTTTTAAAAGCTGGGTTCAATATGATCAAAGGTATAACTTGCCTTGAAATAGGTCGATGTCTTGATCTTGATCTTGAGGTGTTTCTTCTTTTCAAATCCTCCCAAAGTATCGGCGTCTACTCCCAAGCGAAAGTAAATAAACAAAACAAATAAATAACAGAGGCAAAACAAACTCAAAAAATTAAATAAAAGTCTCAGATAAATAGATCTCAAATTTAGATGAATTTAGAAATTTGAATGGGCTCAAGCGGAGTTCGGATGCAAAAGATATGGGCTTGGGAAGATTGAATTTGAAGAAAAACCCTAAATAGGATTTTGAAATTAACTCAATTATTTTTCCTATGGAAAATCCGGATTATGGCATAGCGATGGCGTCGCGCTTCGAATAAAAAATTAAAAGGAATTCGACATGTGGGACCCACATGACGGTGAGATGGTTCACGGTAAACTTTGTTCACGAACCATTGGATCCGGTAGCTTGGCTACCAGCGTGCGTGCTGTGGCGCGCCACGCACACGACACGCAAGCATAAAGGTAGAAATTGGCGTTAGCGTGAATCTTGACCGGTACGCCACGTCGGGCCGATGGCGATGACGGCTCGGAACCAAAGGCTCCAAATGACGGTGGCTCTACTCCGACAATGAGTGGCACCAACGTGAAGCTCTCATTCTGCGAACTTTGAGAGTAGCTCACGGGTGGTTGAGGCAGCGGTGGTGGTGGCGGCGAGGTTGAAGCGGAGAAGGCGATCGGATATTGTCGGACAAGGGCTCTGGTGGTGCTCCGACGGTGCGAAGAGGCTCTGGAGGTTGCTCAGATGATAAAGAAGGCGATGGCGTACTCCACGGTCGAGGCTTCAACGCGTAGCGCAATTGAAGAAAGACCGATGGCGACGACAAACCCTAAACTTGGAATTGCGGCAGCGCTGGAGGGATTGAGGCTTAATGGGTGGCGACTCTGGAATGCGGAGGTGATTGCGAACCTCGGGGTGCTATTTATAAGTTTGGCGCGTAACAGATAAGAAATCTCAAATCGAGATCAACTCGAGTTCGTTGAATCTTAGAGATAGAGTTTGATTGGAGCCGATTTGATCTGAGATAAGGGTGTGAAAAGATAAAAGATTGAGTTTGGTAAAAGAAATCGAGGTAGATTAGTTGAAGATTTTGTTTTATCGGATGGAGCTTCTAGAAACTCTAATGGCGGACACGGGCTTGGGCTCTGCCCGGAAGAAGAGCGACGAGACGACAACGATGGTGAGTCCACCGATCGTGAAAGTTAAAGAACATAAATGTTAGGACCCAAGGGTGTAGTCGTCGATTTAAATGAGCGGCCTAGATCAAAGTGAGCGTTAGGACCGCGAACAGGACTTTAAGATCTAACCGTCAAATGTTGAATGGACGGCTCAGAACACTTTGGGCGTTTGGACCGTCCTAAAGCCACACTACATCGAACCGTTCAATTACAATCCAACGATGGGGGAAAGGATTTGAGAAGAGAGGAAGAGAGAGGCGCGAGTGGGGTCCACTGTCGAGAGGTGGTTGTGTGCACTCACGCGGGAAGAGTTCTTGCCATGGGGTGGGCGAAAGGAATGGGAATGGGCCGAATGAGTTGGAACTCTGCCCGGAAGCTTATCTGAGATTTTAAATATTTTTCTTTTTAATAAAATACTAGAAATTCAAATAAGCAATAGAACATAGCAAATGAACTTGGAAAAATTATAGAAAAATCTAGAAAATATATCCAAGCACATAGAACCCAAATAAAATAGTTTTGACCCTTGTTGATGTTGACTTTAATCATATTAAATTATTTTGATGTACAAAGTCCATGTTTAAGCTTTTGAATTACATTCAAATAAAATCCAAATGGTGAATTTCCCCTACTAACTATTCAAAAGATTTTTAAAGCTCATAAAATTGGGATGTTACAAACCTCCCCCTTAAAGGAATCTCGACCAAGAGATTCGAGCTATAGAAAAAGGCTAGAAACTCGACTTTTAGCTCTTCTTCACACTCCCACGTTGCTTCCCTTGAATGGTTGCTCCACTAAACTTTGTAAAATGAGCGGTCTTGCTTCTAGTCTGACGCTCTATGACATCCAAAATCTTGTTGGCGCTCTTTATAAGTGAGATTTTTTTTTCAACTCGATTGACTCCAACGGGCTTATTCTTACGCACACGAAGACACTTCTTCAAGCGAGGACATGGAAGTCACCATGTACTCTGCTAAAAAGCTGCAAGGAGCTCCAAGCGATAAGCAACTTCTTCACGACGATCCACAATCTTGAGCGGAACAACATACCTAGGGCAACCTTCCTTTGGCGTGAAACATTTTTACACCTTTGAGTGGCATAACTTCGAAGATATACAAAATCCTCTGGCTCAAAGTTGAGGTCACGGCACGATTATTAGCATAACTCTTTTACCTTGATTGGGCTATCTTTAATCTTTCTAATCATAGCCATTTGTTCTTGACTTCTTGAATAATATCTGGTTCAAAGACCAAACATTAATTTGCTTACGATCGGTTCAAAGGGTTCTCTGAGCACGACCATACAAAGCTTCAAGCGGTGACATCTGTGGTGGCCTAATAAGCATTGTTGTATGAAATTTACGCATCTGACAAACTTTTATCCCAACTAGTAGCATTAGCTAGGGCATAAGCTCTCCACATATCCTCCAACATTTGATTAACTCTTTCAATCATCCATCCGTCAGGGGATGGTATGCGATCTTGAAATTTAGATGAGTCCCTAAGGCTTCATGCATACTCTGCGAAGCGAGAGGTGGCCGAGATCCTCGATCGACACTATCTTCTTGAGCTTCAAAATCTGGGCCGTGACACATCTCTGTCACCTCTGTCGTACAATCCTTAACACAGATCTTCAACAGGTATCTTGACGATAGACAAAACTACGAGAGTGATAATCTGTATAATCTGCATAACTGCGTAGCTTTTACCTGAACTAAGCTACTTACAATCCCTTTTAGGATTAAAAATACTTGTATACGCTTCATGATTCACGCAAAATCTACATACTTGGTGATATGATATGCTCCTCATTGAGTAAAATGACCACGATCAACCATTGTAAACTTTAGAGGGTGACTATTATGAGCTGGTGCCGATGATGGTGCTATAGGAAACTTTGCACGAGCACTTACTTGTTCGACACGGTACCATGAGTAAGGCACAACTCATTTATCTTTTAATTTGTCCACCGATTGAGGGTGATACACAATCTTGACATTTAAACAACTATCAAGGTTTTATAGATACTCGATCTTGACATAAGGTAAGCCGGTATCCTTGATCAAACACTAACTTTTACGCACGTCGTGCAAATTAAGCTATCTCTGTCGATCGACATTATACCAATTCTGGCGAATACCATCTCATTGTATACAACCTCTACCATATACCACTCGCTAAGCGGTCTCCAAATTTGGTGACATTAATAGGAATGAAGCGGTAAATTTTTACGACAAGCGATTAACATTCACCTTTCAAGAAATTGCATCTTGATTGGGTCTGCGAAATCCATGTGCGAATTCTCGAGGCTAGAGGTACTATGACTTGTTGGTGGCTTTACGACATACCAACTCGGGGTAACCCATTTCGTGATATTTAAGCTTTTAAGTTGGATCATCACAATTCAACTTCAATCTCTTTGTACACCTTTGTATTTTTTTAGAAAGCGTAAGGCTTGCACATAGATGTTGGTTCGAGCCTCAACTACTTGAGTTTCTGTGATCGAATCTGTGAGACATACTCAATGTTTCACGAGATCATTTGTTAGCCTTCAATGGGTTCCAAGGCTAAACCTTGCCTCACGTGAGGTGATTTCCTTGACATAATGTCATCTCACTTTGTTGTCGACACTTATGTCTAACATTTGTTTGAACTCGGGATTCAACAAATATCCTCTTGAAGCCGACTAAAGACTCAACTTTTGACTTTCACAAGTAACCTTAGTTGGTGAACAATAGATTCTGCGGTAGCTCTTAGATTCAAAACATACGCCACTATCTTGATCATCACGAGGGAAAGGACTTGACCTCGTGGTTCTCAATCAATAAAACCATTCTTTGCTTCTTCACGACAACAAACTTTGAATTATGACTAGGGTAATGCCTTTGCTTGAAACTTTAGTTAATAGGAAGTCTTTGGCAAGACTTCTTAACACTGCGATTCTTGGATGTTAAAGTGATAAAAGCTATCGAGTTCTTCGATGTCTGGCGGTCACGAACACTAGAGTTGTGATCAATCTCTTTTGAACTTCTCAACGACTCGGTTCACTTCTAACGATCTGGACGGACTTGTCCTTTCTGCAGTGAGGGTCTTGGCTATCTTGAAACGGTTGCTTTACCGATCTTCAACTGACACTGTCTTGTTCACCGATGGTTCTAGGGAATCTGAAATTATTACTCAAAACTCAACTCAAACAAGCTGACTCTGAGATTCTGAAGATTAGCTCTTGGATAAACTAAAATTCTCGCACATCCTTGTGCTAACAATTTATCAAACAAACACCATTGATGCTTGCCAAACTAACGAACTTGATTTGACACTGACTTTATCTGAGGGAATCCTTTGATCTGTTCTACCATTTCTGCGAACTCATTGGCAATTTTTTTTTGCCATATATCATCTCTACGTAACTCCTTGACATAGGGCGTCGAGGTACCAACTCAAAGACAACTTGACTTCGATACGGTTGTGGGTTGTATAGATCACTTGCAATGATCAATGCATATTCTCTTGCAAATATGGACATTTGTTGTTGCCTCACCGCTATGCAAGGTAGTGGCTTAGACTTCAACATGATCTCTTATAATTACGGCTCTATGGCCTTGGTACCAAGACTCGAAACTTGATTACTCGACATGCACGGGCATATCTTTGAAAAGGTATCCCATGTTTAATACCCAACAATTCCTTTTATGCATAACTTGAATACAAAGATGTCCACCTTTTAGCTCTCAAACAAAAGAAAAGATTACAACTATTTTACGACTTTATATATTCTTTGCTAACAAAGGCATGACGTGCATAATATGACATCACCAATCTATGCTTCCTTGGTAACATCATGATCCAAATGTCTCTTCTTTGGTGCGCATTTGGACACATGGATCCCATTGTGTTACCACACCTTTGGGAGTTCACGCTCTTGGTGACACAACCGGCATTCTTGCATCGGGAGTGAGTGATTAGATTCTGCTGCGGACAATGGCTGATGTAGTGACCTTTCCTCGACAGCGGTAGCATACGTGTCGAGCCTTGCGACTTTTCTAGCGAGACTATGGCGAGCGACCATCCTTCTTGAAGGTTGAAGTTTGTCGCTTTGTAGGGCATTTCCTAGCATAGTGGCCTTGCTTACCACACTTGAAACACACTCTTGTATCTCTGTCTTGATTCCTTTTGAGGTGGGTTGCCAAAGTCAACATTCTGCTCTTGTGATTCTTGGTGACATATCTTGCCGACAACGGATTGCCTTCTTTTGCCAATGCAGCGGCGGCTCGGAAGCTTCCTTGCGGCGTTGTGTTGCAGAAGTCCACATTGAATACATGGGGCACCGACTCGGACAATGATCATTGCTTTCACATAAGAAACATGTGATTTTGCTCATTGGACATTCTCCAACGGAATGGTTTCGCCATAGAATGGAACAATTGATATTGTGCTCATCGGCACTATGGCCTATTTCTCCACGACGGATACATGCACAGTCTTCTGATTTATCTGGCTAGCAGCACTTTCAGTGACAATGACTGGGTTTGCTACAGGATATTAGAATAGCAGGTTCCTCTTGATCACTCTTGCTTGATGTCGCATGTTGCTAACGAAAAGCAGCGGTGAACTCTAACCATGTGATGGTTTGCTCGTCCTGATGGGCGGTGAAATTTTTTCCACCAATCCAATGCAACTCCTTCCAATTGATGAGCAGCAAAGAGAACTTTCTCATTATCATTGCATTGCACAATAGTCAGCTTTTCTTCTATGGTGCGAATCCAAGATTCTCATCCTCGAGTGTGGTTGATCCTTCAAAGGCAGTGACTTGGTCATCATGAACTTCACCAACAGGCGAGGCGTGCCATTGGGATGGCAATGAGTTGTGCATCCTTGCAAACATTACCACTATCTAACAATTGAATAAATAAGCTTGCATGAGCTGATTCTAGGTGGCAGGAAGCTGACTCGGGTTCTGATGTGTCACTACTAGCATTGGAGATAGTTGTTGGTTATCATCTGTTCTAATCTTGACCTTTGGTGATGGTACGACGACTTGCTTGGTTATTCAATTCATCAAATTAATTAAAGTAGTGGTGGTGCGATTCTGTTGTGTGTCATCATGTTGTTCATAATACGTATCATCGCGTTCATGAAATGAGTCTCGAGCTACGAGAATTGTTCCATGACCGGATCTACCACTCGATCTTGGCAACATCTCTTGGGGTTGGCGAGATCGATCTAGCATAGATTGTCTCAAGATTATTGACAAGGTTGGCTTTACTCGGGTTCTCCATCTACTAGTGACCAAGGCTAATAGATGAGAGGAAAAGCATAAGGTAAAGGAAGACAATCTACTAAGGGAGTAGGTTTAACCCAAGGAAAACAAGGAACACACAAATAGCAGGAAAGCTATTAAGAAGCAAAAAAACTCACAAGCAAACAACACAGACCAAAGAAAACAAAAATTTAATCGTCTAGTCGATTAAGCTCTAACTAAGCGGGTGACATGGCTCAACACACCTGGAGGAGCCAGCGCCGATTTATCCTATATGGTGATGCAAGAAAACTCAAAGCGGTCACGGTTTTCATCAAGCGTTGACCGCTTGCGATCCTAGGAGGCGAAGCTTGGAGAAGGCGGGTGACGTACAACTTCTTACGGTCTTCAATTCTTGCGATTAACTTGTTTTAAACACTTGGGGAGATATTGATCGTTGTTGCGGGTTGCACGGTCTTCAAAGAGTTGTTGAAAACAGCTCACAGGCATCCACCAAAACATTTGGCACAAACCGTGACAAACTATTGACATTATGAGGAGAGAGTCAATTTAATACTCAAAGCGGTGAGGAAGAATATAGATGAGAAATGAATAGAATGGAAGAGTATAGAAGTTAGATAAGATGAGATTAGCACATCATTGAGATTTTCCATTTGTAAAATAGGATTTTTGATGTTTCCTTAAAACGGCCATTCTAACTATGGTCACAACCTACAGTCGATATGGCTCTGATACCACCTCTGTCAGGACCCAAAATATGCAATTCTGGACCATCTGTGTATACTGCACTAGTCCAGGATCACGCTAGTGCACACAGTTGCAACATCAGTGAAATATCATTTCCATATACAAGGATAACAAATAAATAGGCAAATAACAATAAACATCAGAGTAGAGACCTTAAGGTCAAAGCTTACAATTAATGCTTCAGAGGGCAAATAACTCAGTGAAGCTGCAGCGGAACGAAACAAAACAACTTCAATGAAGCCCATCCATATGCCCACAGGCAATCGGCTGGGGTGGGCGACCTAGTTCTCCACAATCCTTAAAGTAGACCTTGTTGACTAACGATTCCTCCACTTCTGTTGCATGTTTTACAACAAGCATGAGTACACAACCGTACTCGCAAGTCATACCACAGAATGCAATTTATAGATGCAGGCTTATTACAAAGGAATGGCTTCTGTGGTTCTTTTGCAGAAATGCGACATTTGTAATTGAATATGAATAATAGATTGAAAGCATTAAGTAAAACAAATAACCAATAGTAATTTTATCAGTTGTTTCACAAGGACACATAACCTAGTCAACTTATTCACACAGCTGCATAAGTTATATCGCCTGATTGTCCCATCCCAAGTTTTTATGAAAATCTACCCCTCGTGTGAAATCCCGAGCATGTCCATGACCATGACGGCTATTCAAATAGATTGATTAACACTCTGCGGAGGTTGTACACTTTACCCACAAGATGCAATCAACTTATCTGGGTGATCACAACAAAACCTTTGAAACTTCATCTCAACATTGACACTCGGTATGCTTAGCCGCCTAAACGCACACCGTTGGACGGGAAGCGGCGAACCTCCCGTGATCGACTACTTGGTAGTACACACCTCCACCTAATCCGACCACGGCTAACCTACAACTTTGAGTAATCAATGCCAAGACTCCATAACTTACTAAGTTAGGCCGTCCCATACCACCATGTGGTTGTATGAAAGGCCCAATTCAGCGGCGCACAAGGTTAAGTCCTTAACTGACCAAGGCAAGACTTTCAAATTCTAACCTATCATTCCCGCCAACATAGATCCGTCATAAAAGTATACGAGACCACTTGCCTCAGTCTAAATCCTTTCCCACCCTATTGGTTGAGTGCAACATATGCCATCAACGAGTAATAGAACATAGTACACTGTAACATCCCAAATGTATAATTAGGGTTTGTTCAAGTATAATTATATGTGTAGAAATTAAAACTTTTCTCACATCTTGAAAACCCCTAATCTCTCATGTAATTACGGTCCAAGAGTTGTGTAATCCAAAACACAAAGCTCTTGTTGACCAAAAGTCAAACTCATTCTCCGTTTATCTTAAATCTTGTGCCAAACATTTGGAAATATTTTCCTTGGTCCTAAAACTAATGTGGGACCCCTCTGAAAAATATCACAAGTTGTAAAACTTGTTTGATAAATTTTGGAGGTAAAACAAATCCTTGAACAACCTTCATGAATTTCCTGAGAAAAATGCATTGCATAATAACCTCTGGAAATTTTATGTGAGGTTAATCTCATTGTCAGCAAGCTCAGTTAAAATTTCATGAATTTTGGAGTTCATTTGCTATCTCAAATAATTCTGCTAAGTTTCAGCTGTTAAAAACTAAACTTAAAAGCCTACCATTGTTCCTTGGGCTAGCCACTTTCCCAAAGTGGTCATTAACCTTTTCCCCACAGCTCGTCGGACCTCCTCTCCACCTTGATCAGGTCGTGGCCGTTGGATTAACATCCAACCGCCACGACCTCCTCCGCGGTCAACACCGCAAAGACCTCCCCACCTCATGAGGACATTGCCGTTGGATCAGTGATCCATGGTCATGACCTCCCCTGTGTGTTAAACCTCAAAGACCTCCTTGAGCTGTTGAACCATCGCAGCGAGGTCATCCCACCTTGTTGAGGTCATAGCCGTTGGATCAAATCCAACAGCCACGACCTCCTCCTCAACATACTCGATCGGGACCTCCCGCCTCATCGAGTCTTGGCATTTGGATAAAAATCCATGGCCTGACCTCCCCATGACTCAAACCACCTTGACCTCCCTTTTGCACTCACTTGAGGTCGTGGCCGTTGGATCGGATCCAACACCCACGACCTCCTCCCCTCAAAATATCCAGCGCTCACAACCTCCCCCATCTCATGTTGTGCACGTTGGATTTAAAATCCACAGTCCACGACCTCCTCCTTGTCTTGTCGCATTAGACCTCTCCGCGCCGCGTGAGGTCGTAGCCCTTAGATTTAAATCTAAAGGCCATGATCTCCACAGTGCGTTCGCATAGCTCGGGACCTCCCCTCTTTTGATCGAGAACCGTTGGATCAAAAATCCAAAGGTCTGACCTTCCTTGCCTTCTAGCATAGCGTCTCGAGACCTCCTCGCCTTCTCATCACCATTGGATCTTAATCGATGGCCATAACCTCTTGTGCGCTCTGGTAGTGCTAAGACCTCCCTTTGGTTGTGCGCCCTTGAATTTAAATCCAAAGGCCATGACCTCCCCTCTTGTTCTTAAGTTAGGTAATGCGGTTAAGACCTCACAGAGGTCCGCAGATTAGATTGAAATCAACGCCTTGGACCTCTGTCCCTTTTTCCACGTCTTGATTCGCATTATGGAAATCGGAGTCACGACCTCCCTAGTCGAGATCAATGGCTGTGATCTCCTCCTTCTCCTTTTAAAAACTTACTGTTTGATTTAGATCGAGGTCACGACCTCCCCTCATTTCTAATCGGACGGTGGTGGCAACCTGTTCTTCTCCTAGCTCACAGCGCCTTGTCGCCATGGCGATGGAGGAGGCGGTGATCTGTCTTGTCCCAGCGGCTCTTTGCTGCGAGGCATTTAATCTTGGTCGGTGCTTTTAGCCCCAAAGTCATTGTCTGAGCTGCTCTGTCACCTCCACGTCTGTCCAAGCCATGGACCGAGCCATGGGCTAAACTCACCATGAGCTTAACCTAGCTCATGACCCTTTCCCCTCGGGCTATAATACCTCCCCATTGTTTTCCGTGGCTTCTTTTCCACCATTCACCATTTGCTCTCGATTACATGGAGCTCAAACCACCCCGACCTCCTTGGCCGCCATTAATGCCCTTGGAGCTCCTCGGTGGCTCGGTGCTCCGTGGCTTTTCCTCTCTGTCTCTTTGCTTCAATCTAAGCCACTACCCTCTGTGACCAAAGCCCTAACTTAGTTGGTTGGGACATTTTGAGAGAGGCCTAACTTGGAGCTTGGAGCTTGGAGCTTGGAGTTGGCCGTGGAGCAACCCTTCTTCCCCAACCCCGGTCCTCCACGTCCCCAACCTCCTCCGCACCTCCGCGACCTCCGGGTAACCCTCCCGGTAGTCCGTGAATCTTGGCACCAGCGTGTATGTCGTTCGCGAGCTTTTCTTGGGCTGCGCTTGGATGTCTGTTCTGGAGCTCATTATCATTGTTTGTGTTTTGGCCGTGTGTTTCTGCTAATCTTGACTCGTCGCCGTTCAGGCCACCCCAGCCGTAGAATGGTCTGGCGTGTCTTAACACTATTGCGCTGCGTTGGTGCCTGGATGGCGCCGAGCGAGGTCCTCATCGCGGCGACAAGCCTTGGGAGCCTCTCGGCGTTTTGTCGGACGACAATGGCACGTGCCATTGTCGTTAGGACAAAGATCTCCCTTAAATGTGATCATCATTGCTTATCATTGGTAAACTCGAGTCAGACCTTTAATGCCTTGTTTTGTCCTTGTTGCGCAATTAAGGCGCTTAGCCTCCCAGCGCGCGTGCATCTCTGGGACCTCTTTGCCAAAGGATCACCCGTGGACTTTTGGCAAAGACCTCCCAGACCTCCTCGGGGTCCTCTTTGCAAAGACCACCTGGTCTTTGTAGGGACAACCCAGGCCCTCCCTCCTTGCGATCTTGACCGCTAGGACCTCCTTGTGGGAGATCTTAGCCGTTGAGGTCCTCCTGTGTTGATCTCCACCGTGTAGGACCTCCCAGGTCCTCTCAACCTTGTGGACCTCCTCGGGTAAATCTTAGCCGCCTGGACCTCCCGGTGGAAATCTGGGCAGCTTAGGACCTCCTTTATTAGATCTGGCCGTTCGGGACCACCCCAAGTGGATCTGAACCGCCCGGGACCTCTTTGTTGTTGTCTTGACCGTTAAGGTCCTCCACAGGACAATCTAGGCCATTAAGGTCCTCCTTGGAAAATCTGGACCGTCCGGGACCTCCTCGAGAGGTCTTGGCGATGTAGATCTTCCTTGGGGAGATCTTGATAGTTTAGATCTTCCTTTGGAAGATCTCGGCCGTCGAGGACCTCCCTCGTTTGATCTGGGTGTCCGGTCCTCCCTCTTGTGTTGTGGTTCGTTGGATGCGGTATCAGCGGCCACGACCTCCCTATTCTTGCGCTTGGCGTGGCGGAGGACATGGACCATTGGATCCAAGATCAGCGGCCCGTGTTCTCTGGACCTGCTTGAGCGCGTCTTGCGCGTTTCCTCTGGAGGTCTTGGGCGTTTGATTTAGATCAGCGGTTCACGTCCTCCCCTCTCTTTGGTTTTAGAAATTCGATAAGCACTTATTTATAAAGCTGAAAAAGGTATGAACTTCAAAATATCATAACTAATTCATTCTAAATCCAAATGAGGTCATTCAAATTGTGTTAGCTCTGTCTTGAACTTGACTTTAATCCAAAAATGATTGTAAGTTGAGTTCAGCTCCAGAACACAGTTTTGCCATTAGATTTTAAACCTCACTTTAAATATACACTCAAATTAATGCTTAACTTGTAAAATACATAACTAATGCTCTGTAGATTATTTTTGAGTGAGACCAACTTTGTTGGTTTCCTCTATTAATGAACTTACTATGAAAATTAGTTTTGAGCTTGTTGCTGTTATAAAAATGAGGACTTGTGCATTATAATTTTGTTCAAGTCCTTGTTTTTGAGAAATGGTAGAAAATGCAATCTAGCTCCAAATGAGATGAACTCAATTGTGTTATTCATCTCATGAGGTGCTGGTTTTACAGTAAAAATTTTAGCTCCACTTCTTTTCTAGAAAATGTTGCCTCATAATTAAATTAGTGAATAGTGCGGTTTGGTATTTTTAGAAATTTGAGCAGAATTGTTTTGCTCATAACTTTTGCATTGAGAATCCAAATCAATTGGTTCTTGTTGCTAAATTCCTAAAATCGCCCTCTTGCTGCTGTGGAAAATTCAGAGTGTTTGGAGTTCGTTTGCTGTGCTGTCTTTGTCGTTTTAAATCGTTCTTATCGATTGTTTTCGTCTTTCCGATTAGGTGCCGGCGAGTGTATTGATCCGTGGCGATCCTCGGCAACAAGTTGTCCAGCAACAGTAAAGGCAAGCAGTTTGATCATTTCCATCATTGTCCCATTACTTTAAAGTCTAATATTTTGTTTAACTTGTATGTATGCATGCTTTTGTGTCGATATTTTATCGTTTAGAGGTAGCTATTCCTATTGCATAGTTGCCCTAAATTGTTACCCTGCCACAAACCATAAGTTACTAATATCGCTGGTGAATTAGAGCCGGTGATTTAAGTATGCTCTTTATTGCTTTTACGGTGTCATGTTAGCAATGCTTAGATACTTGTAGTAATGGGCGATCATCGACTTAGTCGATGGTCTTGATCACTCAAAACTGATTATTACTCCTATATGTCCAGCACTTGTGCTTTGATTAATTGTAAAATCAAAAACTAAAAATAAAAGATTGATTTAGACTTGGGCATATTGGATGGATGGTGCGGTTTTGGATGTGGTGGTATGCAGGTCCCTAAGGACCGAGTACTTGAGTCACTAAGCCAAGCGATTTGGCGTACTAACCACACGAGGGCATATGGAACCCTCTTGACTAAGTACTTTAGGCGGTGTTAATTGGGGTCGCTCGGTTGGTGTGTTTTAAAGATAAAATGTGTGTGTGATGTGGGAGGGAGCATTAGCTTCCGGGAAGGTTGTGTGATGTCTCCTTCTCCCGTGGGTTGTGCGACTCGAATTAGCATTGTCCATTGGAACTGTCTCGTAGGACTTAGCCGTCTTAGCATACCTATGGTAGTGTGCCTAAAGGAAAGGCGGTGCGGCGTGTGGATGCAGTGGTACACCTACTGAGGATAAAACTATTGAATAGCCTCGTCCTAGGTTATGGACATGCTTGGTAAGGTCGTTCAAGACTAGACTACAACCTTTAATTAAAACTTGACATGGTTGGTATGAGCAGGGAGTTCATGCTATTGTTGTGGTGACTTGGGTTAGTCACTTCTAGGTTGTTCTTGTTGTTGTTACTATGTTACTACCTCGTTGAATTTCAACAATTAAAATGCTTTGTCAAATGGCCTTCAATCTATTATATTATTGCAAATGAAACTTGCTTTATGCTAAAATGAGTCCAACGCCTCATCCACTTAAATAAAGCTTGCATGTAGCTATTTATAGTTACATTATCTTACCGTAAGTCTTGCGGAGTACTTTATGTACTCATCTTGCGTGGTTGTGGCATTTTGTGGCTTTTGTTGCGGAGGAAGGAGGTGAGCCCCAAGGGCTTCACTCTTGCGAGATGTGCTTGGGTTTGACGACTAGCTTGGCGGTCGGTTAGTTGCCTTGTGGGTAAAGGCACACTAATTGGCTTTTGTTATAGCCATCTTATGGCACTTTTACTTCATTGTGTATCTTTGTAGTTTATTGCTATTTGGCCTAAGGGCCTCTCTTTTGTAATATCTATTCCATATTAATGTTAACTTCGGTTTGTTGCTTATGTACTATGTGTTATGCGGAATTGATGCATTCTTTTGTTGTGAGGTATGTGTCTTGCATTCAGGAAGTATACATCTCTCGAGACCGAGTTTATTTGGTTGATAATACTAGGGTCAATTGGATGACTAAGTATTATGAGCCTAATAAACATCAAGTGCTCACATACACACAATTTTATCAAATGGTTCCATAGTCACTTAGTCAAGTTTATTATTGCGACTCACATGAAATGATGACTCGTAGCATGGCTAAGCAAACTAATCGTATCTAACCAACCCATCTTTGGTAATACAATAGCACCAACTAAATGAACCAAGCTAGGGTGACAAAAGATTATGGCATACAATTAGACAAGAAGGTCAAAACAAATTGGATATTAACTAAACCCAAAAATATTGAAATAAATAATTAAAGTAGATCACGATACTTTGAATCAATATAACTTTTGAAAACGGGTTCAATATGATCAAAGGTATAACTTGCCTTGAAATAGGTCTATGTCTTGATCTTGAGGTGTTTCTTCTTCTTCAAATCCTCCCAAGTATCGGCGTCTACTAAATGGCAAAGCAAATAAACAAAACAAATAAATAACAGAGGCAAAAAAACTAAAAAATTAAATAAAAATCTTAGATAAATAGATCTCGAATTTAGATGAATTTAGAAATTTGAATGGGCTCAAATGGAGTTGAATGCAAAAGATATGGGCTTGGGAAGATTGAATTTGAAGAAAAACCCTAAATAGAATTTTCAGAATTAACCCGAATTAATTTCCAATGGAAAATCCGGATTATGGCGCAACGATAGCGTCGATGCTCGAAATAAAGGAATTAAAAGGAATTGACATGTGGGACCCACATGATAGTGAAATAGTTCACGGTAAACTTTGTTCACGAACCATTGGATCGAGGCGGCTTGGCGCCACGCGTGTGCGTCTTGCGCCGCATACGCACCACCACATAAGCATAAAGGTAGAGGCGGGCCGCGTGAATCTTGACCACGGGCTACCACGTCGGGCCGACGGCGATGACGGCTCGGGAACCAAAGGCTCCGTGACGGTGGCTCTACTCGGCAATAGTGGCACCGGCGTGAAGCTCGCTATGCGAACTGTTGAGGTAGCTCTGGTGGTTGAGGGCGGTGGTGGTCGTGGCGAGGTTGAAGCGGAGAAAGCGTCGGATATTGTCGGACAAGGGCTCGGTGGCGCTCGACGGTCTTGAAGAGCTCTGGAGGTTGCTCGGATGATAAAGAAGCGATGGCGCACTCCATGGAGTCGAGGCTTCAGGCGTGGCGCAATTGAAGAAAGACCGATGGCGACAACAAACCCTAAACTTGGAATCATGGCGTACTGGAGGATTGAGGCTCAATGGGTGGCGACTCGGAATCACGGAGGTGATTGCGAACCTCGGGGTGCTATTTATAAATTGAGGTGCAACAGGATAAGGAAATCCCAAATCAGGATCAACTCGAGTTCGTTGAATCTTAGCGATAGAGTTTGATTCAGAGCCGGTTTGATACAGATAAGGGTGTGAAAAGATAAAATATTGAGTTTGGTAAAGAAATCCGAGGTAGATTAGTTGAAGATTTTGTTTTGTCGGATGGAGCTTCTAGAAACTCTAATGGCAGACACGGGCTTGGGCTCCGCAGAGAAGAGGACGCGATAGAGATGACAACGATGGCGGGTCCACCAGTCAGTGAAAGCCAAAGAACGCAAACGTTCGGACCCGAGGGTGTAGCCATCCAGATTTAAACGAACGACCTAGATCAAAGTGAACGTTCGGACCACCAAACAGGACTTTAAGATCTAACCGTCAAATCTTGAATGGACGACTCAGAACACTTTGGGCGTTCGGACCATCCTAAAGCCACACTACATCGGACCGTTCAATTACGATCCAACGGTGGGGAAAAGATTTGGCGCTTGAGAGAGAAGAGAGAGGTGCAAAGTGGGGTCCACTGTCGGTGAAGGTTGTCTTGGCTTTTCATGGGAATAGATTGGGCGGCGTGGGGTGAAATTTGAAAGGAATGGGAATGGGCCGAATGAGTTGGAACTCGGCCCAGAAGCTTATCTGAGATTTTAAATACTTTTCTTTTTAATAAAATACTAGAAATTCAAATGAGCAATAGAACATAGCAAATGAAATTGGAAAAATTCTAGAAAAATCTAGAAAATATATCCAAGCACATAGAACCCAAATAAAATAGTTTTGACCCTTGTTGATGTTGACTTTAATCATATTAAATTATTTTGATGTACAAAGTCCATGTTTTGAACCCTCAAGGTCGCTTTTGTCGTCGGCCGTTCCACCGTCTTTTTCGCGATGTCGCCAACGCCGCTGCGCCATCCTGACTCTCGATCCTCGTGTGCACGTCCACCCGTTCTATGAGCATGTGCTGCGTCGCCTTGTCACCTCCTGCTTTCTTGCCGGCCCGAGCCTCTACCACTCCCACTAACGCCATCCTTGTCTGCGCCGAAGTGACACCATGCCGAGCCGCCTTGCAGCACTCCGTCTGCGTCGCGCGTGTCGCTCGCGTGCCTTATCGTCGCCATGACGCCATGCCCATCAGACTGGGCGCCGCGTCCCCACATCGCGCCCTCGCCACCACCGCCCTGCGGCACCAAGCTTCGCCCAGCGTCACGCTTGCCTTGTCGCCTCCTCCGCGCCCAGCGCCAAAGTCATCGCTTCTCCTCTCTACCCCACAGCATCAAAGCTGCTCCGTGCGCCTCGTCGCCTCGGCGCCCTCGTGCGCATGCCTGCACCGCCCGGTCGCCTCACCGAGCTGCCCCCGTCAGCACGCTGCGCTTCACGCCTTGGCGTACTGCTGCGCCTGATCGTGCTCGGCTCCAAAGATCTTGCCGTGCCTACTGCTCCTCTCTGATGCTCCCACCCGCCATGTCCCGTCGTCGCCTCGGGACCGAGTGCCCCTCGCAGAGCCTCAACAGCTCGCTTTCCCTTTGCTGGCTATAAAGAGGAGCCCTGGACCTCCCTTCTCCCCCTCGCCCACCCTCTCTTCTTCTCCACCGAGCTGGAGCCGAGCTCCCGCTCCCGTCTTGCGTCCTTGTTGCCTCGCACAAGACTAACGAAGTCTCCTCTTGACCAACTCGTCATGAGAAGCCCCCGACGCCAAGGATTCTATTCCCCTCCTCCCTTCGTCTTCCCCGTCGCCGAGACAAGCTACCGCCGTGACTCCTCCTCCTCCGCTCCCAGCCGCTGCTATGACTCCTCCTCTGCTCCCGCCGCCACCGCCAGTTGTCTCGAAGCCGCCGGCCTCCTGCCGCTCCACGCCTCCTCGTGGCCGCGCTGCAGCTCGTCGCCACGCCCTCGTCACTGCTGCGCCCTCCACCACCGTGACGCCACATAGCCCTTGTGCCCGTGGCGCCTGCCGCCTCCGCCCCCGAAGTCGCCGTCCTCGGGCGGGCCTATTTTGGGCACTCGCCCACCGCCCCGTCGCCTCACTTGCCAGCGCCGCCACCACCCTTGAGCTGCCGCCGCACCTTCCTCTGTTTTCCCCTTTCTTTTTCTCTGTGGCCGATTGCATCAGATGGGGGATTTGGGTGATTTGCTTGAAAGGCCCACATGTCATGGCCCTTGCCCCTCTCTCTCCCTTTGACAAGTGGGCCCGTAAACAGTACCCCCTATTGACTGGTGCATGGGCATGGTCCATGCACTATTGGATGCACCATTTCTCTTTAATCCTTTGATTTAATTCCAAAATCGAACTTCGGAAGCTCCGTTCTCCCTCGTCGTAACTCCAAAAATTATGAAATTTGTTTCTAACAATTTGTTAATTCAAGATCTTGCTAATGGCATAAGTCTTGTTCAATTTGGAGTTCATTTGTTATCTCTTGTATTTATTTGCTCTCTTTGCTTGTTTGTGTCTTTTTTCAATGCGATCATCCGATTAGAATTAGCAGACGGAGGATCTCCACTTCAATCAATCACAAGATTATCAAGATTCCCTTACCTTTAATCCAAGGTGAGTCAATACTTTGATCATATTGATCCTACATTTTATGCAAATTATATTCATTTAAATTAACCAAAATTGCATGCTTTAATTCTTTAATCAATTGTATGTTAAAGATTAAGGTAGTTAAATACCCATTTGATGATTAATTAATTAATATGTCATCCTTGATAATTTGAATCCCTTAATCCTGGTCACCATAGTAACTATATGGTAATACTAGCTATAGGTTGTACTTAAGCGACATGCTAGTCTTGCTTAAGCAACGGGGCATTAAATGTCCCAATCATCATCCTTTAAAACATGAAAATGGTTTTGGGCAGTCATTGTGGGGAAATGACTGAAGATGGTGGAATTCGTGGATTTTACTCCTCAAAAACCCTAATTGCTAATACTATCTAGGCGGATGGTGAGACGGTGGGTGCTAACGAAGCACATGGTATATGGAATGAACCACCCAGATAACCCTAAGGACTTAATCTTGTCACGACCTCCCGTGTTAAACAAGTACAACCACAAGTCTGCAAAGTACAACTTGGCTTAGTAAAATTATTAAACCCTGAATGTGTCTCACACGGTGGAGAAATGGAACGTGCAAGCTTGGGTACATCCGGCTTGAATGGGTGAAGTTGCCGATGGTTGTGGGTAGTCAAATCTACACCCAGCGCTAGGGTTACAACAATCCCACACAGCGTATGGGCGCAACCCTATATGGGTGAGATGACAGAAAGGGCAAGGTAGTTTGAAAGGTTCTTGTGGCGGTCACTAACTACATGACTACGGAATCATGTGGGAGTATGGTATGACTATCTCTTGTGGATCTGAGTGTTCAACCTCTCTGAGTCTAATTAAAGCTGTTTAAATGACCATGCCTACGGTCAAAGGCGGACATGGGAATCTTAACTTGAGTTAGTTCCATTTCAAAACTTTGTGAGTGGTATAAAAGTTGTGGAAGGGCTCACCTAGCCCTGTGTTGGATTTTCCCTGAGTCTTCCAGCTCAGTGGGTGTGAAAATTGGAGGCAGCTCCAATCAAAAGATGCATGGTGTAGAGTTTCCGATGGAGGGAACCTCTACTAAAATAAATGTTGCATAATTACTCTATTTAATAAAATGCAATTTGGTTAAAATGCTAAGTGATAGGAATTTGTAATTATGATAATTCAAAACATTGCTTTAGCAAATAAAAGAACTTGAGCCATCTTTGTTAAGCCTTGTATGTATATTATTGCATTGTGTATTGGTTCGCGAGCACGGAAGTTGTGCTCATTCTTGCTCTTTCCCCCAAAATCCTTAGAAGTAGGAAATCCTGAAGACTACGCATACTACGAGGATCCAGAAGGTGGAGGTCCAGAAGATGATGAAGCGTAGTGTAGTCTTTAGTTGTTCTAGTCTCACCCCAGTCTAGTTGACTCGTTGGTGCTTGCGTGCATCAATATTAGCCAAGCTCTTGGTTAATATCGGGCACACACAGGTTTCCTAGTCACTTGCCCGTGAAGAGATGTGCTCTCACCTCTTTTTTCTTCGTTGTCACTTCCGCTACTTTTGTAATGTACTTTCGGTTTGGCTGTTAAGCCCTTATTGTAAACCCCACCCGATCGCGGTCTATGTAAACTCGTATGTTAATTAATGAATGGTATGGTTTTATCTCGTCATGTATACATTGATTCGATGGCGTATCTGTGATTGTTGTCTCTTGATCCGGGAATAGCACAGTGTTTTCCACAGAGGATTTGGATTCTCATAATCTGTGTCCCACAATTGAGAATACTTTTTAGGTAGAATAATTCTTTAGTACATGCATACATAAGTTCAAATTAGTAATATGTACCAATCAAAAATAACGATTAAATTTAAATTTCAAATTAGAATCCATTTAAAAATTAAATTGAATCGAACAACCATCTCCTTTAGAATTTTTTTTGCATAATTAAATCAAATTCATAATTAGAATTTAATATGGATCAAAAATAAATTAGGTGTATATGTAAATTAAAATTCACAATCTAAAATTGTGGCATCCAAATATATATAATTTGGAATTAAAATGTGAATTTTCCAAAATTTATTATTTAAAATTTTCTCAATAAAATTTTGTTAAAAATATATTTTGAATTTATGAACTAAAAATATATACAAATTTGGAACTAAAATTAATGAAAACGAAATTAAATTTTAGATTTTGAAAATTGTTTAATTTTTAAATTTGTGAATTTGTTAGAGTGTTGTATTGGAAGTTCATTCTATGGATTAAGGAAGTAAAGCTTGATCATTTTAAACTAAAAATGGTGATGATCCTAAGGTCTATGCTAACATGCCAACATTAATTACTATACATTTTAACACAAATAAATATCATTTAATTCATATGGTAGGTGCTAAAAGTGGCGGATGGGTAAGTCTTTGCCTAGGCTTGCCCGAGGCATGGTGCTGATAGCCCAGACCAGGCGAGGCACGGTCCACATTGTTCATAGGCCAGGCCGACACGGCACAAAGGCTCGTGTCGTGTTTGGGCCGACCCCTTGGCACAATGGACTAGCCCAGCACGACACGGCCCACGTAGCCTGCTTATGGACAGGCCGAGGGAGGTAGGCGAGGAGCATCGTGAGGAGCTAGGTAGACGGCTAGCTAGTGGTGAGGAGGGTGGAGGAGGCGAGCCGGCGAGGAGGAGGAGGAGGAGAGAAGGGGGGGCGGCACGGTCGGAGGAGGAGAAGGCGCAGGTCGGCTCGGGAAGGAGGAGGAGGAGAGGAAGAGTTGGGCACCACCAGCGGAGGAGGAGAAGGTAGTAGGGTGGCTCGGGAAGGATGGAACACGGAGGAGGAGGAGAAAAGAGGAGGTCGAGGCGGAGCGAAGGGAGAAGAGGGAGGAGGAGTGTAACCGTGAGGAGGGAGGAGGCCGAGAGGTGTGGCGCTGTGAGTGAAGGGTTGGGGAAGGCGTGCGGCTATGGCCGTCTTGCCGTCTGCCTCGGCAATGGCACTGTCGTGAGTGTGCCGCACACCGCACGTGGTAGGGAACAGCTGGGTAGGCCAGGTGCGGTGAGCAATGGCGGCGAGAAGTGAGCTAGGTGGGCGCAAATCGACCCGTAGGACCAAATGGGCTCGAGACCAACCACGACCACAGCTCGGCAGGCCATCGGGAGGCGGCGGCAGACGCCGCGGCATGGCGTGGGAGGCTGGGTCGAGGCCGTCTTGGTGTGAAGCAGACCTCATGGAGCCGAAGGCCAATGTCAAGAAGCGCGTCAGTACATCTCGACCGAAATGTGTTGCTTTGGTGATCCGGTTTGTGATTTGATCGGTTTGCGTTGTCATGATGTTGTGTTGATGGTGGATTATTGGGGATTGCTTCTCTTGCGAAGTGGATGGATTGGCGCTCAAGGACTTGAGGAGAAGTAGAACGACAAGAAGGAATCGATATGTCCTTCTTTTCTTAGCACTTTTCTTGGGTTGCTTGATGCTTGTTCATGTAGGAACAACCATTATTCGACTTCGTATCTAGAAGTAACTTTTTGTATGTTGGTTGGAGTCAGGGAGTAGTTTTTGTTGTCTTGATAGACCATATGGTTTGCCATCTCTGCTATTTTCATAATCGGCATAGGTAATGTGTCCTTGAACTTGTAGAGTCGCACAATCTTTGTGAAGCCCATGAGTAGTCGGCGAGAACTCTGAAGCGGAAGGTCGGGTTCTCGATTTATATTTCTTTGAGATTAATGTGTATGTTTACTAGCTATATGTTAAAATCGGGGAGAAATGATTACAGAGTTAATGAAAAAAAATTGCCAGTAAGCTTAGCCTATCAAGGGGTAGTGTGCCACCATGGCACCATTACTAGTGTCACTAAGTCACTTCATACATATGTGAGCTTAAGTTTGCTCATGATTTTCATGTTTCATAAAGCAAGTGAGCTTAAGTTTATATTTGCAACTCTGTACTTATGTGAGATTAATTGTGAATGGAAATTTGAAAATTTTGTTACGATATGTCAATGTAGAGACATGAAGAGGAATAGAGGCATCCTTTCTTTTTTTTTCGGGATCAAGAAGTGAAGGAAAAGAATATTTTATCTTCTTTATCACCAGCTGAAGGGGTCCAAGGGGTGGAGGAGACTCAAGAAGGTAGAGGAGGAACCCAAGCAAGTGGGAATCAATTGCCTTGAATGACCAACCCCAACTCCATCTGAGAAGTGTAGGAGCTTCAAATACACTTCACGGTAGTGAGAAAACATTTATGATGTTGAAATTCTTCCACATGATCCAGGGAAAAGGACACCCATCACAAGCTATGATGTCAATGATCAAGATGCAGTTCGGAGAGGATATATTATGAAAGGGCCATGCCAACCTTATACACATGATTTTCCTATCATGGAAATAGCAGGTAAAAGACATTACTTCAGTCTTAGTTGGTTTGATAAGTACCATTGGATTGAATATAGTGTCGAAAAGGATGCTGCATTTTGCTTTGTCTATTATCTGTTCAAGGAGAAAACTGTGAGGGCGATAGCTTTGTTAAATGTGGTTGGAGAACCAGTCAGTGGAGCTCAACAGTTTGTTAGGATTCAAATTCAGGCCCAACTTTCAGTCCTTTTGAGCGACATCTACATGCATCGTGAGGAATCCGTGCGCCAAATCCCTAAAACATGGTTCACCACGGCAGACGCTCATCATTACAGCAACAAAAAATGTGACAGCAAGACGAACCTTGCATGATGACGCAAACAGTTCTACGATGTAGTATCTGGCAGCAACGTGCAGTAGAGGAAAAACAAAACCGCTCTCCTACCAGAGGTGAACTGATAATCATGCCGGCTCGATTTTGGCTGCAAATCTGAAGACCCGAACGCGCCCTTCCAAAAAAAGGGGTGATCGGTAAAAACAGATCGCCTTCTTGCAATGCCCCCTCTGGTATGCCGCCTCTCGTCGACATTGATGATCGACCCGAGGCAAAACGTTCCAGTAACAATTTGGCCAAAACAAATCGCAGCACCAAATTGAGAGGGAGAGAGAGTCACCTCCGCAGAGATAGCTGACGGGGTCCGGCTGCTGCGGATCCATCGGGGCGGGGCGGGTTTCTCGGAGGAGAAGGAGGCTTGTGTCGTGCGGAGACTGGAGAGGGTTTAAACTTTAGAGCCGTGCACGGGAGGAAAGGGGGAGGCGGCGGCAGAAGTACCAGGCAGGCCGGCCGGGTTACCACCGACCTAGCCCTAGCAGGCCGAGAGTTTGGGCTGGACTACTTGCGATGCTTGGCTGGGCCGCAAAATCAGCAGTTCGCTCTATCTATCGGGGCCCGGCTCAATTGTACGAGCGACGGTTAACCACTGTCTTATCTTTATCTTTAATAACTAACTAGTTCAATGCCCGTGCTTTACTACGAATTAAAAAAAATTATAGTCTCATCACGTCAGGTTGTCAACTGTCATTGTGCTCAGCGACACGATCTAAACTGTCGATGCTCTGTTCGCCGATCCAACAAACGCCGAAAAAAGGTAAGGATGATGGCGACCACCGACTCCAATTTTTAATTTTAAAGAACATGTTTCATAGTTGGGTGCACTGGTAAAGTAAAAAACGTTACAATATTATTGAGTAAGCTACATGAACATGCCTAAATTACGATAAAGCATCCACTTTTCTTTTTAAAAAATGGACAAGTGAATCATGAGAGAGAGAATCTCAATCATTTTCTCGCAGCATCGAAGAAAGACTACTACTCTCTCCTATCGTAGACTGGTTTGGACATACGTTGTTATACCTGTAGTTAACTTGGTAAACTTTAAATATTTGTATTTTGATGAATATTTTGATTGAGTATATGAAAATGGTGCGTATAGATTTATCTCATAAAGTACTTTCATAATATTATAATATTATTAGGTTTTATTAATATATTACAATAGAAATTAGTTATCAAAATTGTATTTTTAAGACCACGTCGATATCCAAAACGTCACTCTTACGTGGCCGGATGGAGTACTAATTATCTATAGTTTGTACCATCAAACAACATTTGTTCTATTGGAGAAGCATCTCTTACGCTCTTCAAAAGCAATTACCGTCTGTTTAAAAGAATGATATGATGCGATTACAAGTCGATGTGAGTGATAATGGGGAATGTGTTCGTGTCATCCAACTTTGTCTTGATGAGAAAGCCAACACTTCTTTGTAACACGTATAAATCCCAACAATCTGAAGTTGCATGCGTAGCGTAACCAATATCATTAATATTTACTCCCTAGTGCCTAATAGGACCGAAGCAAAATAATGAAATGTGATCTTGAATTGAAGTGCATTCACTTGATTTTCTTTGTTCTTTCATTCTGCATTGTACAATCTGTACCTTTGCAATTGAAATTGCAAAAGAAATGGCGAAAATACAACGCGTTTTCTTCATATTACGGAAGGATTGAAAAGAAGCCTCGGCAAATGCTTGCTTAGAGCTTCATGCGATACAATCATGCAAGTGTCTGATGCCAAAATATTTCAATTAGGGTGTTCATCGACTGCAACCTTGGCAAAGCGAGAAAAGTTACGAATCTTGATTAGCTCGATGTCGAAGATGAGTGTACCAAGAGTGGCACCCTCACCATTGGCAAGGCGTGTTGGGTTGAATATAGTAGTAAATAGTCTCTGCCGATCAAAGAATCGCACATGAAACAACAGCAAAATTAGCCTTCCATTAAGCCTTATCGGTTACAATTTCAATGATAAATAAAGATTTTCTTTATCTAAGCACATCCATATGTACGAGCTAATTCTAGGATAATCCATTTTTAATATATGATACGTCCAATGTAAAAGAACAAGTAGGAATCGCCTAAATTGTAGAAACTTCATAGAAACACGAGTAATGTAAAATAACAAGTGCGAATTCTTGATAGCACAAAACCTCCTTTTTTCGAACGAGTCAGCAGCACAAAACTTACATTAGGAGGAATGGGTTCTTGTGGCGTGTTCAGTATCGCTGTGACGGAGGAATGATCACACCTGCGAATACCACCAACTCTCATGGACTTCATTCTTTGCTTCCATACCGGTATAACTGTATGACTCACATATTAGATTATGGCAAGATTATCACCATCCCGATGATTCGAAAACAAACATCCCAAGAAATGTATTGAGTGGGACATCGATAAAAGAAAAACATTGGCCAAGATGGCAATACCATGATAACAAACAATTCTTAAGGAAGAACCATGACTCCATAGGAACAGATACTTCTCTAAATGCATCCGGTGTTTGTGAAGCTAATTTATGAATAATCTTCCATGGCTAAACTCCAAAAGCAAGATAAAGGTAATTGCCATCTTAAAATCGGACCTATGTCTATGTGTATCATAGCACAATTTAGCTTCTCTTCTTTGTTACTTAGCCACCGTAAATTATCATCATCTGAAGCATATGAACTTTCCTTGATAACTTCATTCATAACTTGGTATTTGCTTGTAGCGGATATCACAATTACTGATTACCTTAAAGTTATAACTTAAGTAACATCTCCAAATGTAGCAGATCTCATTAGCTACCAAAAACATGCTTTTAAGCTAGGGATCTCAATAATTGACCTTCCAGAATCATTTGACACTCTACTCCCACGCCAAGTACTTTTTCAAAAACAAAAGAACATTAACATGTTGTAACCTCAAACTTTCAACAAACAAACTAAGTTCCGATAAGATCATTATCTAAATTTGCAGCATGTTAGTATCAGCACCCTAAAATTCAATTCATTATTTTGCAACAAGTTCCGATGAAACCCTTATCTCACCTTTCCGGACCCAACGGTGAAGACAAACGGCATGGGATCACCGGTCTTGTCCTTGTGATCATATGTTGAGTCGAAGCGCCATCCTTGCTGCGTAGCCAATCTCCCATAATAGTGAATTGCAACCTTCAAACATGTAAGGAAACATAAGAACCTTTCGTGTACCTTAAGAATAAACATCATACAAGCCACCTTTGCTTTCGATTCTGAGCACATAAGTTATTAACTCTATTGGAGAGATCATAGATATGTGATACCATAGCAACACAAGTGGCAAGCCTTATATAGAACTTCCCAAAAATATGGCATCTTGGCATGGATCGGTGAGAAATAGATAATTGACAAGTCACAAAAAGGCGAGGTATACCAATGTATGAACCTCTAGAAGGTTCAAGTGGCACCTCAAGTGTGCCCAAAAACTAACTATAATAAGAATAGTGTTACATCTAAGCGAGATAAGCGAGATTCAATACAAGATGGCTCAAAAGGTCATATAAAATTAGTATCGCACTATTTGGACAAACCTTGTGCTCACACATCAATAGTGCAAATAAAACTCTGAATCGACAATGTCCTCAAGCAAAAGCAGTACCGCCACCGCCTTGTTGATTGGGCAAGGGGAAGGAATGTGTATGCATGAAGAAACGTAGTAGGATTCCTATAGAACGGTTTAATTGATGTTTCAATTTAGCATTAAATTTTTTTTAAAAATGCATAAGATGAATTACAAGCAAAGAAAAAAAAACTAACCAGCTGAATGCCATGTAAAAGAGATAGGAAAACTGCATCCGTGCCACCAAGCAGTGGTGCTATATCAAATTTGGGATTCTTCTCAAAGCACCTGTTGACCGACTTTGTCAAAATAAGCAACATCTGCGAATTCATGTTTTCAGACAGAGAAATTTGGATAAGAATGGAGGAATAAATTTGTACAAAGCCCATCAAATTTAATTATAATAAGATGAATGCAGCAGTGGGTGCACCTAACCATACATGAGCTCTAGTTGTCCCCTAAGTCCTTCGTATGACTCTTCAGTGTAGCTTATACAAACCAAATATATTGGACCCTTGACGACGAAAACTATCTGAAAGACAGTGCTATATCAACTTAGTAGACTATAGTTAGTAGCTAGAAAGGTTTGCACATAAGATGTCTAGGTTAGTCGTACTAAGTTATTTAAGCCTCAATGGAAGAAAGCATTTATCCTTCCTTCTGAAATGAGATAAAGAACAGAGTAAATTTTGGGCAACTAAGGCCACCTGACCAGATGTTTTCCAGCCCTCACAAATTTGATATGGTCACCAATGAATGAAAACAAAAAAAGGTCATCAAAGGAACAATTCAACACAATGACAGAGAGAAAGTCAAGCCACAAAAATTCTAATAATTGTTATCACCAAAAGTGGAAATGTATAAATCGCACACTTTTTCTCAACGAAGGAAATGATCACTTGCAATGTAGCGAAAACCTAGCTAGCTTGTGCTCATCTCCATACCTAAATGTTTAACAAGTCAAGAAAATGCACAATCTTATAGTTTTGCTTGAGAAAATGCACCATTCCCGATCACCTAGAGTATATTGGTTTGCCTAATTGCCCAAAATGAAGAAATGTTTTTCCTCTTACTCCATGAAGATGAAGCATCATCCTGAAACATCAAGGAGCGATTCAGGTGACACAAAACCATACCGCCTCGCCCGTCCGTAAATAGCGACTACGGTGCAAACTTCAATGCCCGGAAAAATACCGGATACGAAAACAAGCTAGTACATAATTAAATCTCGGAAATTCTGTCTTTGTCGGGTAGGTAGTTTGTAGATTTGTAAATAAGAGTGAACATAAATAGGCGTCGATACCAAGTTAGACATTCTTTGCTTGATAATCCGCGCTTAGTAAAATCTAAAACTTGCAATGCATTAAGCACAATGGTATCAAAGTGGGAAAATTGATGGCATCTGTGACCTCGTCGAGATGCTTCTTGTCGTGCACCCAATCCTCGGCACCATGCGTGGCCTTTGGGTTGGGCGATGTCTTGCTGCGTCAATCAAGGTGGTTTGCCTCGGCGATCGTCACCTTGGGTTTCTTCACCTCTCCTCCGGCGGCGAAGTCGCCGCCTCGTCCGAGTCCTCGTCATTGGTGCCGACCCATGGCGGATGTTGTCCCCTCTCGAACACCGACACCGAGTCCCGCCATCATCGGCGCCATCGGCTCCGACTAGAAGGGCGCTGGTGGGATCTGAAACTTGGCCTTGCTGCGAGGAGGGGGACGCCAATGACAACGTGGGAGTGGTGGCGAGGCGAGGCGGCGAGGGCAAGGGGTGATGGGCGGGGCTCACTGGCAAGGCGGGCGAGGCGTGGGGCGGATTAGGGAGAACCATGGCGGTTTTATGTTTTTAGATTGTGGACTCGTGGGTGAGTGGGGCGAGAGAGAGAGAGAGAGGAGGGCTCGGCGATTTTGATGGAAGCAGATGGGAGACGAGAGCAGAGAGCGAAAGATCAAAGGGCTCGAGTCGCAAGAAAACGTATGGATCAACGGTTTATATCGTCGAAGGAGGACTGACGACGGTAAACTTCGTATTTTTAAGTAGTAGAGATAAAGAAAGGAGTTTACTCATGCGATCTTACCACGAAAAAAATTGTGCCGACTCCTTTCACCCCTTCCGTAGCGCGTCTACACCTTCCCGACCTAAAAACACCCCTAAGAAAAGACAGAGAAAAGCTGTTGAACAAAACTTCGCGATGTGCATGCTTGCCGCAATGGTGTCGACCAGTGCGTCCTTCGAGTGCCTTGTCGGCACACAAGATCCGTCTTGTCGCGTCTAGGAGATCCACGAGGCTAGCTTTACAAAGACGCAAGTGGCACTCAGATCTCCTCATCGATGACAACGCAGCTCTCAGGGGAGGCGGCGTCACCTCCTTCCTCGCCTCCCACCTTAACCGCTCTTTTGATTGCATGCAGGTGTGTCCCCTTCCTATGCCGCGGCTCTCAACTCCTTCAACTCCACCTCCTCCCACTTATGCTCGCTCTCGTGGGCGCGTCCTATCTCATATCGATTCTTTTTATCCGTTGCAGCATACGAGTATCTAACTAGAATACGATGATACGGGAATCAATTCATTTATGGACATGTTATGGTTGGTTTACCTAAAAGCATCATTGGTTACGAGTTACGATCATAAATGTGTGCATGACTTAAGTTATTAGAACTGTTGGTCAAACTTTAAATGTGTCCTATAATTTTCCAATATAAATATGTTTTTTGCTTGCTTTGAACAGCCATTTGAAATTTTGTTCAAACAAATTTTGAAATGCATAATTGTTACATAATCCGTTACGTTTTGCACGGTGTTCTCTAACCGGATCGGCCCCCAAACATGAAGCCGTGCCCATCCGCGTAAATCACGCTAGCGGCGACATGGTTGTCCACGCCGCAAGGGATTCATCACTTGTCCGTCTGTGTTTCATAGTGTCGTTCTCAATACCCATCTTGCTGCGTGCAAGAGCGAGATACATCCAAGACGTCTTGACCTTTTCAATGACTCTAGCTTCTTCAAGCTAGCTTGGCTTCTACTAAACTTTCGGATCATCCCCGTAGCCCTCCCGTCCCATTCCGGATCAACCCGATGAACAAAGCCACACTTGTCCTGCTTACAGCAAATATAAAAAAAGAATTGAGTAAACTGCAATACAAACTGACTTGTACATCAAATTTGGAATACTTACATACACATATGGAAACCGTTTGCCATAGTCATTCGATGAGCATGCAACTGTCACGTATACGTGCACTATTGTGATTATTTTAATTTCTAAAGCAATGATCAGTATAAAAGAAATATATAAACTATACATATTTCTAACTATGAACAGCAGCACATATATATACACTAATAAAGCAAAACCTATCACAGGAATTCTACTAGCAACAGTAGAAAGCATCACCGGACTAAATTCCAATAAGTAAGATTTAGCCATGATAGAGCGGATCACCGGACTTACAGAGGATTGCTCTAGCGATGGTCGCAGTAGAGTCGGATGCGAAGACGATGATTAAGGAAGCCGCGAGCAGTCGCGCGAATGCTTCCTAAAAACCAGATTCGTCCCAACACAGACAGAATCACGAAGACGCTGCCGGAGACACCGCTCTCCCCATGTCGGCAAGACGCCGAGGAAGGAATGTAGTAGCCAAGGTCTGCCTGACATAAAGGCCGAGCAAAAGTACGAGACTAATATGGAATCCTCTGACATAGATGGAAGCTGCCGCATAATAACTCTCTGCGAAATGTTTTGAAAACACAATTAAAGCGTGCCATAAAAGCCCTGTATAATCAGTGTAATTCAAACATTCGGTTTCCAATACATATAGATGTCATGCATAGTTTTGAGGTGCAAAAAGAAGTAATAGCCCCGCATCCAACCGGACACGAAATCACCGGACCATTCACGCGCATGTCGCACACGGGCGGGCGATGGCGTGTTCTTCTTTTGCTTGCATCAACTTGGTAAGACCAACTCCACCTTATATCTCCTCCTACCTAGACTAGTAATATAGTACTAAACTTTCCATCTTCCACCATGCATGAGTGGCCCTTTTGGATTTTTCTAGGATTTATGAAGAATATTATTTAGGACAAGCTCATAAACTCCAACAACCCCCCACCAGATCCCAAAAGCACCACGAATTTGCCCATAATTCCAATGTGTTGTTGATATACTAGTTTTTTGATGGAGACCAGTTAAGGTTGAACATCCACCTAGAACCTCAAGCTACACTCGCCCACAACTATACAATGGACTAAGCCTTGAATTGGTAGTTTTATGTGGACAAGTTTCACCTAAGGTTTTTGTTGATACTTGGCCACCGAAAGGCTACTCCTCGGGTGGAGCATATAGGTCATACTCATGTGTCTCTTCATGAGCTTTTTAGAGATCACCCACATCTCATGGACTGCAACTAACAATCGGGCTCATATAGTTGTGTTCTTAGAAGTATACCCTATAGGGCGATATTTTGCTACTAAGCCTCATAACACATTAAAACAAAGTCAACTTTGCCTCCACAAGAATTAGAATATTGCATCTCTAGCTGAGTGAGATATAAAATAAGAATATACTCTCATGTTACCCAAACAGTTTATTTTTCTTAAGGTTTATTTCACAGAATCTCCGATCACATAGGTTTGGGTCACCACCATGTGTAACTCACGTGGGTCTCATTCTCATATCCTTCAATGCACTTTCAATCACAATTCATGATAGTCCCTTTGTAAAGGGATCTACCAGATTTTTAGATATTTGGATATAATCCACAACTATCACTCCGGAGTTTCTCAATTGTCTGACTGACTTCAACCGCCTTTTCACATGTCTTAAGGATTTCATATTATCCTTTGCACTTGTCACTTTTATGATAACTATTTGGTTATCACATTAGTAGACTTGTTATGCACTAGATAGTTTTCTTGCCCATCCGTTTGTGTCATTTCTTGGCCTAATGGTCACGCTCGTCTAAACAAAACAAGTAATATCCTCTATGTTCACTTTCTTCTTACTGTTGTTGTTTCTTTTGAAGTTAGTGGTCGGAACAACTTTGCTCTTCCCTTTGCCAACATGTTGCATGATGTTCACTTTAAACTGTCCCTCTTGCACCATTGGTGTCACATCTTTTACTGAGACTTCTCTTTAACATCAAGACTAGCAACCAAATCCTCGACGGAAATATTTTGCCTCTTGTATTTCAGAGATGTGGTGAAATTCCTCCAAGTTGGAGGCAATTTGACAATAATGCCACAAAAAAAAAATTGTCGTGCAATTGACAACCAAGTCGGGTTGAGTTCCTCAAAGCGAATTGTAGTTCGTGAGTCCGCTCAACTACAGAACGGTTATCAATTATTTTGTAGTCATGATATTGCTCCATGACATACAATTCATGTCTAGCATCTAAGACAGCGAACTTGTATCGAGTGCATGCCACAGATCTGTAGTGTTCTTCATGTGCATATACACATCACAAAGCTAGTCGACAACACGCTTAAAATGCACCCGACAAATATTGCCGTAGCCGTGTCGTACTCTGTTTGTTGTGTAGCAGTACGAGGTCCCGTGGGACCTGGTATCACGACCCAAAATACATTCATTGCCGAGAGTCACAATTGGACCCTTGTCTACCATCTCTTGAAGTTCACACCGTGAACTTCTCGGTTTCATAGCCTCGGCAAAACCAACCATCACAAAGTGCCTATCGGGTTTTTGATTGTTAGATTTATGTGCACTATTGTGATTATTTTAATTCCTAAAGCAATGATCAGTATAAAAGCAACTTATATACTAGGCATATTTTGAACTACGAATAGTATCAAGATTGTAATCTCAAATACACCTATCTTATATATGTGCGCTAATAAAGCAAAGCCTGTCACATGCATTCTACTAGCAACAGTAGAAAGCATCATCATCACATGACTAAATTCCTATAAGTAAGATTTAGCCATGACAAAGCGGATCACCATGACTTACAGAGGATTGCTCCGGCGATGGTTGCGGTAGATTCGGATGCGAAGACGATGCGAAGACGACGCGAAGCCGATGATGAAGGAAGTCGTGAGCAGTCGCGCAAACGCTTCCCAAAAATTTGATTCGCCCCAACAAATACAGGGTCACGAGGGACATCGACTTCGAAGGCACTGCTCTCCCTACGTTAGTGCACGCCAAGGAAGAGATGGAGTAGCCAAGGTTGCGCAGCACAGAGGAACCAACAAAGGTACAAAGACTAATATTTTTGCTTTGCTCTGAATGGAGGCGTTCACCACCTCATATGGAATCCTGCGGCATAGATGGAAACTGCTGCAATAACTCCACAGAAATGTTTTGAAAACACAATTAATGTGTGCCATAAAAGTATAGACACCATGCATGGTTTTGAGGTGCAAAAAAAAGCAACAGCCCCACACCCAACCGGACACGAAATCGCTGGACCATTCATGGCGATGGTGAGGTGTGGCGAGATGAGCAAGCACGTGTGTTCTTCTTTTGCTAGCGTGTGTGTTCTTCTTTTGCTTGCTTTAAATAGGTAAGACCAACTCCGCTTTATAAGTTGGCCTCCTCTCACCTAGACTAGCAATATGGTACTAAACTTCTCCTCTTCCACCATGCATGAGTAAACCTTTGGGATTTTCGTAAGATTTATGAAGAATATTATTTAGGCTAAGCCCATAAACACCAACAGCATCTCGGCGTGCACAACACATCCCGTCTTTGCATCTCAAATCCGTGTCATACTCCAATCCATTGTAATCAACATCATCCATGAACATGGGCAACATCTCATCATTGGCATCCTACAACTCATTCTACAATTGCAACAACCATGATCAATCCCCCAATGTGGGTACAACTAATTTACTCCCATATACAACACCAATTTATATTTGATTTGTGCGAAGAAATTCTCGATTAGAAATAGCAATTTGATACATTATTGAAACATCTGAAAAATTCAAAAGTCAAAATCAATTTGAGTTTGAGTTGAATTTCATTTCCAATTTCAAAATTTGGCAAATTTTGCCAAAACCCAAACCCTAATCCCCAAATCCGCTTTCCTTCTCCTCCCCTTTCCCTCGGTCGCGCCTTTGCAGAAACGCCTCCACCCGTTCGGCGTCGTCCCGCTCGGCCACGCCACATCATCCGCCACCACCAGCGCCACAAGATCACCTCCAGCCTTCCTTCCGCCTTCGCCTCCACCTCACCCGCCACTCGCCTCAAGACGCGGTCGCCCTTCTTGCCGCCCTCTCGCTCCCACCGCCTCCTTTGCCCTATAAAAGGCCACCCGGCCCCCACTTCCTCTCCATCCCTCACCACCGCCTCCCCCACCCACCCTTCTCCTTCCTAGCGCCGGCCAGAGCGCCTTGCCACCTCAAGCCCCACCCCGCCCAACCCCAAAACTCGCAAAAAACCCTAGGTAAGAGGACTCACCTGGTTTGCGCCGCCTCCCCGCGCCGCTTCCCTCCGTCGCCGTCGCCACGCTGAGCGCCCTGCTGGCCGCCTTCTCCCTCAAGACGAGGCACCGCCGCCCGCTCTTCCTCCGCTCAGCGCCATGAGGCGCTGCCTTTGCCACGCCTTAAGCCGTCGTCGTGGGCGATTGGGCCCGGTGAGTTAGGTAGTGGGCCACACGAAGAATGGGCGGAGCCCATTCTTTATTCATCTAATTCGGATCGTTCTCGTTTCGCGTACGATGAAATTTATTTACTGTTCACCCGAAAAATTAGAAAAATAGAAATTCCTTTATACACATTATTCTTTAGCCAAAATAGTAAACCCTAGCTACAATTCGATTCATTTAAACACAAATAATTTCAATCGCTTTTCACTGATCCATTGTCATGTATGAATAGTATTTTAATACTATTCATTATCTGGCAATTTTCGCCCGAAACCCTAATTTGACATTATATATCATTTTCGATCGTCTCGAGCCCAGAAAACCCATTCTCAACTCCGTTCAGCTATACCAAGCTCCAAATAAACCTTTCCACCTTCCTATAGCTTTCTTTAATCCTTTACAATATTTTTGTTGTAGTTGGATTCGAATCTCAACTCCATCTAGTCCAAATCAAATACCAGATAAATCCCACCAACCCGCACCACCCTTCCTTTAAGTTTCTATTTGGCTTTATTTTCTTGCTTGTCGTTTCCAGCTCCTTCCTTGTTGAGCTAGTTTTTACTTGGTTTCTTTTTATTGCATTGCTTCTCGTTAGGTTACGATCTAGACGACCAGATGCCAGAAGATGCTGGACAAGACCAGCATCAACAGGACTTTGTGCAAGAAGGCAAGTTGCATTCCTTGAACATGTTGAACCCACATGTCATATATTTATATTGATACTTTCGTTATTATATTTGAGCCAATTACTTTAATTATTGAAATAATACTTTTGAATGCCATGATAATTAGATAATTCCTATTACCCCACATACAAACCCACCCAGCACTTGTAGACCATATTCACCTTGACAAGTTCACATAAAATATTATCTATATAAGTAGCTTTGTCACTCAATTGTGTTCATCAATCAAAAGCAGTATTGGCGGTTCACCAATGGTTTTGGTAGAGAGTTGAGGGTCGTGTCCATTAAGTTGGACAACCCAATAGACTTGTGGTAAAAGTGGGTCAAGGGTGAGCCCTGCAGGATGGACAGCCACGTGGTGGTGTTGGTCCATCGCCTCACTGTGAGACAAGTAAGGACAAGAACCTTGTGCCAAAGTAACAGACACAGGAAAACCGCTCAACCACATGCGTGGTCATTACTTCCTAGCTTAGTACACTGCTCTTCCAATTGAATATCTGCAATAGCAAAGGTGAGACAGGGGTGGGCCTTTAGGGACACTCGCTAGTGCTCATAGCAGTATGGGCCGTCACAAGACGGGCACAAAGTCCACTCTTGGCGGTGGTCTCCAGAGGGTCAGATGGATTTAGACCTACCGGGTAGAGGCTAAAAAGGATAAGCAGTGAAAAGGCTTTGTTATCCTAACTCAATTGTACGCTAACATGTTGCGTGGCAATGTGAGTTTGTGATATCGTGTGGGTAAAGTTGGGCAACTCTGCAGAGTGTAAATCAATGTTATTCGAATACACCGTGCTTCCGGTTAATGAAGCTGTGTTAATGGGTGATTCCAGTACACGAGGCATAAGTAGAGTTTGGAGATGGTAAGTTGGTAATTGTGGTTTGTTGAGAAACCCCTGATGTTATTATGTATTATCGTTTTGCTGTTTTGTAAACTGCTTTAAACTGCAAACTGCATCCACATATGCCTGTTAAGGTAAAACCTAACTTTCTTTTGAACTCCTTGCATGTAATTATTTAATTTTTCCATGTGGCTTGTTGAGTACGGTAGTTGTACTCATTCTTGCATAATCTGCAAACAATCTACAGAAGGATCCAGGGAAAATGCAGAGGTTCTGGTTGAACAAGATTTTGGTGGACCATCGGTTGGCAACGACTACTGTTATTAGGTCTCAGCCGCACTCAAGTGTGCCTGTGGTTAGAAGTTCTTTTGTCTTGTATTATATTAACTTTGGGCTTGGATGCCCGTGTTAGTGTCAAAACTGGTTGTTAAGCCCTATCTTATGTAATAAAAGGTTAGCTTTTGTTAAGATCGAAAGCTTACTTGAGACATCAAGCATTGCCAGAATCGCACATCACGGACGGTTGTGAAGAGTTTAACGTTCGAATTTAGGGCGTTACAATTATGGACTAAATCCATCTTCCCCCACCCACCAATTCTACCTCGAATCCAATGAAACCGGAACCCTACAAATCAAATCCCAAATAAAAATCGGAACTCATAGGGAAATTGAAGGAGGGTGTATTTTCCTCCAACCATTGCTCAGTCCATCTACTAGACAAGTGGGAGAAGAGATTGGGACGATTGGTACCTTGGGTGCGACAAGTTTCTTTGCCGATCCATCTTTGCCGCTTGTTGGCTCGCTTCTTGCTCGTCGATGCTGAGGACGAATGGCTTCCCACGGCGTGAGGGCAAACAGGCAACGTGCGAGACAGAAGGAACTAGCGATGCCGATCTCATCCATTTTCATGATGTGGAGCAGAAAAAAGATCGCCTCCCCTGGCCAGCGTGGACAGCCATGTCATCGCTCACGTGACGCCTGCGGATGGGCCCGAGCTGTCATATCTGAGGGTCGGATCCAGTTAGAGACAACACATGGTGCAAAGCGCAACCGATAGTAAGATTAGGCAGTGTTATGTGCAACTCTAAGATAATACTTGGTGTTTTGCGCAGCAGAGGTACAATGAGGTGGTGCAAAGCGTAATTTACTCTTTTTTTGTGAGTACTCTGTTATATCATCGTATGGTTCTGATTTCTGAAAGGTACGATGGTTCGCTGCTCTTAGATTTCGTTCTCTTTATACTGATTAATTAGTCACTCGAGTTAACGCCACGCTAGACAGTTTCGCATTCAATTCATGTGTCGATCCGCCAGAAGCAAAGTCTTCCGTTCCATTGGGGGGAAACCCAATCCGCACCACAAAATTTTAGTCTTCCTTATCATGCGCTCTTCTAATGAACACGCCATACAGGGCAACACAAGATTGTGCTTGTGCGGCACACTGTTTACGTGAAATCTTTATCGTAACTACTAAAAATTAGAGTTTACCCCACGATGCTATGTACAAGTGTGCTGTAGCCAGTGATCTAGTGAGGTTAGTCGAGGGAGGTTAATTCTGTACGTCGAGATTTCGATCCGGCAGCTAAATCAGAGGGCCACTGTGCGGCCCTGGCTTCTGAATGCCTTTTCAGTTCTCAACGGAGGTGCAGAACATCCTCTTTCATTTCTACCACATACTAGTATTATTATTACTAGTGAGCCTGCGTCGCGCTTGCGCGCCGTGCGTCGCGTCACACCGGTGGGCCCGCGAGAATGCGCCAAGCCACACCCACGAAAAACTACGCGCAAAACGCGCACCGTGCGTGGGGCCCGCACGTGGGGAGGGCTGCGCTGCTCGTTCGGCCGCGTGAAAGAAAAACCAGCTAAGGATCGAACGGCGGAGAAAGAAAGCGCAAGACGATCGGACGACTAAAAAAACGACGTGGCCCTCTACCTTCGCTCCCTTTTTCCGTTCATTTATATGGTAGGATTTTTTTATCGAAAACAGCAGGAGAACCTCCTACTATGGTGAATATATTATATAAAAAGGGTATGTACAAAAGAGAAAAGAAAACAAAATATTTACAAATCGGAGAAACTATAAGGACTCAAGCCATGATCTAATTGGAGTTGCACAATCGTCTTTCACTCGTGCAAATGCAGAGTGACTTCATCCTTAAGCTTCCGTTTCAGATCAGCAAACAAAATACTAGTATTATTTGTTTGGTATTATAAGGCTTTTATCTCCTGTAGATGAACTAGTAGGTGAATTAAGGAAGCATCCCTGGGCCTGTGACTCCTATAGAGGAAGTAACGAAGCATGCTCAGCTTTGGACATAACATAGGTACAACTAAGGTGCAAACGGAGCGGATAATTTTTGACCGATCGAAAGCTTGCGAGGCGAATATGAAAGAGATAAATAGTTATCCAGCACTATCCGTATCCAACTCTAACTACGAGAAAAAAATACGGAGTACCCCTTAAATTGTTATACGTATGCTTGATCTTTGTATGGATGCGTTTCGTTTGTTAGAAACGGAGTACCCTTAACTCGATTTTTTTTTTAAATAATACATTTTAAAAATAGAATTATAGAAATAAATACATGTTTAATAAATTACAATAATAAGCTTATGTCGCCATTTGGATTGGCGACGGAAGCAGTGCTGTATGCGACGTACCAAGGTCTCTGCAACGCCTACTAGAGGGTTCGGGATAGCTCCGTACTCTCCGGATACCCACTTGTGTTGCAGCTGTGGTCGTTCGAGCGCTTCCAGATCGAACAAAGTGCTCGAACGGTCATAGCTGGACCTCAGGGCATACTCCCTCGCCCTATATGTCGACAATGACCCGGCCATGGGTACTGTATGGTGTCGCCGACGGGTAAGTTTTTCGTATGGTTCGTTTGTTTTGTACTTTGTTCTCACCCTAAGTGCTAAGTTGTGCATTGTTTTTTTCTATAGGTCACGCTCACACCGGTCACTACGCATGCCTCGTCCTGAGACTACGTGGCGATGTTCGACCAGCTGACGGACGACGGCGTTATCTAGACACTATACACTACTAAGAGGGTGTATGATCACGCACCCCGCGGGTTGTTCAGCCAGTGCACGTGAGACTCCACCTACTAGCTCATGCGGAGTTGCTTAGTGCATGACGTGTACGTGGAGGTTTACTCCATCCACCAGGTGATGAGGCAGTTTGGTCTACGGTAGGAGGTTTCCGTCCACCGGGACAGTCAATGCTGCCAATTGAATAACCAAATAAACTAAGTCAAATCCTTTAAAATTGGAATCTGCATTCTCTACCAAATAACAGAAAAACAGCTCTTGTTGCCAATTCAATTGGCGACAGGAATTTGTTGCCATTTAAAATGGTGACTTAAGTCTCTGCCGTCATTTGGAATGACGATAGAGACATTTTACACTGTTTGTATGGCGATAGGGCTCCTGTCGCCAATCCAAATGGCGACCGGGACATTTTGCCATTTGGCATGACAATAGAAGTTTATTTTTGTAATTTTCTTAAATGTCTATTTATTTTTGTAACTATATTTTAAAAGTATATTATTAAAAAATCCCCTTAACTCGGTTCTAACATGCTACTAACGACTTTAGTTAGCGCACTATATAAAATTTAGAAATTCTCAAAGAAGTTGTGAAGATATTCCTAAAGTCTTCTACAATCATAAAAATTTGGGAAAATTGGTTCCTTTCCATTGGTCAAACCTTAATCGCTTAAAATGCCATCACAATTCGCCTGACTCTAAATATGCCATTATTATTATTATTATTATCTTTTGCAAATCTTGCTTTAAAATTCCATTGTGAGAGTTATTTCGATCAAATTCCAGAAGTACCCTTACCCATCTTCTTCCGATGGGTGCTGCCAAGAACCTCACAACCGGCTGCTGCCAAGGACATCACCGCTGATTGGCCACCATAGGCCTCACGCAGCGTTGTATGATTGTATCATGGACCTCACCGTCTGGCCCAAGACTTGTTCGATGGTATATCATATGAGAAAGACCCACGCAGCGTTGCATTCAACTAATTTTTTTTAGTATTTCAAAGGTGAGAGGAGTCATTTTGAATCGGTCAGCGTGACTTTGACCGTGTCAGAGTGACATTTTGAGTTAGGATCGTAGAAAACCAGTGGCATTTCTGCGAAGTTTGCACAAACCAATGGCAGGTTGACAATTATACAGTTTTTAATGGCTTTTCCCAGAATTTGAGGTTAGACCTCTGGCATTGAACCAAAATCTCCATCAAATTTCACGCTCAAACACAATCCATCTTGCAAAAGAAAAAAAAAAGAAAATGGTGCTTTGAATAATACCTTTGTATTTTATCTTCTTTTTTTTTTGTTATGACTTGTGCTAAATATAAATATACTATAGAAATTTCTTGCATAATGTACATTATGAGCATTACAACTTTTACAAGGGTATTCTTTGTACCAACAGAACCATCCTTAGTTTTGCGGGTGTCGCTTTGTGCATGTTCAACCCTGGATGATTACTTTTGGTTCGGTTTGTATATATATTTTTGTTTCATAATGTGATTTTTTTTCCCTTTCGATTTGAGTTTGTAAAGTGATACTAAGTTTGTATAAATGTCCCATAGAATGGGAAGGGCAGAATATTTTCAAGTAGAATATGTAGTAAATTGAAATACCACAAAACCGATGTACCTAAATCGAGTAAATTCAAATTGAAAACAAAGACCCGAACGGTAATATTATTCTCATTGAAGCCTCAAATTACAAGTGCTTGTCGATCAAAATGTACTACCTTTTACTTTGAAACTAGCCGAGGGCCCATGTATTGTAATAGATTTTAAATAAATATATATAATTTCTAAACTTGCAAAACCAATATACAAAAGATAATTATCCCTACATCTAAAAGTTGCATACATAATTCACATCCTATCAAGAAGTCACAAATAGTCTTATCACAAACCACATATATAGGTGATCTAATTGCTCATGAAGATCCTTACGATGCGTATACATGTATGCACATATCTATCCACAAAGTATACCACCAACTCAAAAGTAGGAAGGTAGATGGTAGACTTATCACTACCACTAAATGCTTCTTTTGTAATAGTAAAGATATGCTCCTTATAGTAATATATGCATGTATGCACATATCTATTCACAAAGTATACCACTAACTCAAAAAGTAAGAAGATAGATGACAGACCACTACCCCTGAGTGCTTCTTTTGTAATACAAAAAGATACGCTCCACCAAGAAACTGTATAAAATGTGAAAAAACCATGCTGGATTGAACTACAGACCTTCAGTTTACAAGACTGACGCTCTACCACTGAGCTATAGGGGCTCACGTCGGTAAAACTTGCTTTAACCTTACAGATTCTTAATACTTGACGGCCTTCCTGTTCGGACTAAAGCATTGAATTTTTATGAACCGAGTTTTCGCCGGCATTCGTACTCAAGACCGATCTTTAGAAGAAGGAAAAAAAGAAAATAAATCCTAAATGGGGTGATTTTCATTCTCATTTCAAATTAATCACCATCATGTCGTCTCTAATTTCAAGATAGTTCATGTACATACTATTACTACCACGGAGTTCTTGCCAAGCATTTCACAGTACCCTTCGTAGTTATAGTTCATACTCTGCAAATCTCCAATGCGTGCGCCTATCCTTCATCTGCGCGATGAATGCGCGCTCAGCCGCGCCTCGCCATCGCCTCACCGTGGACACGAAGCGACGAGGACGGCGCCTGTATTCTTCTCAATCCGACATGATGATGATGATGCCTCCCACTCCCATGGCTTCTCATCATAGCGTGCTCCTTCGAGGTGAGCCTCCTCAGGCGCAGCGACCGCCGCAGCCTGCCCTTCCTCCTCTCCCTCACCGAGGATCCCCCTCTCGTTCTGAAGCTACCGCCCTCGCTTCTGTCACGATCATGATCATCATCAAAGGAGGAGCCCTCCTCGTCATGGTCAGAGCTCGAGCTGAAGTCTCCTTCTCCTTTTTCGACATCTCTGCGACGGCCACGGTGCACGCGCTTCGTGTTGCGAAGCTTGCGCCAGAGGAAGCACGACGTGGCCCCCAGCGCGTGCCAGGAAGCCGAGCATGCCGCCGCGGCCATCTTGCAGGCGCTCTTCACTATGCACTGGATGATGCCTACTTTGCACATCAGGTACACGAAGAACAGCGCTGCGGAAGAAGATAGTGGAGGAATTAATCAGGATCGGAGAACACAGCCATTGCTATATATTAAGAGTTCTTTCAGGATGTTCTTGTAGAAGATGGCAAGTATCTTATGGATCATTGGAATCGGAAGCGCTCTGACTTACCGATGTAGGTGAGAACCAGAACCATGAACAGCCTGGCCAAACTGGAGATGCACAAGTGCTCTAGGAAGCAGGCCACATCCCATGTCCCTGAACAAACGCCCCTTGGGAGAGCCAAAGCAAATTGTTGTCAATCTCATACTGATAAGGCAAACAAATATATCCACCAGAAACCGGCAAAATTCCACACATTTGCGCAAGAATTTGGATTCTCATATGAGATCATAATTTCGGAACAATTAACAACCAAAAGAAAAGAAAGAAGGGATGTAATATAGACAGACCGAGGAAGAGAACAACGCATGTGTAGGACTCACTCGCACGACGCGCCGAAGAGAGTTCTGAAGGGCGCGGCGAAGGCGTTGCCGAGGAACGTGCCGACGCCGTTCGCCGCCGTGCCGACGACGGACCCCATCCGAACTCTCCTCAGACACAAGAATAACCCGCCGCGTCCTTCATCTTAAATTAACTCCCTCCATCCCTGTGGCAGTTAATCGATGGAGAGAACAAACTGCCAAACAACGTAATAAAGCAGATCGAGACACTGAACACTCGCAGTGGACGCCACTTGATCCCACGAGCAAATGCACTCCAGTATCCAGATCAACATAACACAATCAGATCCTCCAGATCACAGCAGCAACCATCCAAAAATGGCGAACAAAACCCGAAATACTAACCAATTCGACCCGAAAAAATTTCCCTAACCACCAACACGCTCCCAAACGGCTAAACCCCACAGATCCGAACAAATCAGCTCAACACGCCGCCCACTCGCTCCTCCCTAGATCCAAGCAAAGCCGCGCAACACAACACACTAGATCAGATCGTATGGGATGGGACGGAATCGAGGCGCGCGAATCACCTTCGAACTTCTCCTGGAAGAAGACATCGGCGGCGACGGAGGCGAGGGAGAGCGCGAGCACGGCCGCAACGGCGTAGGAAGACCCCCTGCGGATCGCCATCTCCGGCGACGTCGACCGGAAACTTCGAGAAGCTTCCGATCCGATCTAAACCTCCTACCGGTTGCAACGAAGCGCGGACGGAATGGCCCGTGCGCGCTGCATATTAGTGATAGGATATCTTCATCTTCAATGTCAATTTCAACCGAATAGTATACCCTCATTAGCTGCGAATATGACCTTACGAATGACAGTACGGCGCATAGAGGAAGGTGTGCATGTCAGAAGAACTTTTGATTGCAGAGTTGAGAAGACTGATTCCAACGAATTGACAGCCACAGGTGGAGGTTAAGGGTGATACTGTTTTTTTAGTTTATTTTTCAACCAGGTTAGATATACTTCATATGGCAGCTATTGGTAATGTGTATGTGAAGGAACTTAAGGTAGTGATGCAATTCACATAATGGACTTTGAAACCTATACCTAAATATCAGCTTCAGAAGGTATGTGTTTAGGTTTTCGGAGTGCCATTTGAAGCTCGTGACTTTCTGGGCCTTTGTACTATAGGCTCAATCTTCGGCATTGCTTTGAGAGTGGATATGGTAAAGGTTCGTAAGCACGACTTGGTTCATATGTTGGTAGGAGTACTGGATATTGAGGCCATACCTTCTAGTGTAGAGATTGTGGTTGGGGAGTGTGTTTATGATATTTTTTTCAAAATTGATAAAGATGGGTTGGAAGTTGTTGATGAAGGCATTGATCGGAGAGAAGATCATGAGGGGAGGATAATTCGGATAGAGGCAAGGATGTTGGGATGGGAGACAGAAGCTAAGAGATTAAAGAATAATTCGAATTCTCAATCGAATGACTTTGATAATCGCGTGGGTCAGTCTTCCTCAATTACTAAGGGGACTACCTTAGGCCTCTTAACATCGGAAACAATCTGGGTTATACCGAGGGCGGACAGAAAGATGTTTGAGACTGGTACTTGTAAGGGTGGTACAGTTGTTTCGGGTGCTGGTGCTATCCCGGAAGATACCTTGATGATCTGAGATGAGATGAATGCTCTTATCGTACAAGGGGATGGAGTTGATGAACCATCTGTTAATTTAGCAAACACACCATCAGACTGGGTTGCAGCAGCGATCGATAGTCACACCGCCGCGTTAGTGTCTACCGCTGGTGTGACCATCTCACCGACATCTCAAAGTGCCGTAGCATTGGTGAAGGATGCTGCGGAGGAAAGACCCTTGGGGTCGGTTGTGCCTTGTGGGATTATTGCAGCGGCTGAGGAGATGGTTGATGCTCTAGAGCAAAAGGAATTAGCGGCAGGGGCACAGAGTGGCTTGCATGCGGCTGGGGTTAGACCTGAAGGGCAGCTGAACTTGCAGGCAGCAGTGGTGGGCCTAGCTTGTGTGGATGAAATTGATGATTCGGCTGTGGCAATAGGTTTGGGTTGTCAGCTCAACTTGCAGGCTTCCAAGACCGAGGGTTGTGATGACGCGATGGACTTTTCCACTGCTGGGTTAGGTCCTATTGGGGTTTCGGCAAGCCAACAGTTTGCTGATAAACAGGCTGAGGAAGCTGAATGTGTTTTGGCCAAAGTAGATTTCAGGGTTAGGAACAATCTGCTGGTTGCTAGGGACAGAACCGAGGGACAGGGTCTTCACTTCTCCTGCCGTGGAACATGGCAACGTGCACATGATTGATGGCAACATCGGCCTGAATGCTGGTTCTGTGGCAGACAAGGTGATGTGCACAGACAATAACCCTAGCCTGAAATTGCAAGTTGTGGGTAATGACTACACGGGATTTTCAGCATGTGGTTGAAAAGCCGTACTCACGAAAGATTCTCGTCGTGAGTTGGAAGAATCTCGAAATAGATGATACAACATGGAGTTCATCAGAATTATTTGCAGAGAACTAGAATTTTTTTTCATAAAGGGAGAGCCCCTGCTTTTGATTGAAAGCAAATAAAAGGACAAACAGAAAAGGTAGCAGAATCGTAAACTCCAAATTGCAATATCATCAGACGAGCAAAGAACAAAACAAAACGCCACCACACGAAAGCGGTCGAGGCCGACCTAATCCACCATAAGAACAGATCAAAGATACAAACAAAGTAGCTCAAAGATACCAACTGCACAAAACTACCAACATCAACTACTCAAAACTAACATCGATCTTCCAGAGTAACGACGATCCACAAAGAAGAATCACGAAGCACTAAGTCTTGCGCAAAATGACAGGGACATCCTCAGAAATATTACGAAAGTTTTCACCAAGCTTGAAGTCGCCATGAGATGGTCCAACAACACACCATCATCCCTTTTAGAAGTACCCTCCAGAGTCGCAAATAAGATAAAGCTTTGTAGATAACATCAATTGGGTTCTTAATAAAACTCGCTCAAACACCATATTGTTCCTAAGTCTCCAAAGAGTCCAAGCAGTAGTATGCAAAACTAAACAAAGCAACATTGTAATTAGCCCCTTTGTTTTCCAACCAGTTTAGTTGAAAATCATCTAAACAGGTTGGGGTACGCCTACAGTTTAAGGCCTCCTTCATGCAGATCCAAAAGAAAGTAGAAATACTACAAGAAAACAAAATATGATCGATATTCTCTTCCACCCCACAAAGATTGCAATCAATGCTGCCTTTCCACCTCCTAAGTTTAAGCTGATCTAAAGTTTGAACCCTGTTATTGTAACAAAGCCAAATGAAAATTTTAACCTTTAAAGGGCACTTGTTTTTCCAAAGAGCGGATAGCTTCCTGCTCATGACACCCCAAATAACAAATGGTTGTATAAGGATTTGACAGAAAATATACCAGATTTTTCGAAGCACCACACAGGTGTATCCCTGGTTTTTCTAATCTCCACTTGCTCAATATCCAACTTGAGCCTCTCCCACCGCTGGTAATCATCTCTTCTCAAGCTTCTCCGAAAAGGAATGTTCCAGGTATTGTTGTGCACCCAATCACACACATTCATATCAGGGAATTGGCAGAGAACTAGAATCAATGCACAACAGCCTGTTCATTCCAATAATTCATCTGTTGCATTCAGAACCCCTGCATCGGTATCTCATTCAGTAAACTTAAGAGTTCACAGTGTCAATAACAGTAACACTCATCAACCTCAGAGGGCCAACAATCCGGCTGCAGGAGTTACATGTTTCAACTGCCATGAGACAAGTTATTATGCTAACAAGTGTCCGCAGAAACCAGGATCAACACCAATTTCTTTTCAATTTAGGAGCTACGCCAGCCAGCACCTTTTCGTCCGGAGCAAGAAGAGAAATACCTCATACTTCAAGTCAAGCCACCAAGCCACCAGGACTTCGGAGAGAGAGAGAGAGAGTAAGAGCGAGAGAGAGAGAGAGAGAGAGAAGGAGGGAGGGAGGGAGGGAGGGAGGGGGATGGATTTGTCAAGCGCTGTGCAATGGTGGGGTGAATGGCAGCTGCGCATTCTCGTGCTCGGTAGCCTCTTCGTCCAGTACTTCCTCTTCGTCTCCGCCATGGTGCGCGGGCGTGTTCCATCCTGGTTCAGAGTGTTCATTTGGCTTGGCTACCTAGCTGGCGACGCTCTGGCGATATACTCCCTTGCCACCCTCTTCAACCGCCACAAGCAGGTTGCCGCGATGGATGGGAGCGGTGTCCTGGAGGCCCTATGGGCGCCTGTCCTCCTCATCCACCTCGGCGGCCAGCACTCGATGACTGCCTACAGCATCGAAGACAACGAGCTGTGGAGCCGGCATGTCGTGACCATGGTATCCCAGATCACAATCGCCCTGTACGTGTTCTTCAAGTCGTGGTCCGGGCAGAAGAGGTTGCTGCAGGCCGCAATCTTGCTGTTCGTCGTTGGGATAATCAAATTCAGCCAGAAGCCATGGGCCCTGAAGAAGCATGATTACCTTTTCCTCTCTGTCCGCACGAAGAGAACAAAGTTTCCTTGCTCGTTGGTGCAGTTGCTTTACTTCCTTTTTGGGACATATTAATTCCGTACAAGAGCAAATACAAGAAGAAAAGCAAGAAGAGCACGACCTTTCGCTGCAAGAATTTGTACAAAAAGCAAGGAATTGCGTACAGGAGACGAAGTCTGCCAGCGATCAAGAGCAAGAGCAAATGTCCACTAAATTCCACCCAAATCACTACGTCCGCCGTCTATTGGTAGACATATCACCTCCATACTCCCGTAGGCTTACAAACCTACAGTTATTAATGATGTTTGATGGCCAACGTGTATTTAGATTATTGTGCTTCCAGCTTCATGGTGCATTCAGCAACATCTACACAAAAGAGATGGTGACAATCAGTTTACTCGGCTGCTGTTTGAATTTCTCGCTTCCGTTCCTGACCTTGGCTTCCGTCCTTCTCTTCTCCACAAGCCACAAAGATGGTTACAAAGCGAGCGATGTCAAGGTAACTTACATCTTGTTCTGTTGTACCGCTGTGCTGGATCTCCTATCCATGTTCCTCAGCCCTTTAATCCCAGTCGTTGGAGTTCAAGTCGGCAAGGTTTCCAATTATAGCCTCTTGTCGATCTGTGTTCGTAAAAAGAGACCCACTGTTTTGATGAATATTGCCTCGGTTGTCGGTTGCAAGAACTATGTTAACATGCATTGGTATATAGAGCAGCTGGCAGCCACTGATGAAATCACAGAGTTGGTTCTAGGATATGTGAAGGACGGATGGAAGGGATACATCCGCGACGCTGCCAGTTACAGGAGATTCAACAGCCATAGGGGCCAATGGACTCTGAGGAGGCACCGCCTGGGGCGCGACAACCGGCTGGGGTGGAGCTTGAACATGCCGTTCGACAGGAGCGTCCTTCTCTGGCACATCGCCACGGACCTCTGCATTCGCCAACGAAGCAGATCCCCTCATGGCCTAGCGTGCGCCGCTCGAAGCACAGTGATATCCAACTACATGGCCTACCTGCTCTTCATCCGCCCTGAGATGCTGATGCCCGGGACCAGGAAGGGTATCTTCACCGTCGCCTGCGATGACCTCGAGCTAATGTTGGCCCGTGAGACAGCGCTCGACGAAAGCGGACTCGCCCAGTGGATTTTTCGCAACCATATAGGAACTCTGGTTCCCAACGCATTCCGGCTGGCCAAAGCGTTGATGGAGCTGCTTGATGAGGAAAAGAGGTGGGAGGTGGTCGAGGGGTGTGGGTGGAGATGCTCTGCTATTCTGCCGGCAGGTGCAGGGGTTACCTGCACGCCAAGAGCCTGGGTGAAGGTCGGGAGCTGCTCAGTTATGTCTGGCTCCTCTTGTCATTCATGGGGATGGAGACCTTTGCCGACAGGTTCCAGAGGCCGGAGCCACCCGAAGCCAGGGAACAAGAAGATGATGATGAAGAAAGCGAATATGCGACTGCTTCTGAAGGCAGAGCCGCCGAGGACGAGATTGCTGCTTGCTCTGTCTAACTTGTTTTCTGAATCTGAAGTCCGTTTTTCCTATGATGTTATATTCCTGTCTTCCTGATGCATGATATGTTCTGCAACTCCATAAAGATTGTTCCTAGTCGTAATGTCGTATGCGCATCACATTGTATTCCATTTATATGGTCACGAGACCACTCTGTTTCTGCTATTTTGTAATAAAATTATGTTCTTTGGTTTCTAAGGAAGGATTCTATGCTTTTATTGTGCCATCCTAAAAGTGTCTATTGATTGATTTAAACAAGGAAATTGTTAAATGGTACTCGAGTATTTATGTGGTCTGCGAGTACTCGATTTTGTATCAATTGGTACGCTTTATGATTCGCACTGTGTTTATGTGTACGTGAACGTGCAAAAGAACAGGTGGGGCGGGCGTACCTGATAAAAACTGAGACCCGTTTTCGCTGTGCGAACCGTCGAAAAAAATTAAAACAATGAATCCTTGAACACCGCGCCTCTTTATTTCTCCTCTTCAATTCCCCACTACACATTTTCCATCTGTGCTCTTCACTCGCCTCTTTATTTCTCTCAGGCGAGGCAGGCGGCCGCAACCGCGGCGCGCACCATTCCAGCGACGGACGCAGACGAGCTTGGGTTTGCGAGTTTTTCCTCTCTCATCTTGGTGCAGCCTTGTTCTTGTTGTTGGCTGGTGGTGTTCTTTGTGATCTGTTTGCGCGGATGCTGATTTGGTGTGGTGGCGGATCATTTTTGTAGATTGGTTGTTTTTTGGGGAAGGGATGGAGATGGCGGAGGAGGCGCCGGCCGATCTGCGTTTTCCGGTAACCTTTTTTCCTTGCCTCTTTACTGCGGATTTTTTTCTTGTGGATGTGTAGGCCTGATGCAGATTTTGGTGCTTTTAGCTGTTAATTTTTGTGAAGTGCGTGAGCTAGCTAGATGTGTTAAAAGTAGAGCAAGTTTTGTATTCGAGCTAAAAGGAGAGCTGTTGGAGCTGCTACCTTTGAAGGCCTCTTTTGTTGGTATGCTCTGGGAAGAAGTTGAAAAGAAGAATGGGGAAGGAAACATAGAATTGGGGGAAAGAGGAAACGGATAAGTAGGATGAGTAGAAGTAAGGACTGGTCAACATATAGTCTCTTGAGAACAGAAAACTATAGAGCATATAATTTTTCGAGAGAGTGTAATTAAGGATCAGTTAATCGTTCGATTGTCTAGTTTTGCGTGAGGAGATGCAATGTTGCCAATGTATCCCACATGCGTTAAAATGTTATGCTTGAGCACTCAGTTGCGTACACTTCCGTTGGTCAATAATATTCTGCAACTTGAATCGTTCAGTTGCTTGCATATATAATGCATATAGCTGGACTGTGATGTTTTGTGCAAATATTTTGGTGTGAGCTCTCCACTGACGGTAGAAATCCCACTTCATGTCTTGTACACGAGAGTAGAGTCCATGATATGAAATACTATGCTTGAGCGTGTTTTGGCCAATCGGCTGTGCAACCGGGCCACTTAAATTAATTGTATTGTTCTCATGGAACATATCATATGTAGCTTGATATTCCAGTTGATTGTTTCTGAGAGTTGGGACTCAAATCTCGTGCGATTTTGTGTTTTTGCTCACACACTAGTGTTCGATTTTGAACTCTTTTTTGACAGTTGCTTTCTGTTATTCGATGGTACATGTGATTCGAGTTTATATCATTTTTCTCTTTTTTGCAGAAGTGGGAGCAGTTCAGGCGATCTGGTTCCAGGGTTTTTCTTCGATTCAACACCCTCAGGTGGGAGATTCATGCGGTGGTTTGCAGAGTTCGATTTGAAGTTTGTGGGGGTGGATGGGATAGCCGAATCGACAGCGATGGGGTTAGTCGAATCAGCTGTGATTGGAGGATTTTGGAGGGGCTAGGCTTGTTAAGTTTTTTAGTTGCTTGTCATGGATAGGAGTCTGATTTACTAAAGGTGTTTGATTCGAAGCACACGTGAGCTTGATTTTTTTATCTAGTTTTGTAATCGTTTTGTTTTTCTCAATTGTGCAGCCGGACTGCATGCAAGGCTCGTAGGTGTTCCTGTGATTTGAAATCTTCAGGAAGAGGAGGGAGTGAGCACCGAACTGGTGAGCGAGAGCTTTTTCTTTTTAGCTACTGTAAGAGAAAATGGGTATGTGAAATAGTAATTAAGTGCCAAAAAGCTCAGTTTGTGCGTTTTTGATGGGGTATTGGTGGAAGGTTCATTACTACATGGAATTCAGTTTTGTTTTACCAAACAATACATTTTTTTGGAACTTTTTTTTACCATGACGTCCAATCAGGTCGCATGCAAATGCATTTTTTGGAGCATATGGTTCATTTTTTCGTTGCAATCAAACTGCAGGGCTAGGACACAGTAAGATTATTAGAGATAACTAGATTGTTGTTCATGTCATTTTTATTTTTGTTCCAGTCTCTAAATAGTTTTTTTAGTTAGACCAGTACACAATAACTGTTTAATCCTATTGGCCTTTTTTCGGTTTTCAAAATATGACATCTATCCATCTCTGTTCATGATTTTTTGGCTGGGTTATGGCTCATATGTGTTTTGAATATATATCTCATATATGTACTTTTGAAGATTTTATAATTTACAGACTTTTTTTACCTATACTATTTTTTGTGTTTCCCAGTTCATCTCGTCGAGTGCCATCGAGGAGGTTCTTGTTCATCATATCAAGGTACACTTAGAAAGATATCTAGTTTGATCTATTTTGTAGTTAATTTTGTAGTTTGAGCATATATTTAATTTGTAGTCTGTACTATTGTAGTCTTTTATAGATACGTAGTTTTGAGAGATATGTAATTAAGTTGTAGCCTACAGAGACATAGATATGTAGTTTGAGAGACTTAGGAATGAGTAGTACTCCTAGGAGGTTAGAGGAATGGATTCGTACGGAATATGTGTTGTATAAAAAACTATTTTCGTTGTGGTTTAGTTGCATGCAGGTTTTTTTTTGTGCCTTTAATTTTTGCAAAGCAATAGTAGGTTACTTTTACCCTGCATGCTTGCTGCCTCCATAAATCAAATATATTGATAAAAGCAAGCAAGCATGCTCGTAAGATGTAATTTTCCATGTATCTTTGTATCAAGGTGACTCTCTGGAATTTTCAATACCACCAACTACAAATCGGAACGACCAGGTGACGATAGTACCACACCACGAGGTGGTCGTACCGCTGAGCGCCCAGATCAACTTTGTCCGATCGGACTGATTTCGTGGATGGCTCAAATTCATTTGGCCGTTCGGACCGCAGGTCTTAACCGCACGATTTGATCACCGATAGTACCGCCAAAGGAAATACGGTCATACCGCTACGCGGTAGTTCCGCCAGATAAACTCCGGTACTACCGATTGTCCAAACAATTGCACAGTTGGCTTTCCAAATCAAATTCGAATGCATGCATGATCCTAAATTGATCCAAATGGCACAAGAACATGCTATCAAGCTACTAGTCATGATCCCTCTTAATAGTACGGCATTTAACCTAAAATCCGGTCTTCCAACCATTTCCCCAAGGACCGGTAAAACATAAAAAGGATCCTAGACTATTTGTACCTTGTCTTTGAGCCATATTGATCTTCATGTTGTCCTTTAGCATGCATCTTCAAGTTGTCAAACTCACCAATGGGACTTAACCTTGTAAATACTCAATAAACATGCTAGTCTCATATTCACATATTATCATTAATTACCAAAACTATTTTTAGGGGGCCTAGATGCTTTCACTCTGCCCGACGCTCATCGCCACGGTCGAGCCGCCGTCGCCCTCTTGGGTAGCCGCTGCTGCCGCTTGGCCGAGCCGCCGTCGCTCTCTTAGGTCGCCGCCGCCGCCGCAAGATTCGTTGAAGCCACCGCTGCTGCTTGTCCGTGCCGACGCCACTCGTTGGCCTCCGTCGCTCGTCTGCCATCCAAGCCGCCGCTCGGATTCTTCTTGGACCGCCGCCACCGTCCAGATATGCCTTGGATCGGACCACCGCCGGCGCCTCGGCTCCCTATGCATGACGATCAGCAGTGTCTTCGCTTCGTATTAGCCACCAGCTCGCCACTGCCGCCATCGCCGTCGTCGCTACCGCCGCAAGCAGGAGGAACCCTAGTTCGGTTCCCCCGTGTTGCTCTCTTTAGTTCGAATGGGCCGAAGGCAGCCTTTTTAGCCTAGCCCAGTGAAAAAAACGTCGATCTAACCGGCGCCGTCGGTACCGCTGTTGAACCGTTCGTTGTTGATGCGCGCGCCGTCGATCCGCCATCTGATAGCTTCGTTCTATCCGCTTGTGATCCCATTCTTGGGAACAAAGCTTCATGGGACGAACTACATGTTATGGTCTTCACTCAAGGAGATCACGCTCGATGGTCTCCGCCTCTGGGGACATGTCACTGGTCCTCGACTTTGTCCACCGTTGCCAGTTCAGCCTCCTCCCAGACAGCCTACTTTTGCACCTCTCGCAGAAGATGAGGTCGCCAAAACAGAGCGAGGCCATTTATTCTTCTTCGCCGCGCCGATGATGAGTCTTCGATGCGCTATAGACGCTTTTGGCCGGTGTCTTGATGAGGCCGTGTTCGCGCCATCTTGGTGGTCAGCGTTGACGACTCCATCCAGCCAGACATTGTTGGTCTGCGTTCTACTCGTCGGGTCTGGGAGTACTTGCGCGAGCGATACCAGCAGAGCAGTGATGCTCAGTTCTTTTCGCTTTAGCGTGAGTTGGAGACGCTTCCCAAGGAGGACTCCTTCGTCGATGACTTCTTCTGAGCCCTGGCCAGTCTTTGGCGCCAGTTGGACGAGCTGGCTTCTCCGCTCTACCAGGAGTGTCATAAGGTGCAGAAGGCAGATCGTGATCGCCTTCGCCTTTATGACTTCGTCTGCCGTCTACGCCCAGAGTTTGAGCCTATTAGGGCTCAACTATTGAGCCGCTCACCACGCCTGATAGTCACCGAGGCTCTTTCGACACTTCGTGCTGAGGAGATTCGCCGCGGGTTAGCAGCACAGTTTGTTCCAACTGTGCTTGCTACTCCTTCTTCTTCGACTACATCGACGGTTTACGCCGACTACTGAGACCTCTCATTTGCTGTTTACGCTCTGTTTTGCACCAACCGGGTTCATGCAATTATTGCAAGAACTTCAGCACGACTACGATGTTGTGCGGTGCGCAAAAGGAGAACAAGATCGTGGGCGATCCAAGAAGTGAGGAGGCTCTTCCTTGACAGAGAAAGCAGAACAAAGACTTCAGATCTTCTCAGCTAGGTGACTCTATTCAGCCAGCTTCGCGAGCTCTGCTTGAAACTCCCCTCACACCTCGGCGAGTTACGCCAATCTAGCTCAGACGTATCCTCCAGGTACTTCTTGGGTTCTGGATTCTGGTGCCTCTTTCCACATGACACCGAACTCCACATCTCTCACTTCAGTAGGACCTCCTATTTTTCCTATCTCGATTCGAGGGCGGTAAGCGGTACTCCTCTGTCTGCATCGTGATCGAGAACCTTGTATTGTCCACTGACTTTTCTGCTCCAGTTGTTTCTCATATTCCTCAGCTTACTATGCAGCTTCTCTCAGTGGGTCAACTCACTGATCTCGGCTGTAGGGTTGGCTTTGACTCTCACACCTATTTTGTCCAGGATCGACAGACAGGGACGGTACTTGGGACTAGCCGGCGCCGTAGGGATCGTCAGGATCTCTACATTCTTGACCGCCTCCACCTTTCGTCCACTTCAGTTGCTTTTATCACCTCTACATCCACTGCCACTGCTGCCACCACCTCTGGAGTTTTTGCACAGTGGCATCATCGTTTAGGCCATTTGTGTGGGTCTCGTCTTTCTTCATTAGTTTGTCAGGGTGTTCTTGGACATGTTCCTATTGACACGTCCATATTTTGTCAAGGTTGTAAGCTGGGCAAGCAGCTCCAACTTCCTTATCATTCTAATGAGTCCTTGTCTTCTCGCCCTTTTGATTTAGTTCATTCAAATGTATGGGGACCTGCGCCTATTATTTCTAAAGGCGGGCATAAATCTTATGTGATCTTTCCTGATGATTATTCCCATTTTACATGGATTTTCCCTATATCTAATCATGATCAGTTTCTTGTGATCTATCGTAGCTTTGCAACGATGGTTTGTACTCGATTTGATTCTCCCATCCGTACTTTTATTTGTGATTCTGCTGGTGAGTCTTGCTACGGTGCTTTTAGACGCTTTCTTTACGAAAGGGCACTCTTTACCGCCTTCTTGTCCCGATGCCCATGCTCGTAATAGGGTTCTTGGCGCAAACATCGCATCGATTGAGATTGCCCGCACTCTTCTCCTTGCCTCTCACGTTCCACCATAGTTTTGGGTCGAGGTCGCTTTCTCTGCTACATATCTCATCAATATGCAGCCCTCCACTGCTCTTAAGGGTGTTAGTCCTATAGAGTATCTCTACTCTCGAGCCCCCTAGTACACTCAGCTCTGTGTTTTTTGGCTGTATTTGTTTTGTTCTGCTGCAGCCTCGTGAACGCACTAAACTATCGGCCCAGTCAGTTGAGTGCGTATTTCTTGGTTATAGTTCTGAGTATAAGGGTTATCGTTGTTGGGATCCTTCTGCTCGACGGATCAAGATTTCACGAGACGTTGTCTTTGACGAATCTCGACCTTTCTTCTATCGAGATTCGGCTCCTCCTGTTTCCACCGTTGAGTCGATTTCATGGTTGTGTCTCTCTAACTCTTCACCTATTTCTCCACTATCACGCCTCTTCCACCGGTGCATCTCGATGGTTCCTTCAGACCTCCGCCCGGTCTTTGCCTCAAAGACCGCCTCTTGTTCTGCAAAGACCACCATCTTGTTACTCGTGTTCACTACTCCAGGCGTCCTTATCCTTCACCAGCCTAATCTCCTGGTATCTTGCCGACACCCACATCTGATCCTCCTGCTGATGCTCCTCGTTACATCCTTCGTGACTGGACATCCCTTCGACCTCCTGATCGTCTTAGATTTGCTCCGATAGCTCATGCTCTCTCTCTCTCTCTCTCTCTCTCTCTCTCTCTCTCTGAGCCTAGTTCTTATCGTGAGGCTGCTCCTCATTCTGAGTGGCAGCTTGCTATGGCAGAGGAGCTTGATGCTCTTCGACGTCACGGAGACTTGGGATATTGTACCGACACTGCGGCATGCTCGTCCGATCACGTGCAAGTGGGTGTACAAGATTAAGACCCGGTCTGATGGTACTATCGAGCGCTACAAGGCTCGTCTTGTGGCTCGTGGCTTTAGCAGGAGTATGGTTGTGACTACAATGAGACTTTTGCTCCTGTTGCCCATATGACCACTGTTCGCACTCTTGTTGCGGTTGCTTCTGTTCGCCGGTGGTCTATCTCTCAGCTGGATGTTAAAAATGCCTTTCTTAATGGTGTTTTGCATGAGAAGGTCTATATGCGACCACCACAGGGTTTTTCATTCTGATGGGCACGTTTGTCGTCTTCGTTGTGTTCTTTATGGCCTCAAACAGGCTCCTCGTGCCTGGTTTGCGCGTTTTACCTCAGTGATTACTGCTGTCGGTTTCACTATTAGTTCCCATGATCCTACTCTTTTTGTCCATATCTCATCTCGGGGTAGGACACTGCTTCTTTTATATGTTGATGATATGCTCATCACTGGTGATGATTCCTCATTCATCACGTATGTGAAGAAGCATCTCAGTGAGCAGTTTTTGATGACTGATCTTGGTTCTCTTACGTACTTCCTTGAGATTGATGTCTTTTCCATGCTTGAGGGCTACTACCTCTCCTAGCAGAAGTATGTCCAGGATCTTCTTGATCGGTCTGGTCTGATTGACACTCGCACCGCTGAGACTCTCATGGAGCTATCCCTACAGCTTCGTGCCACTGATGGTGATCTTCTTCAGGATCCTACTCGATATCGCTATCTTGTTGGGAGTTTGGTGTACCTTATGAGCACTCGTCCTGATATTGCTTATGATGTTCATATCTTGAGTCAGTTCATGGCCCATCCTATCCATCTTCACTACAGTCACCTTCTTCGTGTTCTTCGCTACTTGCGTGGGACTATCTCTTGTCGTTTGTTTTTCCCTAACTCTACATCACTCCAGCATCAGGCGTACTCCGATGCGACCTGGGCTAGTGATCCTTTTGATTGTCGTTCTCTTTCTGCTTACTGTGTTTTTCTTGGCTCCTCCCTGATTGCTTGGAAGACTAAGCAGCGCACTCTGATCTCCGTTCGAGCGCAGAGGCTGAGTTGAGAGCTATGACAGCAGTGACAGCAGAGGTTACTTGGTTGAGGTGGCTACTTGCGGATTTTGGAGTGCCTGTGATGGGACCTACGACTCTTTGTCTGATAGTACAGGTACTATCAAGATATTTCGAGACCGATGAAGCATGAGCTCGCCAAGCACATTGGCGTGGATGCTTCATACACTCGATCACAGGTGCAGAAGGGAGTACTTGCTTTACGCTTTGTGTCATCGAGTTACAGTTCTTGACTTCTTCACGAAGCCACTGACTAGGGCACAACATTTGTATTTTCTCTCCAAACTCAAGGTGTGTGATCCACCATAAGTTTGAGGGTGTATTAGAATAGGACTCTATTTGTATTTCCTTATCTCGTATATGGCGACCCCTTTGTACTCCCTATATATATTGTCCATTAAGCCCTCTTAAATATACCCACAATATTCATAACACCCAGGAAGATAAAAACTACACTTGTTAAGATAGCCACGATGGACTGATTTTATTAGATACATATAGAAAATGTTGACTACTAAAACCCACCAGAATCCTACTTGAACACTTTTTGGAAATTCAATTAATTGGGAGCAAATAGAATCATCAAGGTCATGCTTAAATTCGATTAGCTCCGCGGATGCTAAAAAGTTACTCCCTCTATTCAAACATACATGACGCTTTGGACAAAACATGGTCTCCAATAAGTTTCTTTGACCATCAGTTTTCTTAGCAACATGTTAGTTAACAGTATAAAATGTTATATTCCAAAATTCTTAGTACCATGTTAGTTAAAAGTATAAAAATATTTTATTCCAGAAGTAATTATGATAACAAATCTAATGGTACCATTTTCATATGATCCATCTAAATAGTTTTGTACATATTAGCGTTCCAAATCAAGGAAGTTTGACCACTCAATTTCTAAAACATCATGTACTCCTGAAGAAGGGAGTATGTGTTACAGACAGGGCTTATAATGATAAAAGAATATAGACTTGTTGGCACTTAGCGGTAATTTTGTTGAGAGTGCTTATAATCAGCTTTACTATATGCAAACACATGGGCAATGGATTAATGTAGTGATCATTACGAACAAGTAAGGTATTGGGAAAAGAAAGTAAGGAGAGGGATCCTTAGAAAAGACAAAGGACGATCGAGGAACATCATCACGATCACATGAGTATGCCAGGGATATTATCACAGACACGCAAGGAACGTGAAAGTCCTTCGTGAGAAAACATTCCCGATTCTCGTGAAAACTAAACCATAAACCGCTTCCCGATTCAACGTTTGGTTTTCCTTCTCTGTCCCGCTTTGCGTACATCGCCCTGTCCAAACTAAAATCTGGACGAACAACAGCCGAATAAATTCGGTGCAAGTTTTCCTATCTTTTTTTCTTTTTGATCGATTGGGCGCAAGTAGAACCATCAAGGTCCTGCTTTGAGCATGAAAAAAGAAATCCGATATTCTCTTAGTAAATATTTTTTTTACTGTAAAAATCTTTGTGTCACAAACAGGTCGTACAAGGACAAAAGAGTATTAGTCTTATTGGCATTTGGTGGTACTCTTTTTAAGTACTGTACTCATGACTTCATGAGTGATCAATGTAGTGATCAGCACGAACAAGTAAGGGATATGAATCCTTTAGAAAAGAAAAAGAAAGGAAGAGGAACATCATCAGGAGCACGTGAGTATACCACGAATATTAACGCGAATACGCAAGGAACATAAACATAAAAAATGTCTAGTGTAACTTAATCTATCAATCTAAAGTTAATACAAAAGCTAGACTGGTTGTAACACTTCAATATATCCTTTGTTTCGATAGCCATACAAATACTGTAGCAGAAAATTGGCATACCAGCTATTATTGTTGCAACACTTCAATCTATCAATCTAACGGCTAGCGCGTTGGTTCGTCGGATAAGAATGCAGAGGACGCTGACAGAATAGATAAACTGTTATTATTTTATCTTCAGGTGCTTTATTAGTAGAACTCAGGATGATAAAAACTACACTTGTTATCTTCAGGTGCTTTATTAGTAGAACTCAGGATGGACTGATTTTATTAGATACATATAGAAAATGTTGACTACTAAAAGCCCACCAGAATCCTACTTGAACAGTTTGCGCCTTGCATTACAACAACGCCGACTCAACTAGGCACAGGTTTTTTCTTCGATTTCGCTAAACAACATTCAACTGTTTTTGTTTTATCAAAATAGTCGAATTTTCATTCGTCCGATATGCTTTGAGATTTGAACTTATTCTCATATGATAAATTGGGTCCGAATTTATTATGATTTTTTCTTTTTGCACATAACGAGTTCACCACATTATCGTATCTTGTTGGTATAGAATTTTATTTTTGTCTTTATTTTTACTCAATCTCTTAAGCATATGTTAGATTTTGAATTGTGTGATGGAAATATGAGTTATTAAAATTTCAAGAATAATTACAGTGACTAAGAAGAAAAATTACATAAATAAACGACTGTAATTTATGTATAATGAAATTGTAAGTGAACTAAAATTTGACTGTTTTAGGCTGAGAAAACAGTCGAATCTTTTTTATTTCTTCTTTCTTTTTTGGAAATTCAATTAATTGGGGGCAAATAGAATCATCAAGGTCACGCTCTAGGCATAAAAAAATTCGATTAGCTCAGTGGATGCTAAGTTACCGCCTCTATTCAAACATATATGACGCTTCGGACAAAACATGGTCTCCAATAAGTTCCTTTGACCTTCAGCTTTCTTAGTAACGTGTTAGTTAAAAGTATAAAAATGTTATATTCCAAAATTCTTAGTACCATGTTAGTTAAAAGTATAAAAATATTATATTCCAAAAGTAATTATAATAACAAATCTAATGGTACCATTTTCATATGATCCATCTAAATAGTTTTGTACATTTTAGCGTTTCAAATCGAGGAAGTTTGACAACTTAATTTCTAAAACATCATATATTTATGAAGAAGGGAGTATGTGTTACAAACATGGCTTATAATGATAAAAGAATATAGACTTGTTGGCACTTAGCGGTAATTTTGTTGAGTGTGCTTGAATTAGCTTTACTATGCAAACTCATGGGCAATGGATTAATGTAGTGATCATTACGAACAAGTAAGGCATTGGGAAAGGAAAGTAATTAAGGACATGAATCCTTAAAAAAGACAAAGGATGATCAAGGAACATCATCACGAGCACATGAGTATGCCAGGAATATTATCACAAACACGCAAGGAACATAAACATGAAAAGGTTTAGTGTGACTGCAGGTGATCCCGATGATCAGGAACGTGAAAGTCCTTCGTGAGAAAAGAAAAGAAGATTCCCCTACTAGCTAAACATACGCATGCCAACAAGGCAGAAGCAACCCCAGACCTGCTATTCCCTCGAGCCAAGAAGAGAACCCCAGTCCTGCTATTCCCTCGAGCCAAGAAGAGGAGAGAAGGAAAGTGTAACATACCAAATTTGGAATGTTTTTGAAGATTCTAAAAATAAAAATAACCATTTGAATTTTCTTGGTTAAGTTCTAGCTTAATTTGAATTTTCATAAATCAAAACAATTTAATTTGATTAATTTAAACTTCAATTAAATTAAAAGTTATTTTATTTGGGTTCTTGAGTTCCTGAGATTTTTTTGGAATTTTTCTATGAATATTTGGAGTTTATTTGCTATTTCTTTAAGCTCGATTCTCTTTAATCTATTTTTTGAAATTCGGAAGTCAAATTAAATTCCGGATTTTTCCTTAGGGCCGAAATTCTGTGCTAGCCTCTGCTTCGGTTCCCTATGCTAGCCTCTCTCTCTCTCTCTTACATGTGGGACCCATTGTCATATCCTCTCTCTACTCCTTTCTCTCACCGCCACCACGGTCCCACAAGTCATCAATTGCCTTTTGTTTCTCTCTCACTTACGGATGGGCCCCACCTGTCAGTTCCTTTCTTTTTCTTTTAATCCGAAGGAATATTCTAGGGGATTTTTCTCTCTCTCTCTCTTTTTCCTTTTCGACAAATCTTCCGAGAGTCCGTTCTCTTCTGTCCAAACTCCGATTCAATCCATTCAAATTCCTAAATTCATCTAAAATCGAGTTCTTTCTTTTATAGTTGGTTTTGATGTTTTTAGATTTTATTTGATTTTATTTTGGATTTATTGTGCTTAATTCATCTGTTGTTTTCTCTCTCGATTAGACGATCTATTTCAAGGAGCAGGAGCAGAAGCAAGTTTCGAAGATCCAAGTATGCTAACTGACCAAAGCCAAGGCCAAGGCAAATCGTGGTCCTTTGATCATATTGCATATATGATTTTAAAATTATATTGTTTTATATCAAATTGCTTGCTATCTTTATATCAACTGCTTCTGGGAATAGTTAATCACCTATTTGTCATTATACCTCTATTGAACATTTGAATACCATGAATCACTTGTCACTATAGAATGGTCATTATATTAGTTGGACATATTTGTATCACCAACATGAGTATCGTAGAGATGCTTAGTCATGCTTAGTTACAATGGGCTCATGATCACATGTTCGATAATGTTAAATTTAACTTAATGAGATATAGAATTGTGGCGGGTAGCCACTGTTGTTAAAATTTGTGTACCATGACAGGGTATATCATTGACCTTGGTTGAACAAAATGATTTCCGCTCAGTCAAGCGATCGTGAAGTAAAGGGAGTGCGGGTAGCACATTATGAGTTGTGGTAGAATCGCATGAGTACTTGCCAAGGACTTAATCTTATGTGCCATTGAATTAGGCCTTATCGTACAACCACATGTCCATTATGGGATGGACATGACTAACTAATTAGCAATGTTTCAATTTCGGTTCTGTCTTGGAAGCGTGAGTTGTGAGATAGACGTATATTCACAATGGCGCAAGAGGGGAGGCCCTGTCTGGTCGGAAAGACATTCAGTGTTGAAACCTTAGAGAACGGATTGGGTTATGAAGGAGCTTTGTAAAGGCCTTGTAATGATCACTTAGTCGCACACCTACGTAAGTATGGTCAGATACTTTGAATTGATGTATCTCTTGTAGGTAAAACTGTACAACCTCTGCAGAGTTAAAACTATTTAGATAGCCATGTCTGTGGTTATGAAAATGCTCCGGATTTCACACAAGAGGTAGAGTTTCTTTATAAAAATGTGTTAGAGTGTGAATAGAAAGTTCACTTGGTAAATATGATGTTCGCTTGGTGAATGGAGAATTCACTTGGTTGTTTGGTTGGGAAGTGAGCGAAAAGTTCACTAGTTGATTTCAAAGAGCTGCTTACTCTATTTACTTATTGTCTTTTAAATTACGCATTTCAATCATTTCTTTGTATTTATTGTCAATATTGCTTTCTGCAAAAGAACCATACATCTCATCATTTGTTCAAGTGTTGCATGAATATTAATTGCATATTGTTTCCTACGACTTGTTGAGCATTTTATGTACTCACGGCTTTAAACTTTGCTGCTCAGTTGAAGAATATCAAGCAGCTCAAGAGTTGTTTGAGAAGGAGTACTATGAAGACTTTGCGAATTAGGATACGTTCTCCACTCGATTATCTATGGGCATGTTGATTGGCATTTCCAAGTTTTCCATTTTGATGTAAGAGTTTATTTGTTTCTTTAGCCCTGCGTGGTAAATTAAGTAAACATTGACTATAAGATCCAGTTATTACTACTATTTGTTACTTGAGATCTTTTTAGTTAAATCAATAAATAGATGTTATTTCATCGATGTTTCCTATGTGAGCTAGCTACTGATTCGGGACTAGTTCAGAATACACAGAGGGTTTCGGATGTGTAAATCTTGGTACCGACAGATGTGGTATCAGAACCATATTGACTATAGAACACAACCTTAGTTAGCACGGCCGTCTTAGCCAAAAGTTTCAAAACTTATTTTCTAAATCAAACCAACTTAATTTTACTTGAGTAGTTGTTCTTTTCTCATCTATTCTATTCTTTTGTTTTCTCATCTATGTCTATGTCTATTCTAATCTTTTCTCATCTTATCCTTCAAATCTTGTTCATTATCTTTGCTGAATTCTGTTTTATAATCTTAAATTGACTTTCTCGCCTCTTTAATTTCTCTAGTCCGGAAGAGAGAAGTCAAATCACCGGCAATTGTCAGGAGTATCTTTGTCACTTCGTTCCAGTTGTTTTTGAAGAGTCTTCGTTATCTAGTCTAGAATGGGAGCTGTCATATTACACTACTACAGAAAAGGCCTTCACAGATGGTTCAAAAACGTCATCACAGACGGTTTCTTGAGCCGTCTGAGTTTATAGGTCAGTGATGCATGAGGTCATCACGAGACGGTTTTCAAACCGTCGATGATGCATACTACCGAGCGGTTTGACCAAAGCAAATGTCTGTGATGACTATATATCACGAGGGTTTGACCACAAACCGCTGCGTGATGACTATATATCACAGATGGTTTGACCACAAACCGCTGTGATATCTATATATCACGAGCGGTTTGTGGTCAAACCATCTGTGATGACTCTTCTCTATAAAGCCACCAGCGATGGATCGCTTGTGCCTTTAAACGGCATCATATTACACTACTACGTAAAAGGCCTTCACAGATGGTTCAAAACGTCATCACGAGCGGTTTCTTGAGCTGTCTCGAGTTTATAAATCGATGATGCATGAGGTCATCACGAGCGGTTTTCAAACCGTCGATGATGCATACTACCACGACGGTTTGACCACAAACCGCCAGTGATGACTATATATCACAGAGGGTTTGACCACAAAGCATGCATGATGACTATATATCACAGATGGTTTGACCACAAACACTTTGTGATATCTATATATCATGAGCGGTTTGTGGTCAAACCATCTGTGATGACTCTTCTCTATAAAGCCACCAGCGGATTTGCTTGTGCCTTTAAATGGCATCATATATATATATATATATATATATATATATATATATATATATATATATATATATATATATATATTATATTATATTTCTATTGTTCCTAGTCCCTTAGCCACTTTGAGAAGTAGTCCATGCGACATGAGGAAGAGGCTGACAACGAGGCAACCTCATTGAGCCCTGCAAATTTAAAATCTGTTTTGAATTTGTCAAGACATCTAATTACTTGGTTGCTAATGCATGATGCCACTTCGGTCAGTTCCTTAGCATGTTACTCGTGGGACGCGAATTTCAAAAAAGTGGCTGAGGGACTCAAGTCTTCACACACACACACACACACACACACACACATATATATATATATATATATATATATATATATATATATATAAATATATAATGCCGTTTTAAAGGCACAAGCACCACTACATGGAGACTTTATGGAGAAGAGATTAGGAATGGAATGGTAGGACGACGTACCTAGGATACAAGATAGGAGAACTTGACCTGCATGAACACAATTACACAGACAAATGTGAAATGAACGGCGAGAAGCAACAGATGACATCTTGACAAAATGACAAATCGACAAATAAGTCATAACATACATATCACACATTTTATACATCTATTTTTGCAAATCATCAATCATACATATCAACAACCCATGGTTCACCAAGCAAGTTTCCACTATCAATAGCAGACAACACTTGACACTTCTGAATAAGTCATAAGTCATAACAATATAACATATCAACAGCTCATACATATCAACAACCCAATAAGTCATAACATATCAAGCCTCATCCAAACCCACAGCATGAACTAAGCAAGATGCATAGAATGCACATACACCAATAGCCCTTACTTTACATCACGAGCAAGGGGACTATTAATATGAACTAATTATCAATTCAATTTGACATAAGACTATTAACATCATTACATCACGAGCAAGGGACTATTAATATGAACTAATTATCACTTCAATTTCAACATAAGACTATTAACATCATTACAACACGAGCAAGGGACTATTAATATGAACTAATTATCAATTCAATTTGACATAAGACTATTAACATCATTGAGCGGTTCAACAAAGAAGACAAGAAGACCAAGGGTGTCCAAACCCGCCACCACCTGAGCTCTAGCCATTTTCATCACAGAGCAAGCGGGTAGAGATAGAGAGGAGTAAGGTAGGGTGATACCACAAGATCTGGCGCAACCACGGTGGCGACCCCACCACCAAAGACAACCCTCATCCATCTCCTTCACCTTGCATAAATCACACAAACATCGGGACACAACTTAAGGCTCAAGCATAAAAATCAAACTCAACACAAGACATTAAGCTAACAGATCTAGAGGAGAATAGAGGAGGATAGGAAAGCAAAGACCGGCTGGGGCCCGGCGCGGAGGCCGAGTAGGAGAACCAAGCCATGGCGGTAGCGAGCGACACGCAGGCCAAGCCCGGTGGCTTGGGTGGCGGCGTCACCGTGGTTGTGGTGCGACCACGACACTGCAGAAGACACTACTATCGTGCGAGTGTTTCTGCGGTCGCGAGTCAATGTCTGGCCCGGCGGCGGCGGCGGGGGTTGGGTGGCGGCGGCGATGGGGTCGGCGATGGCGTCGAGTGGGGAGGAACGAGTAAATCTTATTTGGCGATGGCGAGTTAGGGCGGCGCAAACCCTAAGCGGAGCTGGGTGGCGAGAGTTAGAAGCGCAAAACCTAGCGGCGGGCTCGTACTAATAAAGAGACTTATCACGAGCGGTTCTATTATCGAACCGCCAAGTGATAATTATCACTGACAGTTCCATAATGGAACTATGCGTGATATAATTTTCTCAAGTATATTTATCTTGTATATACACTTACATGACATGAAGAAATTACATGTTTATATGTCAATTTTGTCATTTAAATACTCTTGAAAATTTGCTTTAACTATATATATATATATATATATATATATATATATATATAAAATTAATTAATTTGTTCCACTAAATGAGTCTCGACATAATTAATATTAATTGTAACTTCACCTCCAAACTAGATTTTGTTTTTCCACAAAACTGTCTCGATATATATATATATATATATATATAGCAATAATTCAACATATAATTAATATAGTAACTTCACCTCCAAACTTTTTTTTTCATTTTGGAATTTTCATATATATATATATATATATATATATATATATATATATATATATATATATATATAACCAACAAAATGGCGTTAAACACAAAAGATTAAAAAAGTAGAAACCTATAAATGAACAAAGTTTTTCTAGTGGCGGAGGTAGGTCGCTATCTCCGTCTTCAATACTTCATAGGCGGCGTCGTCGGCCGGACGGTTCACGATCATCGGCCGAATGAAGCACGGAATGTGTCCACCCGCTAACGCTCGTTCAAGTGTCTCGAAGACCCTCATTGTTGAACCAAGAAGAATTGAGCCCATAGGCTCTCTTCCTTGCTTGAGGGTCTCGACCTAGTCGACTCGATGCTTCGCCTCGATTCACGTGATCCAAGTGACAAGCCTCTTGGAGGCGATGCTGCGTCGTTTTGGAGGACTTCGTCGATGACGCGTAAACTCGCCGAAAGTGGGAGATCACTCGGAAGACACGGCGGAGAAGGATGTCAAGACGGCGGAAGGTGGTCGTCACCTGCCCCGGCAAATTCTCCGCCGGCAGAGGAGTGAAGACACTGTTGATCAAACAGTGTTCTTCCGCAACACGGTTCAACGTACACCGACAGAGGTGCTTGCAGTCAAAGGCGCGGAAGGCCATCAATGCCGGCGACAAGGAAGAGGTAGCCATTTCTGTTTTTTTTTATAAATATGTGGGGATGATCATCTTGGATGGCGGATGATCCTTTTATAAAATAAGGAATAAATTCGGGCGTGAGGCGAAGAGACGACGGAGCCGAAGCGGATCGATCTGACGAAGAGACGCGTCGGGGCCGGCGAATGGCGGCAAACGAGCGCGCGGCGGCGAAGAAACTCACCGTGGAGTCAGAGCGATATTATTACGAATGGTGATAACAAAAAACGTCGTGATATGTGGTAATATCACGAGCGGTTATTGTTAAGAACCGTCTGTGATATTCCTGAGCGGTTCTTGTTAAAACCGTCTCGTGATATGTAGTATTATCGCGACGGTTATTAACAAGAACCTTCGTGAAGTATCACGAGCGGTTTTCAACATGAACCATCTGTGATATTAACTCTTCACGAGCGGTTTTAGCTCGACCCGAGAACACAGGCGGTCTCTAAACCAAAAGCATGCGTGATTGAATGTATCTGAGCGGTTTTGGTCAACCGTCTGCGTAATGAGACGTCAATATTAGCCTTTTGTAGTAGTGTTACTGTTTTTAGTAGCGTTGTTAGATCATTGTTGCTTTAGATTTTATTTGGGTCGTGTGTAAGTGGGAGCTGCGGTTTTGTTGTAAACATTATGTTGCAGTCACACTAATACTTTGATTTGAAGAGTTTATTTGTCTTGTTCTTTCGTAGCGTCTGAGTTATGTCTTTTTTGTCTTTTGTCCTTAGATACGATCTATTTTCCCTAATTATGTTCTTTCTATCTTCTCTATCTTGTTCTATCTCGTCTATTATGCTATTCCCTCTCATCTATAATGTTTTCCTATCTTACCTATTAAACCTATGGAGAATCGTCGTAAATGGTTGACACTCGCAACACATCAAGTCGTACTCAATCGGAGGATGTGGAAGGTACAGCCACAGAATGGTGGGAGAACTATATTGCAGCTCATGAGAATTCACAAGCTATTACTTGGAATGAGTTTTCAGTGGCTTTTCATCAAGCGTATGTTCCAGATGGTATAGTGAAAATGAAGAAGAATAAATTTCGTGATCTACAGCAAGAAAACATGTCTTTGAATGAGTATCTCAACAAGTTCACTTAATTTCCTCGATATGCTTCAGAAGATATTGCTACGGACAATGCACATCAGCAGCGATTAAAGTGTGGACTTAACGCTAGCCTGAAATTGCAAGTTGTGGGTAATGACTACGCGGATTTTCAGAATGTGGTTGAAAAGCCGTACTCATATAAGATTCTCGTCGTGAGTTGGAAGAATCTCGTAAAAGAAAGATGATACAACATGGAGTTCATAAGAATTATTTGCAGAGAACTAGAATCAATGCACACCAGCCTGTTCATTCCAATAATTCATCTATTGCATTTAGAACCCCTGCAACGGTGTCTTATTTAGTAAACTTAGGAGTTCGCAGTGTCAATAACAGTAACACTCATCAATCTTAGATGACCAATAATCCGGCTGCAGGAGTTATACGTTTCAACTGCTGTGAGATAAGTTATTATGTTAACAAGTATCCGCAGAAACCAGATTCAACACCAATTTTTTTTCAATTTAGGAGCTACGCCAGCCAGCACCTTTTTGTCCGGAGCAAGAAGAGAAATACCTCGTACTTTCAAGTCAAGCCACCAAGCCATCAGGACTCCGGAGAGAGACAGAGAGTAAGAGAGTGAGAGAGAGAGAGAGAGGGAGGGAGGGAGGGAGGGAGGGGGATGGATTTGTCAAGCGCTGTGCAATGGTGGGGTGAATGGCAGCTGCGCATTCTCGTGCTCGGTAGCCTCTTCGTCCAGTACTTCCTCTTCGTCTCCGCCATGGTGCGCGGGCGTGTTCCATCCTGGTTCAGAGTGTTCATTTGGCTTGGCTACCTAGCTGGCGACGCTCTGGCGATATACTCCCTTGCCACCCTCTTCAACCGCCACAAGCAGGTTGCCGCGATGGATGGGAGCGGTGTCCTGGAGGCCCTATGGGCGCCTGTCCTCCTCATCCACCTCGGCGGCCAGCACTCGATGACTGCCTACAGCATCGAAGACAACGAGCTGTGGAGGCGGCATGTCGTGACCATGCTATCCCAGATCACCGTCGCCCTGTACGTGTTCTGCAAGTCGTGGTCCGGGCAGAAGAGGTTGCTGCAGGCCGCAATCTTGCTGTTCGTCGTTGGGATAATCAAATTCAGCCAGAAGCCATGGGCCCTGAAGAACGCCAGCATCAACAGCATGATTACCTCTTCCTCTCTGTCCGCACGAAGAGAACAAAGTTTCCTTGCTCGTTGCTGCAGTTGCTTTACTTCCTCTATTCTCAATAAAATCCCTGTACAAGAGCAAATACAAGAAGAAAAGCAAGAAGAGCACGACCTTTCGCTGCAAGAATTTGTACAAAAAGCAAGGAATTGTGTACAGGAGACGAAGTTTGCCAGCGATCAAGAGCAAGAGCAAATGTTCAATAAATTCCACCCAAATGACTACGTCCGCCGTCTATTGGTAGACATATCACCTCCATACTCCCGTAGGTTTACAAACCTACAGTTACTAATGATGTTTGATGGCCAACGTGCATTTAGATTATTGTTCTTCCAGCTTCAAGGTGCATTCAGCAACATCTACACAAAAGAGATGGTGACATTCAGTTTACTCGGCTGCTGTTTGAATTTCTTGCTTCCGTTCCTGACCTTAGCTTCCGCCCTTCTCTTCTCCACAAGCCACAAAGATGGTTACAAAGCGAGCGATGTCAAGGTAACTTACATCTTGTTCTGTTGTACCGCTGTGCTGGATCTCCTATCCATGTTCCTCAGCCCTCTAATCCCAGTCGTTGGACTTCGACCTGGCAAGGTTTCCAATTGTAGCCTCTTGTCGATCTGTGTTCGTAAAAAGAGACCCACTGTTTTGATGAATATTGCCTCGGTTGTCGGTTGCAAGAACTATGTTAACATGCATTGGTATATAGAGCAGCTGGCAGCCACTGATGAAATCACAGAGTTGGTTCTAGGATATGTGAAGGATGGATGGAAGGGATACATCCGCGACGCTGCCAGTTACAGGAGATTCAACAGCCATAGGGGCCAGTGGACTCTGAGGAGGCACCGCCTGGGGCGCGACAACCGGCTGGGGTGGAGCTTGAACATGCCGTTCGACAGGAGCGTCCTTCTCTGGCACATCGCCACGGACCTCTGCATTCGCCAACGAAGCAGATCCCCTCATGGCCTAGCGTGCGCCGCTCGAAGCACAGTGATATCCAACTACATGGCCTACCTGTTCTTCATCCGCCCTGAGATGCTGATGCCCGGGACCAGGAAGGGTATCTTCACCGTCGCCTGCGATGACCTCGAGCTAATGTTGGCCCGTGAGACAGCGCTCGACGAAAGCGGACTCGCCCAGTGGATTTTTCGCAACCATATAGGAACTCTGGTTCCCAACGCATTCAGGCTGGCCAAAGCGTTGATGGAGCTGCTTGATGAGGAAAAGAGGTGGGAGGTGGTCGAGGGGGTGTGGGTGGAGATGCTCTGCTATTCTGCCGGCAGGTGCAGGGGTTACCTGCACGCCAAGAGCCTGGGTGAAGGTCGGGAGCTGCTCAGTTATGTCTGGCTCCTCTTGTCATTCATGGGGATGGAGACCTTTGCCGACAGGTTCCAGAGGCCGGAGCCACCCGAAGCCAGGGAACAAGAAGATGATGATGAAGAAAGCGAATATGCGACTGCTTCTGAAGGCAGAGCCGCCGAGGACGAGATTGCTGCTTGCTCTGTCTAACTTGTTTTCTGAATCTGAAGTCCGTTTTTTCCTATGATGTTATATTCCTGTCTTCCTGATGCATGATATGTTCTGCAACTCCATAAAGATTGTTCCTAGTCGTAATGTCGTATGCGCATCACATTGTATTCCATTTATATGGTCACGAGACCACTCTGTTTCTGCTATTTTGTAATAAAATTATGTTCTTTGGTTTCTAAGGAAGGATTCTATGCTTTTATTGTGCCATCCTAAAAGTGTCTATTGATTGATTTAAACAAGGAAATTGTTAAATGGTACTCGAGTATTTATGTGGTCTGCGAGTACTCGATTTTGTATCAATTGGTACGCTTTATGATTCGCACTGTGTTTATGTGTACGTGAACGTGCAAAAGAACAGGTGGGGCAGGCGTACCTGATAAAAACTGAGACCCGTTTTCGCTGTGCGAACCGTCGAAAAAATTAAAACAATGAATCCTTGAACACCGCGCCTCTTTATTTCTCCTCTTCAATTCCCCACTACACATTTTCCATCTGTGCTCTTCACTCGCCTCTTTATTTCTCTCAGGCGAGGCAGGCGGCCACAACCGCGGCGCGCACCATTCCAGCGACGGACGCAGACGAGCTTGGGTTTGCGAGTTTTCCTCTCTCATCTTGGTGCAGCCTTGTTCTTGTTGTTGGCTCGTGGTGTTCTTTGTGATCTGTTTGCGCGGATGCTGATTTGGTGTGGTGGTGGATCATTTTTGTAGATTGGTTGTTTTTGGGGAAGGGATGGAGATGGCGGAGGAGGCGCCGGCCGATCTGCGTTTTCCGGTAACCTTTTTCCTTGCCTCTTTACTGCGGATTTTTTCTTGTGGATGTGTAGGCCTGATGCAGATTTTGGTGCTTTTAGCTGTTAATTTTTGTGAAGTGCGTGAGCTAGCTAGATGTGTTAAAAGTAGAGCAAGTTTTGAATTCGAGCTAAAAGGAGAGCTGTTGGAGCTGCTACATTCGATGCTATGAGCTGTGCACTTTGTGATGGCCTTTTTTGTTGAATTTTTTTAAAATAATATTAATTTAAAATATAATTACAAAAATATATCGTCTCTTCAAAAAATTATAGAAATGTGTTCGTCGCATGATTGAAATAGCGGCGAGGACCTATCGTCATTTCAGCTGGCGACGAGGACCCTCTCCCCTCTGTCATGGGTCCGATCATCTATCGCCAGTTGAAATGGCGATAGGTCCTGTCGTCATTTGAGCTGGCGGCAGGTTCTGTCGCCATTTCAAATGACGACGAAAGCAAGCCAAATTGCCCTTCTCTAGTTAGGTTTGCCGCGTTTTGATTTTTATCGTTTTAACGGTGCAAAATCTGTTAGACTCATAATAACATTTTTTGATCGTTGTATATTGTTCTAGTGCGATGAATTTACGAAGAATTTTACGAGAAAGATTGAGATATGAGCGATTAAGTAAATAGAAAGGTAAGTGATATTGCGTCGCCCGATGAATTAATACGCTTGCTCATGTACATGAGCGCATATTATGTAAGAAACAAATGTGTCGTGGTATAATGGGACGAGACGATAAACAAGAGAGAGACCCTCCGCCTCGTAAAACGGGCGAAGGGTCTCGATGTGGAGTTCGGACTAGAAATGCTCTCACTTTTATTGCCAAAGAAGGATCCTTTTACGGTGAGGGAGGAGGGCTACTTATAGCCTCCTGCCTGGTACATGGAATTACACTTGTACCCTAGTGAAGTACAGGCGTGAGGCGTGAGGGAGTTTCTAAGCCTAGGAGTAGGTCAGGAGCACGGTGGTCCTCCTGGACCTAGCCTACCGGGTGGTGGACCGGTCTACCTCCGGTGCTCACTGGTTGGTGGCGAGGACCGCCGTAGCCACAGCCGGGGTGTCTCGGCTCATGCCTCCCGGGAGACAGGGGACCTCCGGGGCCTCGGGGACCACCTCGGGACCTCAGGGACACCTCCCGAGGTGCCTCGGGTTCACCTCCGGAGCCTTGAGACGCTCCTCGGGGCCTCGGGGCCCATTCGGAGCCCTTCGTCGTGGTCCCTGCGGGCCCCACTGAAGCATCGCAGTCCTTGGGTTGTCGCTTTGTCTTGTGAGGGCGGTGGGTCGCCCTCGACAAGCCCCTGCGATCGAGGCCTGCCGTCATGGTGAAACCGCGCCGTTTCTCCCAGAGGTCCAGCACTGCCGTCCCCTCGGGCTTAGCGAAGCAAGGTTTGGAAGCGTTAGTGCAAGTCCTATCTTTGGCGGAACTGCGATGTTAAGGGTTGGTGCGCGCCATAGTCTCTATGCTGTCTTGGCGTTAGGGTTTTCCGCATGGCGCCTCGGAGCGCAGCGCCATGAATGGGCGACAGCGTCTTGTCGGCAATTTGCCGCGGCGGTTACATAGTGGGCCGGGCGCCTCGAGTTCCACTCAGATGTCTGGCGAAGCCTATAAATATCGGCGCCCTCGCCTCAGAGAACCACCCATTGCCATTTCGCTTTCTCTGTTAGTCGCGTCTTGTTCGGCCTTGTTATTGTGGTCTCCGTTATGGCGAGGGTGCTAGAGATGGAGGCGGGGAGGTGGCCTCTAACAGCCAGGGGAGGTCCCTCATAACCAACCTTGTGCTCGGCACCCTTGTTGACGAGGTAAGTGGGAGAAGTCTGGAGAAGGTCCGGGCGCCGGAGCAAACTAGCCCAGACTCCAAGGCGATGGGCGGTTGTCTTCGTCGCGTTCTTCGACGCGGGTCTTCGCTGCCGTGTGTTGAGCTCGTCAGGGCGTGCTCACAGCTATCTGGTGGAGGGTAGCGCGACCACACCGAATCGATCATCAAGCTCGGTGTCTTGAGTGGATGTTGCGAAATTTCTTAGGTCTTGAAGGCGGCGGTATTGGCGTATCTACCGACGGTCATTGTCGGTAGAAGAAAAAAAAAACGGTAATGGCCGAACTGGCGGCGTGAACTTCGGTACTTGCCCGTGCTCGATGTCGTGCCACCGTGTGGCGTGAACCGCTGATATCTGGTGGGCGTCGGTGGTTTTACCTGCAATCGTCGCGAGAGGGCGACTTCGCGATCATGAGGTGGGCGATAAGACTTGTGGCGATCCGAAGTGGGCCCGACCGCTCGGGAAGAGGCTCTCTGCGACTTCTGGCTGGATGTGTGGCGATTCTCCACGGGGATCTGGTGGAGGAATTCTAACCGGGATCGGCCCTTGGCGGGGCGGGCGTGGAGATAGGGCGGCGAAGTCTGGGTGCCAAACCACGGCTGTCAAAGAGACGCGAAGGTATGAATGTTGACTTAGCGGCCTCGTTGCCTTCCGTCGACCTGCCTTTTGTCGCTTCGCACGGCTCGTGACTTTTTGTTACGGCGGTTGTCTTCGCGGTGTGGCCATCAGCGAGGCGGCTCGGTAGCGGAAGTCTTCTTTGGGGCCGTATCTGCGGCGAGAAAATTCAAAAGCGATGTCACGATTGGTCTTGTATGCCAGCTCAGCCGAGGCGTCTGGTCCGTCGTTCGTCTCTCCGAAACGCCCGAACCGGATCTGGGGAAGAAGAAATGTCTTGTGACGTCGAGGCGGCGAATGGGGACCGATTGATGCGGTGCCTTTGCGTACAGTGCCAGCCCTGCGAGGCGGTGGTCCGTCGGTGGGTCACGGATCTGCGGACCGCCTACTGACGCGGCGGCAGTGGTCCCAGCTGAAGGTTAGCGAGTTCGCGCGCTCATCGTCGAGCGAGCCTAAGCGGCTCGGCCGATGATGGCGCGTCGGAGGATGCCCTTGGGCGTAGTGCAACGGAGGTGGCCAAGCGGCAGGCGTGTCGACTTGACCGGCCTTGCCATCGAGGTCTTCGGACGAAGAGACTCCGTCGCATGTATCTGCCCAGCGAGTTGGAGGTAACTCAGGCACCCGGTCACTCCGGCGTCTGGAAACATTATTCTGGAGGAGGCACTGCTCCACGATCTCCGCGAGTCTGACGCTAGTCCGTTTGGTGATTCTTTGTAGCATACCTTGACACTTATGTGGCCGTCGCGGGCGGCGATGCTAAGCCGACGGCGAAGAAGAAGCGCCATGACGCGGCGGCGTCGAAGAGGCCCAGGATTACGTAAGTGCAGGACTCCCGACCCACGACTCTGCGGCCGTGGTGCTGCAGACCGTGAACCACGGCCCCGTTGTCTTGCGAGACCGCCATGAGCCGGCGTTCTGCGAAGGTTCTTGCGGCGGTGGGGAATTTGCTCGCTCGCCGCCTCCTGGCCTTTTCAAGAAGATGGCCATAGCGACATGATCGAGGCGTGCAAGCGAATCACGATGAAAGTTTGTCTTTTGGCACCACTTTGGTGTTCTTTGCCGTTCGTGGGTCGATGCGAGGTGTTATCCGTGTCGCGAGCGATGATCTTGCTTGCGGGTGCTAGATGATGACATCGCCGCGGTGTTTCGGCAAAATCTAGCGAGAGGTCGAAGGAGCACTTTCAGCGAGGTCCTTAGCGGCAAGTCGCCTCCCTCGGGTGAGGTAAAAACTTTGGAGGAGCAAGTGTTAGGGCTTGGTCCAGTGGAGGAAGCCATAAAGGGCTCGGGCATCGCTTCGAGGAGGAGTGGCGTGAACCTGAGTTATCGGAGGCAAGTGGGGTCCGCCACCTTGCCAGCGGTGATCTTGGAGGGCCTTGTGATGAAGCTTAGTGCGATGCCCCTGCGAGACTCACCGACCCGGTGAGGCGGACATCGCCTTGCGCGTTGAAGCGTCGCGAAGCTATCGATACTGCGGCAGGACGTCTGGAGACCCGCTGGGCGGCTGGTGCGAGACCCTAGCGTCTTTAGACAAAGGCGAAGTGCGCGCATATAGATCGCTTGCCACCGCTTCGATCGTCGTGTACCGGAGAGGAGTTGGCGGCGTGGAGCAGCAGACGCGCAAAGACGAGCAGGTCCTACGGAGGACTCTTGGGCGTCATGAACGCGGATCGCGACCAAGTCCTTCCGAGGATCGTGACGAGAAGGCCAAAGGAAAATCTCCGTTGGTAAGCGGTGTGGTGACGAAAGCGACAAGCGGGGTCCTCGCGATGACAAAGTGTGACCCTCAGCTTGCAGGAGGCGGCCCAAAACTCCTAATGTAGCCTCTTGTTGCGAAATGTAGCTTGGTAACCGGTCTCTGTTTGCTCTATCTCTTTTCCTTTATTTTTTGGATGTTGGGCAAGCAAAAAAAACACTTTTTGTCGGGGCTTTGCTCGTGTAATGGCTGTCGGTGTTGAATGAGAAAACCTTTTGTCTTAGCGTCGTCTTTATCGTACTGAATTTGTTGTTTTAAGTCGAATGTGTGGTCTATCTGAGGCGATGCTTGTTTAAGTGTCTTGGTAGGGAGGGTCTCGATGCGCCCGTAGGGCGGCTGCTCGTGGCGATGGCTCATGGCGCCCTCCAAAGAGGCCTTGAGATCCTCGGCAGTTGGCTGTGAGATTTGGTGCGGGAACATCATGTGCCATGGTGCGAAGTGGCGGCGATGGAAGAGGGTCAATCGAGCTGTTTTATGAAGATGTTTTCCGTGTTGAGGCGAGAGGCGAAGGTGCCTGAAGAGATCTTGGGCCTTCAGGCATGCGAAATTTGTTAGTGCGGCGGGGGCCCTGGTGCCCTCGTCTGGGGAGGCCTCGACAAGCTCATCGGACACTCCCGAAGACGTAGTTGTACAAAGGCAATATGAGCAGCTAGTCGCTGCTGGGGCGTCTGAGGAGGAATTGTTTGCTTGGGCGACACATAGGGAAGAGTGGGACTTTGTCCCAAAGATGTCTGACGCGTGTGGCGAGGTTAATATGCGGCGATTTGCGTTACTGGTGCCGTGTTGTAGCGTGATGAGATGTACCCTATATCAGTGTTTTTTAATAACATCGGCGTGATTATCTGCATGGCGCCTTCAACAATGCTGCCTTGGATGGTTCCTCTTGTTTGTTTAGGGGGCTCACGGTATCCGCATTCTTGTTAGATAGGGCTCAGGGGAGCTCGATCTGTTGTTGTTGAGGAGAAGCCTGGTGCAATCCCTATTCTTTTTAGATAGGGCTCGGGAAGCCTGCTCCTACAGTTGGGGAGGCGAAGCCTGTGTGGAATCCCCATTCTTTTAGATAGGGCTCGAGGAGCCAGTCTTTGTTGGGGAGGCGAAGCCTCATGCGCCGATCCCATTCTTTTTAGATGAGGCTCAGGGGAGCCTGATCTTTGTTCGGGGTGTTGGGGAGGCGAAGCCTGGCGTCCCCCATTCTTTTAGATAGGGCTCAGGGAGCCTGATCCTTCTGTTGGGAGGCGAAGCCTCGTGCCGATCCCTCATTCTTTTTTAGATAGGGCTCAGGGAACCACGATCTTTTTGTTGAGGAGGCGAAGCCTGTGATCCCATTCTTTTAGATAGGGCTCAGGAGCCTGATCTTTGTTCGGGGAGGCGAAGCCTCATGCCCCCATTCTTTTTATGGGGCTCAGGAGCCAGTCTTCTGTTGGGGAGGCGAAGCCTCATGCCGTCCCTATTCTTTTAGATAGGGCTCAGGAGCCCGATGTACCTCCAGGGTCATCTTGCGATACCACAGGTTTATCGCCCGCTTGTGAAAAGGCGATGTGCAGCAGGGCCTTAAACCATCTGTGGCGGTTAGGAGTTTATACACACCTTGTGAAAGGCGATGTGCAGGGCCTTAGGCCATCTTGAGTTGCTATAGTTTATACACACTTGCATGAAGGCGGTGTGCTGAGACCTTAGGTCATCTTGCGGTGGCTACGGTTTATACACACCCATGAAAGAGGCGGTGTCTGCTGAGACCTTAGGCCATGTGCAGTGGCTTCAGTTTATACACACTGCCCATAAGAGGCGGTGTGCAAAGACCTTAGGCCATGTCTGCAGTGGCTCTGATTATACACACGCTGAAAGGCGGTGTGCCACCAGACCTTAGGCCATCTTGGCAATTAGCTCTGATTTATACACACTTGCATGAAGGCGGTGTGCAAGACCTTAGGCCATCTTGGCAGTGGCTATAGTTTATAGTGTGTTGACCATGAGTACTTTCACGTGGTGGTTTCGTTGTAAGCGCAACAAGTTGTCAAAGTTACACATTTGTCCGAGCCTTCCAGAGGCTCGGCTGGAGTGGTTGGAGGGTTGGGGTGGATCTAGTGTCAAGGCGCGGTAGGATCTTTGTACAAAATACAAAAAAAAAAAAACCTTCTAGGGGTAGAATCTGCTTGCGAGCTCTTGGCGTTCGGTATGGCAGTGGTTGGCCCTCCGGGGTGGCGATATAGTGTCATGACCCTTGTGCTCTTAGTGATGATGTAGGGGCCTCCCATTTGGACTCGAGCTTGCCCTCTTGTGGAGGGTTGGCGACTCGTTTGAGGACCATGTCGCCAGTCGCGAGTGGGCGAGCCTCGCTTTCTTGTTGTATGATCTTGCCATCGTCCGCGTGCCATAGCCATGGTTGAGATTGCTTGGCCTTCCTCCGGAGGTCGAGGAGACTTCATGGTTGGTAGGGTCAATGTCTTGTGTTGCCGCGAGACCTTATGGCGAGCTCCACAGGTCATCGCTTCATCCCAGAAACAGGTTTGAGCGAGAAACCGTAACTCGAGTAAGCGTTGTCTTGGTGGGCCCATAATGCCTTCTGTAGCTCTTGGCGGCATCCTTAAGCGACCCGGCGCTTGTTGGGCCGCGATCGAGTTCTTGTTGGCGCGTTCCACGCTCCGTTGGCCTCGGGGTGGCCTACGGAGGCAAAGCGTAATATCCGAGGCCATGACAAAATGCCTTGAAAACCGCGAGTCAAAGCGGGTGCAGTTATCGGTGGCGGCGTCCGCGACACCCGTACTGCAGATGATGTTCCTCATGCAAATCTCACGTGCGGCGGCGGTGATTTTGGCGGCGGAGCTCGCCTCCACCCGTCTGAAGAAGTATTCTATGGCGACAAAAGCGAAGCGGCGCCTTGCGGAAGAAGAAACCTATGATGTCCGATCCCCATCGTCGCGAAAGGGCAGACGGGGGTAGCGGTGGAGGGTAATCTGGCGCCTTGAATGTGACTAGCCCATCAGCAACCTTGGCAATGGCGTCACGAGGTCTGGGCGTCCGGGCGCCGTTAATAATAGAGGCCTGGCGAAGGTCTTTGCGGCGATGCTTGGGGAGCTTAGTGCGCTCCGCGATCTCCTCATGGATATGCTTGACGAGTCCCTTCCTTCTGGTGCGATCGCGACCGGAGAAATAAGTGCACACACCCCTTTGCCTGGTCGCCGTTAATGATCAGGTAGTTTGGGGCGATGCTTGAGTCTTCGTGCCTCCGATGAATCTTCGGACTCTTCTTGGAGGTAAGCGATGATCGGCTTCGCTTGATCTGCCGTCGACTAGCGGGGACGGGCCAGCTGGGTCCTCGGCCTAATGCGGTCGGTTGTTTGGAGCTCGGCCCTTGTGCTTCGGGATCGTGGGGCTCTCTGGCGGCCAGAAGTCGTAGCACCTCGTAGAACTTTCGGGCTTAGGCGATCCCTGCGCTTCGCCCGCCTTGGCGAAGTCGTCTGCTGCTTCATTGTTGCCCGTGGGATTGCTTGTATGGTGATCTTGAGAAGTGACTCGCTTGTGACTTCTGCTGCCGAATGTATCGTGCCATTTAGGGGTCTCTGGTGGCAAGCTCTTGTCGAAGTGGCCCGCGTCATGCGGAGTCGCTCTTGACTATGGCCGCGTTTGGCGCCAGTGCCTTAACTGCGGAGTCAATGATGAGCCTCGTACTCGCGGACATTGTTGGTTGTGGGAAATCGAGCGTCTTTGCGTATGACATCTCAAAATCCATGCAGGCGACGATATAGCCCGGCGCTGCTCTGCTGCGCACCATGATCCGAATCCATGTGGACGGTCCATGTCGCGTCTAAATTACTTCATGAGGTGGTCCTCGCTTGGGGGTCCATTCGTGACGAAATCCGCCAGGGCTGGGATTTGATGGCCGTGCGAAGCGCGAAAGTGATGGTTTCCGTCTTGTGTAGCCAGGCCATTACCGATGTGACGGCGGATCAAGTTGTCTGGCAGTCACCGGTCTTCCGAAAGCCTACGAGGGTATGCCTGAGGCGACAGGCGATCCTTGAGGATCATCATTTTGTCGAAGGCATCTCGAACAAAAGCGTCGGCGGAACTCCGCCATCCACGAGACCCGTCGACTTCAAAGTCGCGATGGTAGCGGAAATAGCGAGGGTCTTGGTGTGGGAAGTGGATGCCACAGGCATCCGGGATGAGTGATGGGCACCTCGGCATCTGAGGCGGCCCGTCTTGTGATCCATGCAGCACGTGGTGGATTTGTCGAGCATAGGTAGCGTTGGCTGCCTCTTGGACTTGAGGCCTAGTGAGGATCCACCCGCTATCATGTTTATTACCGTGGCCGGCTCGTCATGAGCTCCTCGGTCGTGGCCTCGCGTGCGGCGAGCGTGATTGATTCCGGAGTCCTAGGGCCCTACGCCCTCTGTTGATTCTTGGCGGTTGATGTAATCGTTCATGGCGCGATAGGTGCGGCAATTTGCGATGGTATCGAGCACTTTCGCCGTGAAGGTCCTGATATGGCGTGACCGCTACTGCTATTGTCGCGGGCGTCTTATTGCCGCCCTCGCGTCGTCCATGACCTCTGCTCGACGCGGCCCCTTAACCACCTTTTTCGTGCCTTCTTGCTGCAGGGTGGCGTCTACATGGTAGACTCCGCGACCCTTGAGCGGTAGTTATTGCGGCGGTTTGGAGTTGGTTCTTTGCCGGTTTGCTCTGCCCGCTTACAGGTTTTGGGCGTCGTGGTGCTTGCGACCTCGCCGCCTGCATTGTCTTCCTCTGCTTTCGTCGTACTCCTCCATTTTATCGAAGAGTTGGCGGCGGTGGAGATGGGCTGCGAGCGGCCTTTACGAGGCGGGCCCTGCGCGACCGCGAGTTGCTGCGTTGATTATCGTTGTCTCGTTGGCGCCTCACTGGCATTTCACCTCGGCGAACCTCTGAAAAAACTGCGGAGGATTCGCCGAGGCTGCTTCGGTGAGCAGTGTCGGCGTCTTTTGGCTCGGCGTAGTTTCCTTGGAAGTTGTTGTGCATGGTCGCAACTTCTCCCAAGCGTGAAGCGGGCCGGGGATGGTGAAGAACCATGTGAGGCGACACCCTTGAGGCGAGGAGATGCTTTTGCCTTAGTGGTGTCGTCCCCCTACTGCGGCCTCTATGGCTATTTCGTGAACTCGGAGGAACTCTGCGGGATCCGTGGTAACCGAAAGGGGTGACTTGGCATTTGAAGTCCTTGGGCCAGCGTCTTTGCTTCAAGTCCAGCAACGGGGAACTAGGATCCCGGATCGGAGGATCGCTGAGGGTGGTAGCCACTCAGGAAGGTCCGGCCGGTAGTCTTTGGCGAGGCCACCCTCTGCGGGCTGCCATAAGCTAGCTTGACTCATGGGAGTCGACAAGTTCATTGGAGGCCTCGTAAGTTTGTTGTGCTACTACGGCCAATACCACAGGCGGGAAGGATTGGGGGTTAGGCAAGGATGCTTGGCGGGTTGGGTGTCGCCTCGGCGGCGCCCAGTGGTGGAGTTGTTCGCCTCTTCCTCCCGCGGTCTTGTGGTTGCCGCCGCCGCGCCATGGACGTCTCTGCTTCTCTTAGCCCTCGGTGTGTTGGGGGCAGCATGGCTGCGGCGATCGCTTTGGCCGTGGAGACCTTGGGCCTGCGCTGCGAGGCCATCCCACCACCGGGTCTTGTGACTTTTCGCGCGAACCCGCAGACGGCGCCAATGTCGTGGTATAAACCGGACCAGACGGTAAACAGAGAGAGACCCTCGCCTCGTAGAAAGGGCGAAGGGTGTCGATGTGGAGTTCGGACTAGAAATGCTCACTTTTATTGCCAAAGAAGGATCCTTTTACGGTGAGGAGGAGGGCTACTTATAGCCTCTTGCCTGGTACATGGAATTACACTTGTACCCCTAGTGAAGTATCTGAGCGTAGGGGCGGCGGGAGTTTCTAACCTAGGAGTAGGTCAGGAACACGGTGGTCCTCCTGGACCTAGCCTACCCGGGTGGTGGACCCGGTCTACCTCCGTTGTGCTCATTTGGTGGTGGCGAGGACCGCCGTAGCCCCGCCGAGTGTCTCGGCTCATGCCTCCCGGAGACAGGGGACCTCTCGGGCCTCGGAGACCACCTCGAGACCTTGGGACACCTCCCGGGGTGCCTCGGGTTCGCCTCTGGAGCCTTGGACGCTCCTCAGGGGCCTCGGGGCCCATCAGGAGGCCCTTCGTCGTGGTCCCTGCGGGACCCCGGCATCGCAGTCCTTCGGGTTGTCAAACTTGCCGTGAGGGGTGGGCGCCCCCCACGACAAAATGTGAACTTGCCATTATTATGAAAACTACGATAATTACATAACATTGACAAAACATCATTCATAGCAAAACATCATAACACTTAATAGCTGATATTACATAACATTGAAAGAAAACATGATAACACTTAATTAAAATGATAATTGAACATTGGCAATAACATGTTACTCTTGTCGGGTGCAATAACATAATTGAACATTAGTAATAACATTGATTACATGACCTCAACGTCTCCACTGTGGGTATCTCGAGTTGGGTGACGAGATGAGGTCCCAGCTACGCGACGTCCGGAGTGGCGATGTCTCCTTCATCTTGAGGATTTCTCGTGGGACATTTCTTGAAGGTGTGCCTGACTCCACTCGCAAATAGAGCACTTCTTCGTCTGACGTCAGGTTTACCTTTGTCCATATCGTTCTGATCTTGCTTGCGTACTGTCGCCGTCCAACTTTTCCTTGAGCCTATCAATGTCATGACCCAGTTAGTTGCTCCCAGGTCGGATGGCGATGAAATAGCCAACCACAGTAGAACCATATATCTCCGCGGTCGGGTTTGCATCACCGCCTCCTTGGTGAAATAGATAGAGAAGTCTTGTAGGGATCTTTGCGCCACCGTCGAACATGCGGCTATGACATGGGAAGCGGGGCCTATCTGAAGAAGGGCTTGTTGTGCATGTGCAACTAAGCGCCACGTAACGATGCACTCATAGGTAACCCTCTCACGGTTAAATCATGGCGTCTTTATCCTGCACACATCACCTCGGCGAAGCTCCTTTGTGCCCATCTTGAATGCGGTCGTCTCACCTTCTTGCTCTTCTCCTCCATGTACTTGGTGATCATGGCGGAGTATAGTATCTGTCATTTGCCATGGCGGCGATGCGTTGTTTATACATCAACAAAGTACTTCGTCGTACAGCGAAGTATTGCCTCCATAATACCCACCAAAGGAGGCACCTTGCACGCGCGATGACCCGATTGTACACCTCGGCTAGATTAGTTGTCATGACACCATATCGGCGCCACCCCATCGTCATGGAGCGGCGACCACTTCTCCTTAGGCTCGTGCTCAATCCGGTCCGAGAAGCATCTCACTGCGCCCGTCCTCCTCGTCAATCCGAGGAGCATCTGTGGGTATCTCGGCAATGCTTGAGGGCCCGGTCGGCGCTTAGGGCGACCATTCTCATTGCCTCCCATACGTGTGTCTTGGTCCGCTCATCTAGATTCTTCGAGTGTTTGAACTTCCTGCTTGGTTACGGTTGCCTGTACCGCTTGAACATGTTCATCAAGTCTTTGTTCGCGGGCTCGCTTATAAGTTTGCACCAAGTGCCTCATGCACCACCGCTTCTGCAGATCCGGCCATGGAAGTGGTATGCGTTCTCTCCTTATTGCGGTGAGTTATTGCACACGCGAGCTCGCATGTCGATCATGTATGAGGCACACGTTGGGGCGGTCTTACTGAAATCCTCCGTTCTTTAGGAACCACAACCACTATCCGTGTTCTCGCTTTCAGCGAAGCGAATGCGAGGAAGAACTTGATTGTTCCGTTTATCGCTAATACTGATCGATATCTAGCCGCTTGTACCTCCCGATCAAAATGTGCCATCGCACAAGATTGGGCTACGCGGTCTTAATCGCGTTGATACATGGACCAAGCGAAGAATACTCCTTTGCAATACCCTCTTATTGGTCCGCTTTGTGCGTGGCGTCTTCAATATCGATATGGGTGCGAGTTTACATCTTGTATGATTTCGAGTTGCGCTTGAGGAGGTTGTGGTAGGAATCCTCGAGCGTGCCCCACCTTAATTCAATGCCTTCTGCATTTTGCCCTCAAGCCTTCGCATAGTGATTGTGTATTGGAACCTTGCCTCAATCGCCGAATGATGCATCGTGGCTCAAAATTTAGATTATCCATGATCTCACTTGTACATAAGGTTGGCGATGAAGCGATGGCGAAGTTAGGTGGGGTATCTTGACTTCGAAATGGCGTATGTATGAGGACCACTATAGAGCACTTCCGATGAGGTGTCCCTTTGGTTTGAAATCGTGCGCTCGCCAAAGGCATCCTACATGCCGCGCTTCACGTCGTAGAATCTTAGGGTCGACTTAGCGACTCACGAATGTCTTGCCGCACCGACAAGGCCCGAATTTGACCGCGTCTGCCGCGGCCTCCTTGCATTTGTACATAACTCCTAGTCGACCTCGCTCTAGTCGTACTCCCACGGCACAGGAGCCTTCGTTGGCAGCGAGATTGTCGGCCGGTATGTGTTCGGTCGGATGGAACCTTTGCTTTCGTCAACTTTATCCTCGTCGTCGGAACCTTCATCTTGAGACAATGTCATGTAGTCTCGGTCTTGAGATCCATCCTTTGCACCTGGCTTCAACCTCCTTACCCTCGTCGGCAAGACCCGTAGCTTGCATGGCCGTAGGAGCTACTTAAATGAGGGTCTTCATCGGCAACATCGGTAACTCAAGAGCTTCAAAGCAATTGTATGCGTCGTGGCGTGCAGGCTGCGATCCCGACTTCCTCTTGGCCTCGACACCTCCTTTTTTTTTGCATGTGGTGGAGGAGTGGGTTTGGCATATGCTTGGGCGAGAAGGACCAATTTCCACCTTGCCTCCCTCGCGATCGTACATATATTTCGCCATGATTTTTTGTCCCCGGTGCACTAACTCCCAATATATGGGTTCTGCGCTCTCAGGGAGGAAGGCAACTCAATCTCAAATCGTACACATCACGGTCCACTTGGAATGTATGGAACAACCACCGCATCCACACGCCCATATGCTGCCGCTCTGTCTTCTTGCTAGAATGCGGTTGCCGATTGGAAATAACATAAATCAATCCCCTCGGGACCCTCTAGAATAGTCCCTTGACCATAGTAAATTTTGAAATTGACGATGTCGAGTCGGACATATTTGACGCTTGCACCATAAAGAACATTTCCACGATTAACCGCATATCTAAAACTATACTACCCACGAAAAGTATTATGTAAAACTATCTTGCATTACATGCTAGTACATCTAAAACTATGTAATCCATTCGGTTAAAAAATTACTTGAGAGGTTGGCAATCAAGACCAGACGGTAACCGCTAGCTTCTCTCTCGCCTCTACTCTTCTCTCTTCTCTTTTTTTGAATAAGAATGAGTCTGTCTGAATTTTGGGTTTTAATAGGGATGGGCTTCACATCGCAGTTCAAATGGCGACGGGGACCTCTCGCCATTCAATGGCGATAGGTGGTTGGACCGGCGACGAGAAGGGAGGGTCCCTATCGCCAGTTGAAATGGCGAGGACCTATCGCCATTTCAACTGGCGACAGGAACACATTTCCGTAATTTTTTGGAGCGACGATATATTTTTGTAATTATGTTTTAAATTAATATTATTTTTAAAAAATTCCTCTTTTGTTGGTATCCTCTGGGAAGAAGTTGAAAAGAAGAATGGGGAAGGAAACATAGAATTGGGGGAGAGAGGAAACGGATAAGTAGGATGAGTAGAAGTAAGGACCGGTCAACATAGGCAAAATTTGATGTATGCCACTGAGAAAGATGTCATCTCGAGATATGCCATTCAGTATCACGAAATTAGAAATATGCCACTCTAGTTTCTTGTTCATTTAAAATTTGCCATCATCTTCACTTTTCTCTCATTTTCTTTTTTTTTCTCTTATTTTCCATCTATTCATTTATGAACTACCAATTTTACCCTTAGTCACTCCATCCTTCTGCCCCTTCTCAATCACAAAGGCATCCATCCACGCGCTGACGCTCTGAACCAGGGCACAGGGTCTTGCTGCCCTGGTGAGACGACACCGCCTCTCCATGCTCCCCGCCGGCCGCGCATCCACCACCTCCCTGCTCCTCGGGCGGGACAAGAAAAAGGCTGTCTGGGCGACCATTAGAGACCAAGCTCATTTGCGGGCCAAGGCACGGCCTGGCCTTGACGTGGAGAGATCGAAGGAGATAGTTCTTGCTTGGTCTCTAATGGTTGGCCTCCGGGCCGGTGTCGGAACCCAAGCTCAAGACCAAGCCAAAGCGGATGTGCAAGACCAAGCTCCATCACCACCACCACCTCCGTCTCCTCCATGGCGCCTTGGACTCCTCCACCCCAAAGAGACCACCACCGCCGCTTCGCCCACCACCACGATCCACACTGCCCTCCACCTCCTCCTCCTCCTCCCGTCCTCTCCGCCTCCTCCTCCGCCGCCTCCCTCCAGACCCTCCGCGACTCCTCCCAGACCTCCCCTCCTACTTCTACAGCTTGCCGCTTGCCAACTTCTCCTCCTCCCACCGCCTCACCCCTGCGCCTCCTCCAATTTCTTCCTTTGCTCCCTCATGCCACCCATGGCCGTCTTCTGCCCGCCCACTCATGCGACCACCACGAGGTCTCACTTTGCCTAGCAGATCCTCGGCCCTTGCCTACTGCCATGCCCCGCCTCCTCCCAGACCAATCCCTCTTCCTCGCCCTCTGAGCTCGTCCAGGCGCCTCCCTCTCTCCGCCTCCTCGCAACCCAAAGAACTCGTCTTTCTAGCTCTCCTCTGGCACTCCGCCTCCGGCTCTCGCAAGGCGTCTGCGGTTGTCGAGATCATTTGCATCTTAAAGAAGGGAAAGTTCGGGAGAAAACATAAGTTGAGAGAAGTTCGAGGTAGGAGATGATGTCTGGGGTTACGAGGAAGGAGCGGCCAGATCGCTCGATCTGGTTTGACCGATATCAACGAGCAAGAATAGCATTAGTAATTCTTGTTTATGTTTATTAGTTTTCTTCTGCATAAGCGATGGCGAATCTCTGTCATCTCGATGCATGGTTGTTACCTTTACATTCCGTTTTCCTTTTTACTTTCCTTTGAATGTAAACCTACTTAAAGCGAGTTATGGAAGGAAAATGGCATCGTTATTTGCCAATCAATTAGTCTATCCTTAGCTAGAACTAGCGGACCACTTTCCCTTTTCCCCCATTCCGTCGGATCTCACACTTGGGATCTGACAAATTGGTATCAGAGCATTGATTCCTGGCGAGAAACCCGATTCTGGTGGTGAAGCTGAGCACGCTGTGGAGATTGAGAGCGAGTAAGGGTTCAGGGCTAGTCCTTTGGTAAAATCCCCAAACTGAGCCCTCGATCGAAGCAAGGAGCAAATGACGAGAACTGCGAATCGCCCAGATGTTGAATCCTCAGATCTGGCATCGGTGAGACAAGAAGCATTGGAGGCAAAGAACAAGGTGGAATCCGTTCAACAGCAGATCGGAGAAATGCAAAACCAATTCCAAGGTATGCAGTCTCAGATGAATCGTATAGAGTTGCTGTTACAAGGGTTGTCAGGAATCCATCGCAACTTTGGAAGAAAGCGAGAACCATTGCTAGAATCAGCGAGATCTGTTGTGGCCAGATGAGATGAGATCGAACTAGAAGTACTGAGAAGAGCAAAAAACCATAATCAGGTACAAGTTAATAGCACTCAAGGAGTCAATTTCAACGGCAACCATGAGGTCCACCTTAATCATCCACCAGCAGGACATTAGCTGACACCGTTGAGCTGAGGTCGAGAATGCCTCCCGGTGACTACTCCTGTGTCCCATGCTGTGAACAACCGAAATCAATTTCGAGAACCCAACTATGGTAGGCAATGGAACCCAGATCCTAACTTCGAAAGGGTCAACAACTTCTATAAATCCATTGCTAGGGGCCCGAACATAGAGTTTCCTTGATTCGACGGTAATCAACCTCTAGAATGGATTAGACAGATTGAAATCTACTTTGCTATGGCCAATGTACCTGACGAAGCCAAACTTGATCTAGCTCAAATGTACATGGGGGGTAGAGCTGATAATTGGATCAGAAGCTCGGGATTACTATGAAATCCTCCCCCTTGGCCAGTTTTTTGCAAGATGGTGTGTGACCGGTTTGCTCAATTCAGTGGATATGAGGTTTTGGAGAATTTCCATTCGGTGAAACAATACAACCTCTGTATCTCAGATTATATTGATAGATTTGAGGAATTGATGGCAGTTTACAAAAACGAAAGTCCACTGCAAAACGAATCATTCTTTGTTAAGTGCTTTATCAATGGACTTAGACCGGATATCAAACATTACCTCAAACCTTTGAAGCCTCAATACTTGTGTGAAGCGTATTGGATGGCTAAGGATATGGAGAAGGGGGCTGGAGCATCGTTCAGGAGAGGAATGACTAGTTCAACCACTAACACTCAGAAGGCTGGATATAACATGAACCAGAGCAAGAACAAGAACCCAGTTGGGCCTAATTCTCAGAAGAAGGATGGGGACAACAAGTCGTCCACCCCGTTTACTCCGGGCATATGTAGATATTGTGGAGGTAAGTGGTTCTTCGGCCACAAATGTAAGCAATATCAGAATGTAAATCTTATGATTTCAGAAACCGATGACTGCCCTCCTAATGGTGGTGAGAAGGAACAAGAAACTCCAGATCCAAATGATTGTCAGGTAGAGGAGCAGGAACCGGAGGAACAATTGATGCAAATGCAGATTTCAGCCCAAGCAATTCAGGGTTCATTCAGAATTACCACCTATACCTTGCAGATCCACATTGGAGGAAAGAAAGGAGTTGCCCTACTGGACAGCGGCAGTACTCACGTTTATAGATTTGAGGTTTGCTATCAAGGCTTCATGTAAGATTAAGAGCAATAGTTTGCACAGGGTGAAGGTAGCTGGGGGAGGAACAATACTTACCGGCTCACATGTACCCGAGATGAAGTACTGTATCAACGGACAGGCTTTTTGCAACTCTTTTAAGATCCTCGAGTTGAAAGAATATGATGTAATCCTAGGGTGTGACTGGATGTACCAGCACAGCCCTGTGAGCTTAGACCTAAAAACTAGAAGCCTGACCATCACGAAAGAAGGGAAAGCTACTTTAACCCTTGATGATCAGACCATACCGGAATCAGTAGGGTTGTTGAATCCAAATAGCTTGAACAAATTGTCGGTAAGGGATCATGGGATATGTGATCGAATTGCAAGCTATGAGAAACGAGGAGAAACCCAAAACATTGCTGCCACAATATCAGACCCTGCTGCAGTCCTACCGAGATGTCTTCAGGGAACCTGATGAACTACCTCCCGAGAGAAGTTGTGATCACACAATCCCTATCAAGGAAGGCTCAGAACCCCTAACCTCGAGCCGTCAGGGGTTCCTCACTTTGAAGGATGAGATGGAAGCGACAAATCTGAGAATTCTGGAATCCTCGGTTATCGAGGCCAGAGCTCTAGCCCATATGCCTCACCGGCAATCCTTGTCAAAAAGAAAGACGGATCCTGGAGACTATGCATAGACTATAGGAAACTGAATGCAATTACAGTCAAAAACAAGTACCCCATCCCGGTTATTGAAGACTTGCTCGACGAACTCCATGGTGCAGTGATTTTCAGCAAGTTGGATCTCAGATCCGGTTTTCATCAGATTAGAATGAGTACAAAGGACATCAATAAGACTGCCTTCAGTACCTATTTGGGGCACTACGAATACCTAGTGATGCCCTTCGGGCTTACTAACGCCCCTGCCACTTTTCAAAACCTTATGAACACTGTTTTTGCCCCATATTTGAGGAGATTCATCTTGGTATTTTTTGATGACATTCTTGTATATAGCAAAAGTGAGAGTGAGCATAAGGAACATTTGACAGTTGTGTTGGAATTGCTGCGGCAGCAACAGCTCTTTGCTAATCTCACCAAGTGTGTGATTGCAGTCAACCAAGTGAGCTATTTAGGGCATGTCATTTCCGGGGAAGGAGTGGCTACCGATCCCAGCAAAATTGATGTCATTGCCAATTGGCCCAGACCGAAAGATGTGTCACAATTGAGAAGTTTTCTAGGCATGACCGGCTATTATAGGAGATTTATCAGAGATTATGGAATCACATGCCGACCCCTGCATGATATGTTAAAGAAAAATGGATTTGAGTGGAAGAACTCTCAAGACGAAGCATTCATGAAACTGAAATTAGCCTTGACAACTACACCCGTGCTGGCTCTTCCTGATTTCTCTGAAGCATTCACCTTAGAGACAGATGCCAGTGGGATTGGTATAGGAGGAGTATTGATGCAAAAGGGCAGACCTATTGCTTATTTTAGCCGAACCTTGGGAGTTAGAGGTGCGGCAATGTCCTCTTATGATCGGGAGGCCCTTGCCATCATTGAATCTTTGAAAAGATGGCGTCATTACTTCTTGGGGACTCAATTGATCATCAAAACCGATCAGAAAAGTCTAAAATTTATGGCTGAGCAGAAGGTTTCGGAGGGTATACAACACAAGCTATTGCTGAAATTGTTGGAGTTTGATTATATTATTGAATATAAGAAAGGGAAGGAGAATAGAGTGGCCGACGCCCTGTCTAGAAGAAGTACTGAGGCTATGCCTATTTCTATGGTTGTCCCAGCCTGGATGGAGGCTGTTGAAAGTAGCTATGTTAATGATGACCATTGCAGGGAATTGCTAGAGCAATTGATATTGGCACCGAACCCAGAGTCTGGATACACATGTAACTCCGGAGTATTGAGGTACAAAGGTCGAATCCATGTGGGTAACGACACCGAGTTAAGACGAAACATTTTACACTCACTCCACACCTCAGCCATTGGGGGGCATTCTGGAATGGTGGCTACTTATCAAAGGGTAAAAAGTCTGTTCCACTGGCCGGGAATGAAAAGGGAGGTTCAGGCTATGGTGCAAGAATGTGCGGTCTGTCAGCGGTCAAAGGCGGAGCATTGCCACTATCCTGGACTATTAGAACCACTACCCGTGCCCGACATGGCCTGGACACACATATCCATGGATTTCGTCGAGGGGTTACCAAACTCAAAGGGAAAAGAGGTGATATTTGTGGTGGTCGATAGGTTTACAAAATACGCCCATTTCATTCCACTCTCTCACCCCTATTCGGTTCACTCCGTAACTCAAGCTTTTATTGACAATGTCTTTAAACTACATGGATTTCCTATAGCCATTATATCGGATCGAGATAGGATATTCACTAGCAAGCTTTGGCAAGAATTATTCAAAACTTTGAAAGTGCAACTCGAGGTTCGATCTTGCCTACCATCCACAAACCGATGGACAAGCCGAAAGGGTAAATCAATGTGTTGAAACTTATTTGAGGTGTATGGTTATGCATGAACCCAAAAGGTGGGTGGTGGCTATCACTAGCCGAATGGTGGTACAATACAACGTTCCATCTTGCTCTCAAAATTTGTCACCATTTCGAGCACTCTCGGTTTCCTCCACCCATGATTAGTGAATTATGCATTTACGCCCCGAGGACAATGAGGCCAAGAACTTCCTCGAGGAGAAGCAAGCTATGTTAAGAAGACTGAAGGAGAACCTAGCTCAGGCCCAAGCGCGTATGAAAAAGTATGCAGACTTGAACCGAAGTGAGAGGCAATTGGAAGTTGGGGATATGGTATATTTGAAGATGCAACCTTATAGAACCGCGGCTTTTGGTCTTAAGCAATCCTTGAAGCTCACTAGCAAGTTCTATGGACCATTCCGAATCATAAGGAAGGTGGGCAAGGTAGCTTATCGGCTACAGCTACCTGAAGGCGTGGGAATACATCCTGTGTTCCACGTTAGCCAGCTCAAGAGGCATTGCGGGAAGAGTGCAGTTCCCAGCCCTGGTCTGCCCCTGGTGGGAGAGGATGGCAAAATTAAAACGGAGCCGATGCTTGTACTCGAGACCAGAGCTATGCCTAGGAATAACACTCTTGTTACTCAGTGGCTAGTGCAGTGGGCTAATCTGTCTCCAGATGAGGCTTCGTGGGAAGATGCAAATTTCATTAAAGGAATTTTTTCAGAATTCTATTCCCAAACCATCCGCTCTTGGTTTCCTGATGGCAACACTTGAGGACAAGTGATTGGTTAAGGGGGAAGAACTGTCAGATTCGCTGCATCTTAAGAACGGGAAAGTTCAGAGAAAACATAAGTTCAGAGAAAGCAGAAGTTCAGAGGTAGGAGATGATGTCCTGGGGGTTACGAGGAAGGAACGGCCAAGATCGCTCGATACCGTTTCGACCCGATATCAACGAGCTAGAATAGCATTAGTAATTACTGTTTATGTTTATTAGTTTTCTTACCGCAAACAGTGGCGAATCTCTGTCATCTCGGTCTGTGGTTGTTACCTTTTACATTCCGTTTTCCCTTTTTACTTTCACTGAATGTAAACCTACTTAAACTGAGTTATGGAAGGAAAATGGCATCGTTATTTGCCAATCAATTAGTCTATCCTTAGCTAGAACTAGCAGACCACTTTCCCTTTTCCCCCATTCCGTCGGATCTCACACTTGGGATCGGCAATGACGCTCTCCACTACGTCCGCCTCGGTGACACAATCCACAGCCTTCTCTCCTCCTCCTCCGTCCTCGTTTGCAGTGGCAGGAGCTCGCTCGGCCGGCATGGAGGTTGGGTGAGGCGGCGGCGGCTGAGATCTTGGCATGGCGAGGGAAGCGAGACGGGGAAGGGGAGCGGGCGGCGCCGTCTCACTAGAAAGACAAGACCACATGCCACTGGTTCAGTAGCGTCGTAGCGTGGATGGATGCCTTTGTGGTTGAGAAGGGGCAGAAGGATGGAGTTAGATAGACGAAGGGTAAAATTGGTAGTTCATAAATGAATAGATGTAAAATAAGAGAAAAGAAAAGAAAATAGGAGAAAAGTGAAGATAATGGCAAATTTCAAATGAACAAGAAACTAGAGTGGCATATTTCTAATTTCGTGATACTGAGTGGTATATCTCGAAGTGGCGTCTTTCTCAGTGGCATATATCAAATTTTGCCGTCAACATATGGGGCCTGTTTGGTTCAAGGCCTGAGCCGTGCTTGAGAAAAAGTGGTGTCTGAGAGTAGCCTGGGAACCAGATGATTTCTGCCTGGTCAGGGAAGCCTGGAGATGTGGTGTTTGGTTGTTGATACCTGCCTGGAGATAGAAAATACGTTTTTTCAGAACTAGAAAGCGTAAAAACGGAAATACGCTTCCTTCTCGTTCCTCTTCCTCTGTTCTTCGGTGGCTCGGCCTTGCTTTCGGCCTGACGAGGTGGCGGGGAGGATCGGCAACCCCAAAATGGGTTGCCTAGGGGGAAACGACCTGTGGGTGGTGGTGGCTGGCTTAAGCGGTCGGTGGCGAGAGAGAGGCATGTGCGGCCATGGAGAAATGGCAAGGGCACGAGGAGGAGAAAGGAGAGGTGCGCATGAGCACGAGGGGGCTATGGGGAGCTTACTCATGCGGTTCTTGGGAAGAGGAGGACCGGGCGGCCTTCGGCCGGCGATGGCTGTGACAGTTCCTGTGGCGGCGGTGGCCAATATGAGAGGCCAAAAGGATGGCGGGGAATAAAGGGGAGGCCGTGGGGGTGTTCCGATAGGAAGGAATTTGCTGGGCAAGCACCGTGCGAGGAGGGGCGACCGAGGCGGCGGATTTGGCTTGGATGGGGAAGATGGAGTCGTGGCGACTTCCATGAGAGAGAAGTGAAATCAATTGGGGAAAAGGAGGGTTTGGGAGCGCGTTTTGGCGAGTAGATGGGGGAGAAACTCACCGAGGCGGCCGGAATGGCGGGCGGGGGCGGCGGCCGGAATGGCGGCGTGCATCGGCCGGAAAGACAAGGTCAATCCGGCACGGTGTGTGCGAGGATCACGGATGATGGCGGTGTTGAGGCTCGTGATGGGCGGGCGGGACTCAGTGAACGCCGGCGGCTTGGAGGAAGAAGCCTTGAGAGGAAGACGCGGGGAAGGCGAAGGAGCTCCAAGCGTTCGATTTGGGCGCCTGGGCCTGGATTCTGCTGGGCGGCGGCGGGTGCGGAGCGACAACCAAACGCCACCACACGGCAGCGGCACAGACTGGCGAGCGGCGACTCTCAGGTACGCATCCAAACAGGCCCATAGTCAGAAAACTATAGAGCATATAATTTTTCGAGAGAGTGTAATTAAGGAACAGTTAATCGTTGGATTGTCTAGTTTTGCGTGAAGAGAGGAAGAGATGCAATGTTGCCAATGTATCAATGTATCCCACATGCGTTAAATTGTTATGCTTGAGCACCCAGTTGCGTACACTTCCGTTGGTCAATGTATTCTGCAACTTGAATCGTTCAGTTGCTTGCATATATAATGCATATAGCTGGACTGTGATGTTTTGTGCAAATATTTTGGTGTGAGCTCTCCACTGGAGGTAGAAATCCCAATTCATGTCTTGTACACGAGAGTACAGTCCATGATATGAAATACTATGCTTGGCGTGTTTTGTGTCGGCTGTGCAAAGACCATAAATTAATTGTATTGTTCTCATGGAACATATCATATGTAACTTGATATTCCGTTGATTGTTTCTAGAGTTGGGACTCAAATCTCGTGCGATTTTGTGTTTTTGCTCACACACCAGTGTTCGATTTTGAACTCTTTTTTGACAGTTGCTTTCTGTTATTCGATGGTATATGCGATTCGAGTTTATATCATTTTTCTCTCTTTTTAGCAAGTGGGGAGCAGTTGAGGCGTCTGGTTCGAGGTTTTTCTTCGATTCAACACCGTCGGTGGGAGATTCATCTTGATGGTTTGCAGAGTTCGATTTGAAGTTTGTGGGGGTGGGTGGGGTAGCCGAATCGACAGCGATGGGATTAGTCGAATCAGCTGTGATTGGAGGATTTTGGAGGGGCTAGGCTTGTTAAGTTTTTTAGTTGCTTGTCATGGATAGGAGTCTGATTTGGTGGTGGGTATTTTGATTTATTAAAGGTGTTTGATTCGAAGCACACGTGAGCTTGATTTTTTTATCTAGTTTTGTAATCGTTTTGTTTTTCTCAATTGTCCAGCAGGACTGCATGCAAGGCTCGTAGGTGTTCCTGTGATTTGAAATCTTCAGGAAGAGGAGGGAGTGAGCACCGAACTGGTGAGCGAGAGCTTTTTCTTTTTAGCTACTGTAAGAGAAAATGGGTATGTGAAATAGTAATTAAGTGCCAAAAAACTCAGTTTGTGCGTTTTTGATGGGGTATTAGTGGAAGGTTGATTACTACATGGAATTCAGTTTTGTTTTACCAAACAATGCATTTTTTTGGAACCTTTTTTTTTTTACCATGATGTCCAATCAGGTCGCATGCAAATGCATTTTTTTGGAGCATATGGTTCATTTTTTCGTTGCAATCAAACTGCAGGGTTAGGACATAGTAAGATTATTAGAGATAACTAGATTGTTGTTCATGTCATTTTCATTTTTGTTCCAATCTCTAAATAGTTTTTTCTGTTAGGCCAGTACACAATAACTGTTTAATCCTATTGGCCTTTTTTCGGTTTTCAAAATATGACATCTATCCATCTCTGTTCATGATTTTTTGGCTGGGTTATGGCTGATATATGTACTTTTGAAGATTTTATAATTTACTGACTTTTTTACCTATACTATTTTTTGTGTTTCCCAGTTCATCTCATCAAGTGCCATTGAGGAGGTTCTTGTTCATCATATCAAGGTATACTTAGAGAGATATCTAGTTTGATCTATTTTGTAGTTAATTTTGCAGTTTGAGCGTATATTTAATTTTTAGTCTGTACTATTGTAGTCTTTTATAGATACGTAGTTTTGAGATATATGTAATTAATTTGTAGCCTATAGAGACATAGATATGTAGTTTGAGAGACTGAGGAATGAGTAGTACTCCTAGGAGGTTAGAGGAATGGATTAGTACGGAATATGTGTTGTATAAAAACTCTTTTCGTTGTGGTTTAGTTGCATGCAGGTTTTTTTGTGCCTTTAATTTTTGCAAAGCAATGGTAGGTTACTCTTACCCTGCATGCTTGCTGCCTCCATAAATCAAATATATTGATAAAAGCAAGCAAGCATGCTCGTAAGATGTAATTTTCCATGCATCTTTGTATCAAGAAAAGGACACAGCTTCTATGCAACTAAAACTAGGGTAAAGTGTGGCACATAGTTTTCTGTAACTAGTTTTGAAACCTACTTTTGTTTTTGTAATGAATGTAACATGTGTTTTTTGTAACATGTTTCTTGTACCTCTACATTTGTAGTCAGAAGACAGTCATTGTTTGCAATCACCATCATGAAAATTCTGGATTCAAAGCAGTCAACACAACTAGCATAAAACACTGTTTTTACATGAAACATAGACTAGTTTTACACAGTACAAAATACGTAAAAATTGCCTTCATCTTATATAAAAAATACCACATTGTGTAAAAAAAACTACTTGTGTTTGTTCTACTTGCAAAACAGTTGGTTGGAACCCACTAACATGTTGTAGTAGGTTTGGGAATGAAGCATGCCCCTATAAGTGTTTTACCAAAGAAAAAGAACATCACACACTCAAATAATATATATACATACACACATGCCTTTTTTATACCAAAAACATTTTAAGTTATACATCATTGATATTTGTTTGTTACCTTACAGTTTTCAAAGGATGCTGCTACACAATCTATGCTGCTAAAGTTGTAATTCTTATAGTCTTTTTTCTTCGTTGGCCACCATGTTTTGCATAATTTTATTTTATTTTTTATAAATTTTTACTCAGCAAAGCAACATTACCAACTGTGTTTTCTATTTTTTGTGTTGCACATGTACCTAAAAATATCCTTGTGTAATTTGAGGATGCAAATGCATTTCTGAAGTCCATGGTAAGACTTGGGACTTGTTATCATGCCCATCACTTTTTATATAACGTATTAATACATTTTACTTATTTTACACTATATAAATTTTGTAATATTCTTTTGTAAAAAATACATGTGCTAATTTGGCGACAAGTCCCTTTTATATGGATGACTAAACATAGGGTTGTATGTAGTGTTAACTGAGCCGACAGTAACCTTTGTACAACGACAATCATGTAAAAGTTGATATCTGAGTTAAATTGGAAAAAGATGACCTGTGAAATAACCTAAAAAGTACTTCATAATATTATAATTTTATTGTGTTTTATAAATATATTTTAATAGAAATTTGTAATCAAAGTTGCATTTTGGGGTCCATGTCAATGTCCAAAACTCACTCTTTTCTGACTTGAGAGTATATAGTTAGTGATACACAGCTTGAGAGTATATAGTTAGTGATACACCGCGGGGCTTACTGGATGCCAAAACAAATAGTAAAATCCCATTTTTTTCTATTGTTGGACCTTGATATATCTTCATTTTTATTGAACTAGTAATTCTTTGTATGCAAATCATCCCCTCTGGAATAACGTAGCTACCATGGCTTTTTTGCAGTGTTATATGATTGTTTAATTTGGTTTCTCACCTCTGTATAGTCAGGTTTACCTTTCAGGAGAGCTCAAGGTGGAGAGATTAAGAAAGCTGATCTCCTTTTCAGTAAGTTTCAGATTGATTAAGTTTTCTGTTTTGCGTAGTTTTTTATGACAGTAGGAGACAGGTTAGTGTGAAAAACTAGGGGCAGTTGAGAGTTATGAACTAGCAGTGTAATGATCTAATAGTAGTACAACGAACTAGCAATTCAATGGTTAATTTCATAGGGGGTAGTGCATAGCTCTGAAATACCAGTGCTGATTTGGGGGGTAGTGCAAAATACCAGTACTCGTTTGAAATCTTCAAGGTGATCAGTTCCTCGAGGGTCTTCTTTTCGATTTGTGAATTGCTCAGTGAGTTAGCGGTGTTCAATTCCAACCCAGCTCCACATTATTTAAATCTTCAAGGTGATCAGTTCCTTGAGGGTCTTTAAGATGTCCTTGAGGGTGTTTTTGTCATTTTTCAATTTTGTATACTTGATTATGATTATGACAGTGCGGGAATAGACATGTTTACGTGGGGTTTTTTGTACCTCCACATTTGTAGTTTTGAGGAAACCAGCGTTCTCAAAAGGCACCATCTTGAAATTTTTGACCCACAAATAGGGTTAATTTGATGTAAAAATTTACATGCAATTATTTTCAGTTTTACATAATATGGAATATGTAAAAAACATTTTTATATGATATATAAAAATACCGTTTTCTGAGATATGTAATTAATTTGTACCCTATAGAGATATAGATATGTAGTTTGATAGACAGAGAAATGAGTAGTATTCATTGGAGGTTAGAGGTGGAGGAGAGAGGGGGGTGTGGGCTAAGGGGATGTGTGACTTTTTTTTTTCATGTGACTTTTTAATCCTTTTATTATTATTAAGAATTTTTTTCATTTATGAACGAATTGAGTAGCCAGTAGTAGCACATAAATTATAATTTGTATGTATGTTTTTTTAATGTTCATATGCACATGCATTTATCTGAGCCTACTATGCAACGGGGAAAGGAGCAAGAAGAGGGGGTAGTATGGGAGGTTACTATGCAATGGGGAAATGCAGTCCAGTAAAAATGTAATGAGTTGCTATGGGTCAAGACTCTTCAATATATATGAAGCTGCTTTTTAATATATATTTGTGAAAAATTTTCCACGTTGTTTTTGAGTTTCAGTTTTCTGTTGGTATCTTTTGGTTTGTTATTCTAGCATGTACACACTGGATCCTTTTTTTAAATCATCGTAATATGTACAGATGACAAGACATCATAGGGCCACCCATGAAGTTTTTGAAGAGAGAAGCTCGGATAATAACAAGAATTACATCAAAGACAATTATAGTGCTGATAGTCATGGTGATGCATCTTCTGGGGCTGATTACAGTGACGAGCAGTCTGAAGATTCATCTATTTTTGAAATCGATCAAAAGAAGATGAAAGCTGTAAGTTTACATTTTTTTTCTTTTTTAATTGGGTGTCTTTTTTTTTCATCATTCATAGCTTGTTTTTAATTTATATATTTGTTTTCTGATTTGTTTTGTAGCTTCTTAAATCCCTCAAAAGGAAATTTGATCATCGTGCAACATCAAAAAGAAGGGCAAAGGTATTCTTTTTAAAAGTTTTCTAAGCTTTTGTTGTGTTAAACATATGCCCCCCTGAGATAGGAATGGCTTCGTACGGAATCTGTGTTGTATAAAAACTCTTTTCACCCTGGTTTAGTTGCAAGCATGTTTTTTTTGTGCCTTTAATTTTTGCAAAGCTAATGGTAGGTTACTCTTTACCCTGCATGCTTGCTGCCTCCTTAAATCAAATGTATTGATAAAAGCAAGCAAGCAAGCATGTATGTAAGATGTAATTTTCCATGCATCTTTGTATCAAGAAAAGGGCACAAAGCTTCTATGCAATTAAAACTAGGATAAAATGTGGCTTATTCTACACAACCATTTCCATCTGGAATAGACATAGCTAAGATATATGTAAGTGGTTATGTGTACATAAATAACTCGAGTCCAAAAAAGGATCACAGATGCTAGGTGTACATAAATAACTCCCAATCTTTTTATGTCTTTTTTTTCTTGCAATCTTCATGTTCTTTTTGCCTTTGTACTGTTTGATATTTCTTTGTTCTCATCTCATCTCATCTCTGCTATCGCTTCAGCCTGTTTCCCTTTTCGCCCTTTGTGTTTGATTTATCAGGTCTCCGAGCTATTGTCGTTGCTGCTTTTAAATATCATTCTCGTCTTATTCGTTGTCCCTATAGTCTTCCTTCCTGTTCCCGTTGTTCTTTTTCGTCTTTCTGTTAGAGCTAGCTGGTTTATTGATGTCATTTGTCTATAGATGCTTTTGTATCTTCTGTAACTCACCCATGATATACTCAAACTAGTAGGCATGCCTAGCTGTAATGATGTCCTATCAGACTCCAAACGTGCATGTACACCAAGTTATCATATTATAGCAAAGTCATCAATACTTATTTTTTTTGTTCAAAGAAAGTCATCCGAATATTTTTTCAGTATTCAATATAACAAAAGCATTTTTACATGTTTCATAGACCACTATTATAATGTATATAATGTATAAAAATAACGACAGTAACATGTAAAAAACATCTAGGTTGGACAAACAATTATTTTTTAATATTTCCACACATTCATGTTTTAGGGAATAAGTTTTTTTATTCATTTTTTAGCAAAACAAGTAGGATGCACACCATCGCTGAAATTTTGTAGATTTCATTGCTAATTTTAATGGACATGCTGATGATTTTGAATTTGTTGGTGGTGGACACGATGTACTTTCTGCATTTTCTGTGTTCCCATCACCACGCCATCCTCCAGGTGTAAGCTAGTTGCAAGCATTCAAAGCCTACAACAATAAGAGCAAGTCACCTGTTATAATAACAAGAAAAACTATACAATTTTTCTGATTCATGGCCTGCTATTCCATAGAATTTTTTTATTAATTAACCTTTTTTGAATTTTATTTTAAAGTTAACCCCGCGCACTTTATTTCGATTGGCGTGACAAGAATTTGATCGAAATAGGCTAACGTGATAAGAAGATTTGGTCACGCCACAACCATGGCGTGACAAAAAGTGCTTTTTTGGGGACTTATCCTAGCGCATGACAGTGTTGTTTTGTCACGCCACCACCCGTGGCGTGACCAAAAGGGTCAGAATTGGAAATAAAGTGCGTCGGGGGTTAACTTTAAAATAAAATTCAAAAAAAGGTTAATTAATAAAAAAAGTTCTATTCCATATGATTGCTGTTTTCCCTTGTAATCAAATTGCTCCCTCACCTCTGTCTGTTGCACTGTCAACCATCCTCAAATCATCAACTCTATACCTGATACAATGGCTCTCTCTCTTCATTGGTTCTTCTATCTGTGAGTTTTGTATTTTTCTCATTATGTAAGCCATGCTTGTAATTTAGATAGTATAAAAAAGATAGCAAAAAAGACACAAATAGATGAAAAAGTACCTTTAATTGTGCAGGAGCTGATGTTAGCGAAGTACAAGGATCTGAGATTGTGCTGCTCGTCATAAACATGTTGTTCTGTAACAAGGTAACTTTTCATAAGAACTTGTCACCTTTTTGTTTTTCAAAAAATAATGATACTTGTAGTTTTGATCATGTTTCCACTATTTGTCCTACCTGGTGGTTTGTTCTCCCAAGGAAACTTGTTTTTGAACAACCAAGTTGATGGGAATTCTTTATTTTTGTAAATAGTTAATAAGAAGCTGCCACTTTCTTTAGGGAAATTTTTTTTAAAGTAAGAATTCAAACACTTTTTTACATTGCACTTTTGCACTAAAAAAATCCAGTATCATGTATAATATTATATATATAAATATCACATGTGAATTTCATATTTGTTTTACCTGCACACAGCTTGGACTCTGTTGTTCTAACCCAGAAACCTGCTGCTACAAGACATGTGAATGAACCCATTCCTTGTAGGTTGTCATTCAAATTGTATATACTACCTTCACCCTCCTCAGCAGTAAGCATGTTCTATTTTTGAAAAATGTTTAGTATGATTTTGTAATATTTTAAAATTGTATGTTTCTGTTTAAAAAAAACCATTTACCTGATAATATCCTTACTTATTTTGTGAGTGCCATCGTCCTGAAGCCACCTGGATACCCTGTTGTCTATATTACCAAGTCAAATCATTTTTTTACACCAACTACTGGTAATTTGTACATAAATAATTATATATAAATTATGTAATTTCAATGAGTAAAAAATACATGCGTATGAAAGGGTGGGGGCGCATGCACATCTTGCTGATCATATGCAGCACTAATGAAGCCTTGGGCAACCTGCACATGGTAATGACATGAATTATGTCATTTTTTATAACGTAAATATGCACCATAGGAGACATGAATTATGATTTTGTTAGCACAAAAACGAAACAACATGTGTTCCAGTGATTTTTACTGCTGACGTTTTAACAGGGAACTAACAATCTACACTGAATGAAAAATAGCGACAAGTACATAATCTCTTTTTGCCGGTGTTTTAGTTTCATGCATCTTTTTTTTTTGTGTGCTTTTAATTTTTGCCAAGGTAATGGTAAGCTACTCTTTACTGAATGATTGTTGCTTAACTTGAAAAAATAATTGTAAAGCAACAAGAATGCATGTAAGATGAATTTTTTGCATTCACCTCCTTGTATTAAGAAAAGGGCACAAGCGCCCATGCAAGTAAAACTAGGATAAAGTTTGTTTTCTGGATAACATGACAACATACTGTGTTTTCTGGCATTTTTCTGCAGCTGCATGCAGGATATACCAGATTTTTAAAAAAACCTTTTTTTTAAGTACAACTACACAATGAAGTGCTATCTAGTTATCATTTTCACTTTTTTCACAATATATACTAAAGATTACTAGGATGCACTCCGAGGAACTATTCAAATTTGATAACACATAGAAGTTCTCTGTTCTAAATGGGGTTCTATGTTGCAGTCTGAAACATTTCTTCAGGGGACACAATATAACTTTAACGACACTGGATACGCGCACGCGCATGTGAAGACCCACAACAATACAATGTGCAGCTCTTTTTTTACCAGCATATCTTGTCCAGATGAGAAAATGTTTTGATATAGGGTTTTCCACATTTTTGGGTGTCTTTTGTTTTAGGAGTACATGTGGCCCAGCTTAATGTTTTTGTTGGGCTTGGGCCTCAACTTAATGTTTTTTTGTCGGTCTTAGGCCTCAACTAAATGTTTTTTAGTACAAAAAGACCTTTTTAAAAAATTTTCCGGCCCAAACAAAAAAAGAAGAAAAAATGGGCTTCTTCCATATTTTTTTTGGGCCTGCACGATTGTGTCTTAGGCCCCAACATTGTGGTTTAACACATGGTTTTTTTTTCTGTCTGTTTTTGGGACGTGTGATTGGAACAAATCAACAAACACAAATGGACCGAAGTATAAAAAAATTAACGGACAAATAAGAACCGTTCGTAACGGGCCGGACAGACTTGACAGAAAAAAGCTCAACAAAACTGTATCGGGTACATACCCGACCCCGTTAACTATGGGGGCAGGCGGGGTGCAACGTGTGTGCGTGCCTGTCTGTTACGGGGTAGGGGGAACTATCAGATTGAAATCGAATGGACAAAAAATATGGGTACTCTGAAAGGCACAAAATACCCGATTGCTGTTATGACAATATGTGTTATGACACTCATCTCCGCTAAAACTTTTAATATTCATGTGATTGAAATAAATCGACAAATAACCCATCTAACACATAGTAAGAGTTGACTATGGCGCTTGGCGAGAAAGCAGACATAATGGTGATGGGTACAGCCAGGAAAACATTACCGATTTGGAAAAACTTTACCGCTAAAATTTTTAAATTAACATTTGAAATTTGAGTTTTAAGAAGAGAAAAACGAAAACTTGTGGAGATGAACCAGATATTTAAATATATATACGAAATAGAGATGGAAATATAGATACATTTTTCACAATTTTTTTTTAAATTTGAACTCAAAGGTGAACCACCTCACCCGCCCAATCCGTGTGCGTCGCTGCAGATCCTCGTAGTCTCAAGCCATCCGGAGTCACGGTCGTAGTTCCATCCCGGCCGCCGTGCTCGGTAATTTGACGTCGGTGGAGAGCATGCTGCTCAGCAGCAACTCTATCTCGGGGTCCCTGCCGAGCATCATCTCCTCGAGCAAGAACCGGCGACTCCTCCGGCGGCTGCGGTAGGGTTGGCGGCGGCGGCAAAGGTGCGGCTAGGGGCCAGCCTTTAGTATACTCGGCTCTCTGGGAGTAATTGAGGAACGAGTGAGATTCTAATGAGGTGAGACAGCACCATGACATGCGGGTCCCACAGATAAAAAAGAAAAAACAACAGACTCGTTTTTTTGGCTAACTATGTCGAACTTTTTTTTATTAATTACCTTTTTTAAAATTTTATTTTAAAGTTAACCCCACACATTTTATTTTCAAATCTAACCCCTTTGGTCACGCCACCATCTATAGCGTGACGAAACAACGCTATCACGCCATAGGTTAAGTCCGCAAAATAGTACTTTTGGTTACGCCACTGGTCGTGGTGTGACCAAACAACACTGTCACGTCACCACCCATGGCGTGACAAGAGCATGCCCCAGCGTGACAGTGTTGTTTTGTTACGCCATGGGTGATGGCGTAACCAAAGGGGTCAGATTTGGAAATAACGTGCGCCAGGGGTTAACTTTAAAATAAATTTTTTAAAAAGGTTATTTAATAAAAAAAAATAGAGCTGTGGTGTATATTTTGTACATCACACTTTTTGTGGCAATTCTTTAAAGTTAGTTGTGGTAATGTTAGGTATGAACCAAACATGAATTGAGTTTTAGAGATGAAGACGACGGTATATACTAGGTCATAGATCCAGTCGACTATAGGAAACAATCCAGATGTGTGTTGAGTACTGAAACTTATTTAAAATCTAAAAATTCAAATTCAACTCTCTTTTTACCAGATGCAAAATTCACCGGGGCCCGCTGGTATGTCCGGGCGGTAGAAATTTCCTCGGTGCAGCAGCATGCCTTCTTATGGAGACAGAAAAAAGAAATTACAATCATGGTGCAAATAGTTTGATGATTTCGACAAATGTTACGGTGTCAGTGATAATTTAAAAGCCCTGAAAAAGGCCAATAGCAATTGGCAAGGCATCCTGATCAGTGATCACCTCGACGCTCTTGGGCCTACGTTACTCCAATCTCCAACCAGTGAACTAGATACCGAAGAGATGAGAGATGGTTTGCTGCTGATATTGGAAGCCACATTGGCGTCATATAGGGCGCATCGGTGCACCGACGACGTACATCCATCTCTGCAGAGGAAGCAAAAGTTGATGTCCTGAAGGCTGAAGGACGTGGGTGCTGGAGATGCCTATGATGGTCTGCAGCAGGCCTCCTCTTTTCTCTCCCAATGCATCCCATTCATACACCACAGGCACAGCATCATCGTTATTATGTACATGGGTTTCGTTAACCCTTTTCCTATACTCGTGTGTAAGTTGCCATTCCTAGCTTCCTACTACCGTTGGTTGTATTGCGCTGTTGAATTTAAGCATGATTTCGTTTGACCCTCAACTATTGTGTTTGTCTAAAGAAATCAACCCTCAACTATGAAACTGGTAACCGCCCCCCCTCGACTATCGAAATACTTCAGTTTTCACCTCTACATCTGGTTTCAGTAGTGGGTTTTGCCACGTAGATGCCACATCACTGGTTTTTGGCTGATGTGGCATTCTAGACAATAGAATAAGCAAACATGTCATCTAGCTAGGCCACGTCACCACAAATATCTCTTCTACCCTCTCGATTACATTGACCAACTCGAAGTGACGGCGTCGCTCAAAGAGCATCCTGCTCGACACCTCCCTCTACCTCTTCCTTCACGCACTGCCCCAATGCCTACACCCTCCCCTTCCTCCCTCCTCGCCTACACCCACTGCGGCATTGCCTCTCTCCCTCCCTCTCTTGCTCTGCGCACGTCCTTCTTGATAAGCTCGAGATAAGGAACGACGACCATACGTCCACCACCTCGTCAGTCGTCACCGTGTAGGAGCCGAGCCATCCCTCTCTTTCTTCCTCTCCGATCCCACTCTAGCCTCCACGCTTCACTCCTTGCCCTCTTGAGCAATTACTTCGGTAGGGGAGACGGAGAAGTGGCTATCATTGATGGCAACAAGGAGTGGGTCGACGAGCGTGCCATGGCAATGGCATCACTCTAGCGAGCACCAGAGGGAGGTCCGGGCGAGGCGGAAGCATTCGGCAGGCCTGGGTGGGAGCCGAGCGCACGGGTGATGATGACGTTGGCGCGCAACTGGAGAGCAAGGACCAGGCGGGTAGCCGATTAGCTCGTCGGAGCTGGCAGCGATGGAGGAGGCGGCGTCAGCGGCAAAGAGGGAGATGGGGATGCAAGCGCCATGAGGGATGATGAGGACCATGAAGCATGAAGTAGATCTTGGGGAGAGAGGAATAGAAGAGGACGAAGATGTTGGGTGGGCCCCACCATCGTTTTAAATTTATTTGCTGACTATGCTGTCTGTTTCTGCTTATGTGTCAAAACCCTAAACCCAAAACCAACCTATGTGTCGAATCATCTGCCACATTGGCGCCAACTTGGAGCAAACATGGCTTCGCTAGCTAACATTTTTTTATTGTGTATAGTTAGTCTCAAAAAACTTCAATACATTAGATTTAATTAGTACTTAGCATCTCTTCAGCTAGTTCCTCGACAATACGGTGGCCACCTCAGAGATATCGCGGAACCTAGTTGGTTGGTGGCTCAGTTTGCTTCTGGTGAAGGCTGTGGTGGTAACTACATCATTGTTCATGTTGCCAAACATCAGTCTCAGCAAAACCAGCTGAAGTACACAAGCAATAAACTCTGGCATCAAAATGCTTTGAACTTTTCTTCGTCTCCTCTTTTCATCCCCAATGCCATCCCATTCCTATACGTGGATATCACTAGTGGTGTCTGCATTTCTTGAACTCAGCCTACTCGATCCATCCATTCTCATGTTGCCACTATTACACCGCTGTTGTTGATATCACTGTTGTTGATTGATATGTGCGCACTAGCGAGGAAAGATTTTTTTATATATTAAAGGGTGCTTATCTTCTCCGATTTCAATTAGTGAAACCAACTACAGTAGACATCCCGAACGACTCGAGCGCAGGTGGGCTAGAAGGCACACCGGCCCTCCACGCCATCTGAGCAAATCCCAGGCGACTCGAGCACGAGTGGGCTAGGAGGCACATCGACCCTCCACGCCATCTGAGCAAAGCTCAGCTCCTACTAGCGAGGAAAGATGGACTGTTTGTTTTAAACACTAGTGGTGCTCGCTAAATTATTGTTGGATGGGTGATGCCACGTAGGTGGGTGGGAGCATTTGTTTCCCCAGAATTAAGTCCTACGGATCATTGGACCATGCTAATATATCTCGTCAGGTGGACCTTAGTACTTATAAAAGAACATATAACTTGTGTCCTCCCGAAGAGGGATAGTAATTTGCCCCGTGGAGGCGAGGCCCCGTACAAAAAAATCCCCATGGGGGACGCAGGATTTTTTTAAAAATAATATTAATATTAATTTTTTTTTTACAAAACTAGGAAATCACCCCAAAAAAATTACAAAACTAGATTCTGTCGCCAGTTAACTCTGTCACCAACCAGAACATGGGGAGGTGTTCCTGTCGGCGACAAGGTTCCTGTTTCCAGTTCAACTGGTGACAAGTTTTTAAGAATTTTTAAATATAGCAAATGAACTCAAAAAATTATAAAATATTTTGTGGAGCCTCCTCACACAATGTACTTGATTGTGTAATTTTTCATAATTTTATCTGTTCTAAATCTTTCTCCACAATTCATTTACGTATACTGTTTATAGGAATTTCTAAATATATAAAATGAGCTCCAAATATTATGAATTTTTTTGAAAGCTCCTAACATAGTGTACTTGATTGTGTAATTTTTTTAAAATTTTATATGTTCTGAAATTGTCTCTTGGTCCTGTATGGGAAAGAGCAAATCGGGTCCACAATCCTTAATTTTCGAGACCTAAACCCTTAATTTTGAGACAATTTCAGAACATATAAAATTCTCAAACAATTACACAATCAAGTCCACTATGTAAGGAGCCTTAAAAAGTTCATAATATTTGGAGCTCATTTTATATATTTAGAAATTCCTATAAACAATATACACAAATGAATTGTGGAGAAAGATTCGTAATGATAAAATTATGAAACAATTACACCATCAACTACATCAGGTCAGAGGCTCCAAAAATTGTAATTTTTGAGCTTATTTGCTATATTTAAAATTCCTAGAAACCTCGCTGCCGCCTCTATCGGTGGCGTGAACCTCCCCAACCTCCAAGGGAGCTTGTCGCCAGTTCAACTGGTGACATGGATCTAATTTTGTAATTTTTTAGGGTGGCTATTTATTTTTGTAATTATCTTTTAAAATAATAATATATTTTTAAAAAAATCGGGGACACAGGCAGGGTACAATCAAACCCCCCCCCCGGGGGCCGGTGTTGTGAAAACAGAATAGGGTTATTGGACAGACAAGATACTGTCTAACGATTAATCCAAATTATGCGGCCAATTTGGCGTTCCGCTTATATACATATGTATATCATGATAATACTAGCCCTAAAGGTATTTAAACACATAATATTGCCAGAATTACTAAACATACAGGTACCACACTCCAGTTATGGTATGGTTTCATTATGAAAATTTAAGTTTGTAGTTGGCCTAGTTCTTCTTCTTCTTCTTCAGCAATATAGGAAACTCAACAACAAAAAGTATCGATGTAAAGTCATAAAATTGTTGTGACGAAATAATGCAAGTACCTAACTTGTTTAACTTTCTCGTTAAGGTACCAGAATCATCAAAGGAAAACCGCTGTTAAGATACAAGAAACTAAATTACTCAAGGATGTAGTTTGCATTTGCTTGGAATAAAGACTCATACCAGCAAATGCAACAAAAAGAAGCTGTCGATTTCGTCGTCTTGTTTAGAGAAAAGCTTCAAGTCTACATAAAATTGTTGTGACGAGAAGGCCAAGAGTCCACTGAGGGCAACACAAGAGATTATCGATATACAACCTAAGGGGTTGACATGGCTAATTAAACGGATTATTCGGCCGATTAGTCTGAACGGCCGATTAATTGGTATATGCGAGTGATTAAGCTTTGGCAAGCGTTAACAGCACTCCGTATCAGCTAGTCGTGAAGATTTGCTCGCCGATTCCATTTAGTCGTGTGAGAACCGCCGGGCGATTTAACTTGCAATGCTTAATATTCCAATTGATCATAGCATCACAAATTAAATTTCCCCGCTCTCGGTGTATTATGTACCTCCCAGGAGCGGTACACACACCTTCACAATCATAGTATCAAACTGTACACAGGTACACATAATATTGCAAGATAAGAATATCAATTACACAACGGAAAACAATAAATAAACTGAAATTAAACTGTAAAGAAACCAGCGATGGAGTCCCAATGGCTTGCCATAACCCGTAGGGCAACCGGCTGGGGTTAAAACCTTAGGAAATTGACGTTTCCTGTGCATCTTTCCTTACCCGAATTGATCTCAATACCTACTATCCACATTAGTAAATAAAAGTAAACAGTGAGTACATGAATGTACTCCGCAAGACTTACGATTAACAAACCTATACATAACTACATGCAAGCTCTATTCAAAGGAGAAGGCTATAGGGTTCATTTTCAGCGCAAAGCAATATTTCAATTTAAATACAATGTAGTAGATTCAAATGGCGAGTTAGCAAATATTTTTAATACTTCAAATAACAGCGAGTAATTAATATTAGACATTAACAGAACATCTACATGTGGCTGCCCCGGCAGCACACAACAATAGCATGAGAAACCATTCTCAATACTACCCATTAAGTTTTAAGTTTAAAATCCAAAATGTTGAGTCTAACTCTCGAAAGACCTCCCCAAGCGTGTCCATAACTAAGGACGTGGCTATTCGAATAGATTAAACCCTGTAGGGGTGTACAACTTTACCCACATGTCAAACCGCTCCTTTTGCCATGCGATAAAGTACACTTCCGAAGGTATGCCGGCAGAGCTAAGTCCTACAAGACGTTTCCAATATTGTGCATTAGCTACGAGTCGCCCGCATTGGTGAAACCCTCCATGAACTGCCCTTGTGTGTACAAACGGGGCTCCCACGAAGGACCCACACGTTGTGTCGGGACATTGGCCTAGCCGTAGCAACTGCCGATGCCCCTCGGACTGGAGGACCTTGATAGGAACCCCACCCAACACACCCAAAGACACATGTAATATTTTTTTCAACACAACACACACATCCACCACCTGCGACTCGAAGCTAATACCCGCAAAAGTACTAACTCAAGAGGGGTCCCATATGTCCCTCATGTGGATGCACGCAATAATGCTTGGTTCAGTGTAACAAGATGTTCGGTCCTTGTTGACTTGGGCACCAAGCACACACCCAAAAGCACACCAGCCAACCAATGTGCCCAAGTCTAAAATATTTTATTTTCATTTTTAGTTTTCCAAATATGATAGCACAAGGTGCTGGTTATAACATAAAAAAATTGATTTGTGTGATCAAGGTTATCGACAAGTTGATAACCGCCCAATCTACCGGAAACTAAGCATTGCTAAGCATGACGCCGAAATAAACATAAATAGACCATATAACATCTACCGGGCTCTAATTCACCAACAGGATTATTAACCTAGGCTAGTGGCAGGGAATGAACAATTTTAGGGAATTTATGCAACATGATTAAATACCTCTAATCGCAAACATAATTTTGACAATTAAAGCATGCATACATACAGTTTGCAAACAAGATAATAGTTTTTGAATATAATAGGATCTGTTGGAAATGTGCCCTAGAGGCAATCATAGAGATGATTATATTTCATTGTGTTCATGATATTGGATAATATGTTATCTTGTTCCTAGAATAATATTATTAATATTTATTATCAAGTATGTGACTTGATTGTGAAACTCTATATTTCTGTGATGATTATTCTTAAACGTTCCCTGGTCGGAAACATATGAGAACACATATGAATAGACTAGCATATGTATTGGTTGATGACTATGTTTCACGAGTCATAGATATGGAGATATCAAACCAATAATATGAACACATGTTAGAGAACATGATGTTGGATTAGACCCACCTTGAGACACTATTGAGATTGTTATGATTCTATGTGTCATTAGTTGGTCTCAAGCAATGATGATGTATAATCCTTAGACCCGAGATCAAGATGGTTTTCTACATGTGTAATAGCACTCTTAGGGTTGCCAAATGCTACAATCGTGAATCGGGTAGTTATAAAGGTACATTTGGGTATGCTATGAAACATGCAGAGGAATGTGACCTGCCTGGGATATGGGATTTGCCCCTCCTAACATAATAGGAGAGATGTCTCTGGGCCCCTCGTTGTAATCGGATAAAGAAAGTGCATGGCCATGCCACTAGTAGTCGAAGTATTCGACCACGTAAAGTTATCTGACACTCGATCGAGAAAGAATTGAACAGTCCATGGATGACACCACATCTCACCTGGAGTTCAACCAGACATCGTGAGGCAAAGGGAGTATACATGAGTAGGTCGCTTAGTTAGAATAGTTACGGACTGGTTGTATGGAGATACGAGCTAGTCATAGACTAGTCGAACGTAATCATAGAGTGGTCGTAACCTGGTCGTGACCAAATACGAACTAGTCGTATAGAGATAGGACCTGGTCGTAAGTGATGAGGACCTGATCGTAGATCATATTGCATTAAGGTTCATCCGATATAATTTGTGTGTATTCGGGAATCGCTATGTTCTGCTAGGAACCGCTACGACTCGTGTTCGGAAAGGGTTTTCGAGTCACAACCGAACTACGCATGAACCTACAGGGTCACACACTTAATGGGTTGGAACAAACTAGTACGGATACGATTCGTAAACGTGTTCGGATAGGATCCGTCACGAGCACTATATAAGGAGATGCATGAGGCTGTTGGGCGTAACCAGTTTTGACACCACCGAAACCCTAGCCGCCATCTTCCTGAGAGCTCTGCCGTTCAACTTGGTGCTAGTACACCGACGTACGGTTGTTCCTTCCCTGGACGTGTGGATACCGTAGAGGCGCTACTGCGACTGTTGCGCTTGAGGACGATCCGCGATCTTCACAAGGAATTGCAGACATTGCTGGAGGAGACGATCGACTCGTGAGGACGCTGGACGATCGACTACGACCACTGCATCGACTTGCTCGACGTTGGACGATCGACTACGACCACTACATCGACGCCCTCTTCGTTGGACCAGGCTGCTCCAACCCTTCTTCCGCTGCTCTGCGCGTCTGGTGGTAACGATCTGTGATCATCTACTTGCTTGGCTTCCTGGTTTGCGTGGTAGAAAATTTTGATTTGTAGCTATCGTAGCTTGCCCGCGACCCAACAGGATCAACGTGCATTAATGGAAAACTGCTTGCCTTTGTTTGCTGATAGTTCTGGACATTCTCACGATCGCTTAGGTTGCACTCTCGAATCATCGTCATCTAACGAAAAGAATCTGGCAAAACGAAAACATCGAATAAACACCAGAACTCCAAAAATCTTCAAAATTATGAAATTATTACAGAAGACAGATAATATTTTTAAATGAAATTAGAGACAAAAAGTATTTGAAATAGAGATTAAGGTGTAAGGTCTACTATTGGTTACTAACCACCAAGAAATTGGAAATTTTGAACTTTCTATAAGCTAATGATCCTACTGACTGCTCTCCCCAAAACTAAATATTTGCTGCAAAGACAAAGATCACTGCTTGTTTTGCAGGATCAACTAATACCTATTTTTCAGATCAAAAGCCTCTATTAGTTTAAGATCCAAAGCCCAAATGGAACAATAACCTTCTAAGGACATGAATGCTAGAAAGGTCATCAACCTACTGACAAAATTGAAATCCTTCAGACTACTAATCAAGTAACCTACAACAGCAAGTTTTGCTGAACTGAAATGTGATAAGCTAATCCTCCTTCAGAACTTAAACCTCCAATTCGTTTACTCTTGACTTAAATGATAACCAAGAAGTTTGACAGCAGCACAAGGTCTCCATCTGCAGTTATAGAGAAGGAATACACAGCAACATTAGAGAACAAAAGGAACAAAATCAAGGGGAACTGCGGCTGAGTTGAAGGCGTGGCTCACTGGCGGTGAGGACACGGTGGTGGCCGACATGGCAGCAAGACCGACCGAAGTCAAGGCGACCTCGTAGGGGAGGCAAGGCAGCTCGGGCGGGCTAGAGGCGGCGAGTGGCTATTGTGTGCAGGAAGACCGGGAGGCGGCGGCGCTCAGGTGCGCTGGCTCGGTTGAGGAGGTGAAGCGGCCGGCGCGGTGATGCTCGGGAGCTGCGGTCAAGGTGGATTCGTGGCAGGAGGGCGACAGCGCAGGCTAGGGCCGAGGGAAACGGAGCCAGCGCAGATCCGGTGGTGCCATGGGCCGGGAGGCACGAGGGAACAGAGGGCCGTCGAGGCGGCCGGGAAGGCGGCGGCGGCGGAGCCATAGGGGCTGGGCTGGGTCGAGTGGAGGGAGTAGCTGGGGGCGGCGGCGGCACCAGAGGAGGAGAGGGACACGTGGCGTAGAAGTACCAGGGGGCGGCGGCACCATTCGCTGGACCAGGGGGGAGGCAGGCTCAGTAGTGGAGGTGACGGGCTAGAGGTGAAGGGGCCAACCTTGGCTCTTGGTGGAGAAGAGAATGAGGAAGGGGAGAAATGGCCCGGGGGTTTGGTGGAGATGGAGATAGGACCCGGGAGTGAAAGAGATAGGGTGGCGCTCGATGGGGTGGCATGGCGAGCATTGGCGTGAGAAGCTGGGCATGTGCAGCGCGTGTTCCCGACGAGAGCGGTGAGCTGCGGTGTGTCACAAGCGCCTGCACGGACGTGGCTTGGGCACCACAGAAGAAGATGGGAGCTGTCGAGGGGGGCAGACAAAGGATGAGAAAGAAATGGTCAGGAAAGGGTTGGTGAGCTGAATACCTCGGTTGGTCCAAAAATGCATCGGTCGGTCTGAACGTTTGGGTCTGGTCGGGTGAACAGTGCACGCCTGGTTTAAGTGGAAAAAGGCTGAGCTTAAATAATTTTTTTGAAGGTAGAAGATGAGCTCCAAAATTGATGAAATTTGAAGGTGAGTTTATAAGGTGTTTCAGAACCTAGGAAAAATATTTCCAGGCACTGTTCACAACATTTGTTTATATTTTAAATTCAAAATAAAATTTGAACAAGCAAATTGACAAGAAACCAAATAACCTCCAAAATTTTTAGAAAATTCCAAATAAGCATACCAAAACATATAGAATACAAATAAAACATTCACACACTTGAAATATTTTTAATTTGCCCCATTTTCAAATTGGAATTTTGAATTAGAGAAGAAGTATTGGATTACTATGTTTAAACACATTTGTTTTGAAATAAAAGTTTTAAAAAGTCCAAAATTTCATAAAGACTCATTATATGCTTAACTAATCCAACTTAGGGATTTTGGGCTGTTACAAATCTACCCCCCTTAAACAGAATCTCGTCCCGAGATTCCGGTAGTTCAGAAGTCGGAACGAAAGGCTGTTGCAAAATTAACTAGGTTGGTCACGGGGTCACACTTCGGATTTTGTCACAATTCGAACTCAAATCCAAATCAAGTGAGGTTCTTCCTAAGGATTAGGTACTATAGAGGGAAGCTTCGTTGAAGGATTGCTAAGATCCCTCTGTTAAGCGTTTTCTAGGTGGTTCTTTCAACTCTAAATGAAATGCACCATCTGTTGTCTTGATTTTCTTCAAAGATAGTGCCGGAAGATCTTGATGAAGTATCCTGGTGTTGCTAACACCTTTTTTCTTTCTATTGCTTTGTTTAACCTTTCCTTTCCATTGCTTTGCTTAACCTTCCTTCTCTATTACTTTGTTTAACCTTTCCTTTCTTGATTCGAAGGCACTCCTAACAGGCCAAGCTTCACATCATCTTCTGGTAGGACGAAAACTACCTACGAGGGATGGGTTCATCTAAAGATAAAATTCAGACCTGAAACCAATGAGGTTTCTTAGCAATTTTAGATCGAAGGGGCTTGGAAACCAGCGCGTAGGTGTCGCCTTGTTTCCAGGAACACGGGACACCAGACGATGACATCAATGGAGGTTGGGGATGTCCAGAGTCAAAGCGGCGATGGTTGACCGTGCTCGAAGAAGATGGCATCGAACGCCCGCGAGCTTACGGGGTCATGGCCGTCGGAGGTGAGAACGAAGACATGGCCCTTGGCGATTTAGGGGATGGCAAGGGCTCGGGTTGGCCCAAACGGGCGCGGCGTTGAACGTAGTTCCTGACGGTGGAGTCGCGGACTCAAGGGTGGCACTGAGGTGGATGCTATCTCCGCCTCTTCTCTCTCAATCGAAACAAAGAAGACAGTAGAGAAAGCGAGAGAGTGCGAAAGGGTGAAAGAGAGTTGGCTTAGGAGCTTCATGAAGTCTTGATGACGCTTTAAGGCCGGACGCGGAAACAAGAGGTGGCGATCAAGGGTGTCGCTGCGAGCATGCACGAATGCCAGCGTGCTCGGCTTAAGCGGTGAGGAAGACGACAAAACTGACCAGTAGGCCCCACTAGTTAGTGGAAGAATGAAATGACGTGGTTAAGCAGATTAAACCGGAGTTTGACTCGGGTCCAGCTAAGTGATGTGGTCGAAGGAAAGACCCGGTTCCACTCAGTCGACCGAAAGAAACATCGATCGATAGAACGAAAGGATTGGTTAGATGGTAATCAAAACCGGGATTTTGTGCTACTTCTAAATCTGGAATGTTACTCAGGTGATACCTAACTCATAATTTGAGGTATCTTCTATCCCCTTAAATATTTTGGTGTATAAAGGATAAGGTGAGGAAAGAATGAGCATAAGGTGAGTAAATAAGGTGAGTAAGAAAGAATGAGTATAAGGTGAGCAGGTGAACCGCGGGTATGCATCTTAACCATACCATGTAATAATCATTCAAGAAGCACCAAAAATGAGAGGCAAATGAAACAGTTAGTTTTCCGATATAGTTGCTATACATGCTGCCCGTAGGCAATGCACAACTATTTGGAACAAAAGAGAACAAGTGATTACAAAATTCAGCGTCTACAAGCTAAGTAATATCCTATGGGTGTACATATTTTAAGAATAAACCCTAATTTAATCCTAATATGGCAACAAGGCATTGTCTTCTCGTCCATTCGCCGATACTCTTCATCGATGACTACTTAGCATTTCTATTGCTGGAAAGGGAGATGAGAAATGGAGAAAATTTGTTTTGCACAAACCAAATGAATGGTGAGGTAAGAATTAGATACTAAGATGGGTAATCAAGAATTGAATTATATCACTTGTATTTTTGCTAAATCTTTTGCTAGTTTTGGAAATACTTTTTGTAAACCAAACTCCTAACAACGTCCATTGCTACGGCTTTAACTCTACAGTCAGCACAGCTTTGATACCAAACTTGTGAGAGCCGTCGGGCCTTTTTTGAGAGCACATAAGCACTACTGTATTAAATATACTATTCTTATTTTATTGATAAACACCTAGACTCGAAACTTGAGGAATGAAAACACTTACTACATGTTCCTAAACTTCAAGATCATGTTTCCCTAAACCTTTTTGTAATAAAAATATGCATAACATCGTAGCAAGACCAACAATAACCGAGTTCAATTTTTTTTAGATAATGGAAGAGAATAACCGAGTTCATAGACCTACAAAAATGATTTTCAAAATTTGATGACACCACCACTTTTACATCTATTTGTAGATGTAGAAGGAAGAATTTGTCACGACTCGGAGAAAGCCAATGGCTGTGCACGTCCCATTCCAACATCGATAGGCTACTTTCTTGACAGATCAGACATTGGCTCCTTTGCAAAGCTAAGAAGAGTTCGCTGCATCATCGGTGATAATGCTAACTACAGCCCTCTGCAAAGCAAGCCGATCTCTGTGTTGTACTGAACTGCTAAAACCTCCTCTGCAAATACTCTAACTTTCCCAATGCATCCGATCCCCATAGCATGACATGTCTGGTACTTAATATGGAGAAACTAACAGAGTAATGGTGTACTACAAACTGTTGCTTGGTATGTGTTGCACGGCAGTTTTAAAGACAAGTATTTGGTTAATTTCTGCAGGATGAGTAAAGGCAGTTGTTTCTGTTTATTAAATAAACATAGCAATTGTATCTTGCACGGTAGATTTTTGGTGCTTATGTTGGAATGATGCCACACATTGATCTCTTGAAACAAATAATGTGCACCTTTCAACTAACAAGATATCCTCCCACTCTCTCTCTCGCTTAAAAAGCCTATTTCTGCAAAAAAAAACATAACACATTGCCAACTACTATTCATACCCTGCCGATTATGCCAAGACTCTCGGAGATCGTGACTGCTTGATATGCTCATTTTTCGAGTTCTGCTTGTCGTTTCTTCCTCGATGCATCCCATTTCCATTGCATAACATTGACACTGACTAATTGAATATCCAGATCCGTTCTGGTGAGTTCAGTCAGCTAACACTGATGCATGAGTGCGATGCGTCCCGTAGCACAATATTGACACTGACTACCCAGATATTTTCAATAATACACTTGCTCGATCTGTTCCGGTGTGTTCATGCATCTAACACTGATGCATGAGTGCGTGCTACTATATTATTGCTTGTAGTGTGGTGTTATTTATATAGCAAGAAATAGAGGAACTGGGGTACGGCGGAGGTGTAAAAGCTAATTAAGAGCTTGTTAGGTGTTATTGGATTGGCAACAAGTTGGTGGAAGAATTTGTTGCTTTGAATTTTAAATATTGTCCGTGCTTCTCACACAGAACATCTCCATGTTTCAATGGAAAATTCTATGCCATGGCAGATCCTTTTTTAAAAAAAAGAAAATGCTAAAAATCTGCCACATGATTTTTTGTGTGAAATCAGTCGATTTTCTGACCCGCGATCCGCTTGGAGATTCGTGCTCCAGGGCAAATTGTATGCCATGGCGGGTCCTTTGAGATCCGCTTGGAGATTCGTGCTCCAGGGCAAATTGTATGCCATGGTGGGTCCTTTGCGATCCGCTTGACGGCGCCGCAAGCCGTCGTCGAAAGCGACGGCATGGAAGAGGTTGAGGTGCAGGAGAGCCCACCGGAGATGTTTGATACTAGGTAGCCGGGGGCGGTGCCGGCAGCTGACAGAGGCGGCAGCATAGTCAAGGAAGTAGTGTGGCGGCACCTTGGGCGGCAGTGTGGCCAGGGGAGGCAGGAGGTGGGAGAGGGCGCTTGGGTTGGGAGTGGGAGGCTTGTATAAGATAGAATGGTATTGATCTGGCGCGCTAGATGGAGATCGAAGGGCTAAAAAATATGATTGAAATTTTATTAGAAATATGTCAAATGCTAAATAGACATATCCAAATTAATGCCATCCTATGCTTTGGAAAAGTGTAAATACATATGAATTTCTGGATATACAAATAAAATATTCATTCTTAGTTGGAAGTTTCACGTATGAATGAGGTATTTTTTTTATTTCACTACCAGAAACCCGATTTTTCCCGAGTGCCCAAAACAATCGGGAAATTAGAAAAAAACACTCGGGAGCGAAATTCCCGAAGGCCGACCATCGGGAAAGAGCACTCGGGGTAGATTTATCGGGATTCAAACTGGTTTCCCGAGTGTTTTGAGATTTACACTCGGGAAACATAACTTTCCCTAGTGTTTGAGATTACACTCGGGAAACATGACACACTCGGGAGAAATAACTTTCCCGAGTGTTCAGAATTACACTTGGGAAAGTATGGAATTTGTCCCGAGTGTATTTTTCATATTTACACTCGGGAAATCTAGCCACGTGACGACCCAGCACACATGCAGATTCATGATTTTCCCGAGTGTTTGGCAACTAAAGACACTCGAGAAATACCTGAATAGTACATACACCAATTTTGTACGTACAATGCATTTCATTTTAAACCAGACTCAGACTGACAGGTAACTCGGCAATCAAACAAAGTATACATTCCACAGCAAGAAAATACCACCAATTAGGCTCAAATCATTGCATATATAAATTCGACCACAATATTGCATAATGTTCGAGTTCACAATACAACATTCACATATATAGATTGGACATCCACAACATATTCGAGTTGAAATTCGAAAAGCTAGGCACAAGACTTGTCTGTTAGCACATCCACGTGATAACAAGATGTTCAAAGAGAGATTGTGCTAATCCTGCATGAGCTGCCTTTTTGCACATGATGACTGGACCCAGTTGGCAATGATCTCCAACAAGAACAACCTAAATAAAATTTAAAAGTATAAATAAAAATAATCAAATTATCCTAATACAAATTTGCTCATGTTATGTAGGAGAAGAAAAAGGAGTAAGCAACAAATCAATACAATCATAATAAATTATGAAAACCTCTTTATCTTGAAAATCTTTGAACTGTGGGAGTAGCAATCGCTCAAAGAAATTCAATATAGGAGCGGGGAATAGATTTAGTGGTTCCTCAAAAATGTGAAAAAATGCCAAATCAGCCATAGTAGAGCTTTGCTTTAGGAGGCCATCAGGACTCACTGTTAAATTATAGACAAAAAATGCAAATTAGTTTCTCCTCAAAACTTGGTACAATAGTAAGAAAACATGTGTGCTTAATTTTTTCAAGATATGCTACACACAGTGGATAACTCAAGAAGAATCATTCCAAGACAACCAAAGTTAACAGTCTATTCTGAAGAAGTGTGTTCTTCCAGATGGAAACTACACTTTCTAAAATTTCAAGTCACTAGAAACTGCAGTTAGGTGTAATGCTCCCAAGAATAATGTACTTTGAATTTCAGTACAATTAGCTGAGTTATAAAAACTGGAGGTACTTCATCAAGAACATTATGAAGTACACAAAATCAAGGAGCCACTAATTGCTCAATACAATCTAGGTGGAAAAGATGTCAGACACAAACCTAGACAAAAACTGGAAATCAAAATAAATAGGCTTCTCCCATGTCAGCTCCCCAGATGTACTTGCAAGAGCAGCATGTTTATTTCCTTTACCAGAAGTTTTAATGTATTTATGCATAATTTCCTACATAGGAAAAAAATGATAAATGTGTTCAGTAAATAAAAGATATATGCATGACAGCATGAGTAGAGGAGATGGAAATGAAGGCGACACTAATTGCAGTCATTATTAGATACCAGAATCTACATTCCCTGCCTGAAAGCATAGGTTATCTGATTTTAGGTTCTAATTATCAAACTAGATTACATGACTAGTAGTTTTACAGAGTTATAATGTATAGAAAACTTATCTAATGCTTTGTGTATTGAAGCTACCAGACGCACAGGTTGCTACCAGACACACGGAAACAACCTGAAGGGCAATGACAACCCAGAAAGCAATTTTTATTAGTGAATCAATTTTAATAACATAATCATTCACGAGTAATTAATGGAAGCATCATACAGAATGTGCTCAAAATATATGTATCTATGTTAAGGGAATGCAAAAAAAGTAAGAATTTGCTCATGGTGTTGTGATTATACAACAAAGAATCCAAATACAAATTTACTTCTAAGAAAATTCTGCCTAGAGTTAATTAATGTAGCAGGGCCCTATCAAGCAATAACAACCATGAAATAACTTCGAGTGCAACCATGAATAGCATTTGAGGATTTGTAACATAGAAGTGGAAGTAAAGTTTATTCCTACAGGAAATTATTAATCTTACTACTGCCAAACAGCTTCTTGAGATTCCAAGAAGTCAACAGTTGATGGCTTATCCACATAAGCCCCAAAAGCTAGCTTTTTGAAGAGACCACAGCTAGGCCAAACAGGCTGAATTTATCAACACATGGACATTGGATGGATTTATCAATGTAGCTGGAAAGCATTGGATGGATTCTAAACTATATCTGGAATAGTGCCAATACATGCACACTGGTTCTTGAGAAATATCAAACCACTACATGCAGCATAGAAGCTTTAGGACTAGAAAAATGCTTTAAAAATATAGGTACCTGGTTATCTTTGATGAAGTGATACACATGAACCGAATGATCTTACAAATGCAATGAGGTTCAAACTTCCATGGGTGGCGATTCATGGTTTCAATTTTCACTCGAGTCCTTTATGTTTTATGGAATTTTCTAATATTATTGAGGTTTGGCCCCTGTCATGAAATAATCTAGCGCCACCTCGGCTAGGATTGGTGCACTGCCTTCCTCCCTACATTCTGGTTACCATTGTTAGCGATCTGTCACATCCTCCTTTGATGGCATACCCTCTTTAAGAGGTTCTTAAATAAAACATAAATGACAAGAGGAATTGATTTTCACAACAATACAACCCCTTGTTTCGTAACAAAAGTCGCATAATAGTAAAAAGGGGGCATCTAAATAAAATAAAGCTTCATGATAGTCAATGGCCGAGATTAAGCCTTTCAAAGAAAACTAATCAAGAATAACTCAAGAGAGGAAGGATATCTTCCATGGTAATATAACTATTGAAGTCAAGTACCTTGCATATCCTATGATGGTAGACCTCAAATAACCAAGTTTAGTATCACTACAAGACAACTCAACCTCGATAAAAGGAACAAAAGAAGAATACAAAATTGAAAATTAACAGTTCTTGCAAGAATTCACCTTCGATTTTATGTCTTCAATCAACTCAAAAAGTCTTTGCCTTTGGCAATCGATAAAGTGCAATGACACCGATAAGTAAGCATTATCACAGACATGATCGAAAAGATAGAAGCGGTTGCAAGCACGTAATGGGTGCAAACTAACCTCATTGTTTGTAGCATGATGAAAAGCGACTCTCAATGTTTTCAGACCTTGCGCTTACGCAAAGGAATGTCCAAAGATATCATAATACAAGATGTCGACCATCTGCTAAATCAAAGGAAGCTCAAGCAATCACATGTAAAAGGCAGTCAATAAGAACACTTGAAAAAGGTGCCAAACCTGATTTAAATGACTTAGCATGTCCGAGAGATGATCGAGACCTCCGTACTCGATGTAGTGAGGTTTCGGCAGTTGTGAATATGGGTTGTGTTGTGTAAGGCGGAGTTTCAAAGGATCGTCCAGACCAAGATGTCTATGCTCTATTCGCACGAATGGGTTGTCCTTCCAAATCCTGAAATCACATTCAGTTGTAGTCAAGAAATGTGAAAGATTAACCACTGCGTTTTGCATCGCGTTACCTCGGCCCGCACGACGGTGTCGTGCTCGGCGAACATGGAGCGGAGCTCGTCGTTGGTGATAGTCCTAGGGATGTTCCCCACGTAGATCTTCCTCGCCGCCACATCTGTCGTTGGAGTGGCCTAGGGCATAGGCCGGGCCAAAGGGGGGCGGAGGTGAGCGGTCAAGGTCAAGGCGGCACCCACGGCAAGCAAGCACAGGAGCCGAGCAGATGGGGATCAACTCGTGGAGGCGGCGCCATGAGAGGGGCCGAGGGTGGAGGTGCCAGATCCGTGGAAGGGGGTGGGGTACCGGCTGGGAGGAGGAGGAAGCGGGAACCAGATAAGGGAGTAGATCTAGATCTGGCCAGGGCCGAGGGAGGAGGACGTCACCGGGGAGGAGGGAGGCGGGCGGAGGAGGGAGCCGGGGAGGAGGGAAGAGGAGGGCGGTGCACGGGAGGAGGGAGGAGGGGGAGGATGGAGGCGGGCAGAGGAGGTAGCTGGGGAGGAGGGAGGAGGCGGACGGTGCAAGGGAGGAGGGAGGAGGCGGCCGGTGCACAGGAGGAGGGAATCGGGGAGTAGGCGGTGGCGCACAGAGGAGGAGGGAACCGGAGGAGGGAGGAGGACGGCGGTGCCAGAGGAGGGAGGAGGCGGGCGGCGCACAGGAGGAGGGACGGGCGGCGCATGGAGGAGGAGGGAACTGGAGGAGGGAGGAGGTGCCACAGCGCCGAGGAGAAGGAGGAGGGCGGTGTGGGCGCGGGCGCGGAAGGTGCCGGGCGTGGGTGGGGAGCAGGAGGGGGAGAAGGAGGAGAGGATTGGGGAGAAGAGTAGGGAAGGTGCTGGGCGAGTGGGGATGTAGGGGCGGTGAAAAAAAGGCGGGGAAGGGAAAAAAGGCGCGGTGATTCTCTCCCGAGTGTTTCTGTTTGTATGCATTCGGGATTATAATTGATCTCCCGAGTGTTACGAAAAACACTCGGGAATGTTATTACTACCGAGTGCTGACTTCCTATCCTGAGTGTTTTACGAAACACTCGAGATCTCCCCGAGTGTTTCCGTCCAGACACTCGGGAAACATACAGGCACTCGGGAACTAAACAGATTCTGGTAGTGTTTTATGCATGAAGGACCATGTCCTCCCTTATAAACGCAGGTGCGATACTTGGTTTAGACAATAATTAAGTTGATGTCACGTACAACTGAGAGGTCGTGAAATCAAATATTGAAAAATCTAGAGGTAACCACATCGAAATGTAGTTAGTGGGATTTGAATCACGGCCTTTAGCCACAAGATATGGTGCCTGATGAGTAAGTTGGGTCCCGATCTTTCGATAGGATGATACGTCAATTTGTGGAGGTACGACTTTCACGATGTAGGCTACCAACCAGTCACGACCAGATCGCCAAGCAATCAGTAAACCACACTCCGAGTTGTTATCAACCGTGCCAAGAATGCAGTTGACCTGAATACGAGGTTTAATTCCTGCGAGCAATCGAAGAACAAGCAAGAAGAAGGTACACAAGCAATCTGAAATTGCAAATACGAAACATGAATTCACACAAGTTGAGGCCTACAAATCGTAGTTGTTGGTCTAGTCAATACAAGAACACATGATGAAGTTTTCACCGTGAAAAAACCAATCTAAAACAAGCCTGCCCACTAGAGATGGCTACTAAGAGAATAAATAGAGAAAGGGTGAGGGGGTGGCGGCGAGGAGGGGTGGAGACGCCTTCCCTAGGGTTAAGTGGCGGCTTGGGCTTGGGTCCTTACTCCATTACATGGCCCATGGCCCAAAAGGTGGCGCAACACCTTATTTTGATAATTTCGACACGAACACAAAAAAATTGAGGATAAGGCCAGATCCGTTGGAAAGGTCTGGAGATAAGCTATCCATCAAGTATTCAAACACTCTAAATATGCGACTTCTATGCTCCTTTGAATTCAGACCTGTCTCTGGAGGCCGAATTGGTTTCCAAAACGTGAAGAACTTGAACTCTGGCTTGACTTGTAGAAGAAGTGACGTGGAGAACTTGAGGAAAAGGTGGTGTGTTGTTGGACTGGGGTCTTGGGCCTTGCACCATGGCAGGGAGGGGGTGGCTGGCTGGACTTCAAGTTGGTAGGTTGCCTCCTTGCCATGATTCCTGAGACAATAAAATCAACAGTCTTAGGTAGTAGCCAATTCTCAATAGAAAAATCATTCATCCCTAAGAACGAGTTTACCTGATAATTCAACCGTCGTGCTCGTGCCCTTGTAATTGGTCCTTGTAGAGGACAAATGTTCGTATTCATAGGGGTGATGTCCTCATCATCCTCCCCTTCATGAATTGGAGTCGTCCTTGACTCAACCTCTTTTTCTTTGCCCAAACAAGGCTTCAAATCTGTAATGTTAAATGTGGGACTAACCCCAAAACCCGTAGGCAGATCAAGCTTATATGCATTATCATTAATCTTCTCATGAACTTTAAAAGGACCATCAGCTCTATGCATTAACTTTGATTTTCTTAATTCATGGAATCTTTCTTTTCTCAAATGTAACCAAACAAGATCACTAGGTTCAAAGGTTAAGTCTTTTCTACCCTGATTTTCAGCAACTCTATATTTATCATTCATGCGCTCTATGTTTTTGTTTGTACTTTCATGAAACTTAAGAACAAATTCAACACATTTCTTAGCATCTAAATTTATCTTTTCCAAAGATGGAAGAGGTAATAGATCAATTGGAGCACAAGGATTAAAGCCATATACTACCTGAAAAAGGCTCATCTTTGTGGTAGAATGCAGCGATCGATTGTAAGCAAACTCCACATGGGGTAGGCATTCTTCCCACATCTTCAAGTTCTTCTTCAAAATAGCCCTCAACATAGTTGACAAAGTACGGTTAACAACTTCAGTTTGTCCAATTGTTTGGGGATGACATGTAGTAGAGAATAGCAACTTCGTTCCCAACTTTCCCCATCATGTTCTCCAAAAGTGACTCAAGAACTTCACATCACGATCTGGAACAATTGTAGTTGGCACACCATGTAGTTGAACGATCTCCCTTTGTCAAGTAAGTCCTGCACTTGACGCTGAATTTCCTTAGTATCCTCCAGATTAGTCCTATATGACGCACAGTTTGGCAATGAAGCTCCCATAATTAAGTCAATTTGATACTCAATTCCCCTGATTGGTGGCAGTCCCGAGGGTACCTCAGTGGGAAACATATCCACAAACTCCTGCAAAAGGTTAGTAACAGCAGGAGGCAAAGAAACAAACAAATCCTCAAGTGAAAACATAGCATCTTTGCATGTCAAAACATAGCATTCAGAATTATTCACATCCAATTCATTGAAATCAGATTTTGTAGCTAACAAAGCAGCGCATTTTAACTTAATTGCATCTGTCCTAGTGTTTGATTCTTTCTTTTTAGATGGAAAGCAATCTTTAGCTACAATCTGATTTTTCACTTTTAGTTTTCTCTCGTTCAGCTCTTTCTAGTTCATCCTTTACAATTGCATTAGGGGTCATTGGGAGCAAAACAATTTTCCTGCCCGTATGCACGAGAGTATATTGATTAGTTTTACCAAGATGAATAATATCTCGATCGTATTGCCACAATAAAGAACATGTTTGCATTGGTACGACACACAATCAACATAATCATGATATGAACCAAGAGAAAATTGCACTCTCACAACTTTAGTTACTTTTAGTTTACCACATGAATTGAACCATTGAAGGTAGTAAGGGCGGGGGTGCTGATTTGTGGTCAAGCCAAGCTTCTCGACCATATCCATGCTAGCGATGTTGTTACAACTCGCACCATCGATGATGACTCTACATGATCGCTCCTTGATGATGAACTTTGTTTGGAACAAGTTGTGGCATTGGTGTTATTCGACATGCTCCATTTGGGCACTTAGCATACGCTTGACGATGAGGCTTGTGTACTTATCAAAAATTTCAGCGCCCAAACGCTCCTCTTTTTCATCATCGGTTTTAGAATCATTACCTACGGGGTTATTTGCAACCAAAGCATATTCTTCTTCAATTTCACTAGCAAAGGTGTACTCACCAATATTTTTCACAATGAGAGCTCGCTGACTTGGACAATCACGCATCAAATGCCTGAAACCTTTGCAACAATGACATTGCACATCTCTTGATCGCCCTGTGGAAGCTATTTGCAGGAGCTTTCTTCGTGGTCGTCTTGCTTGTTTCAAGAGCACGTGAAGGAGTGGAAGTAGAGGTGGAATGCACTCGGTGGGGTGTGGAAATCGATGTCACCCTTGCTGAACCTGGGTTTGGCTTTGAGGTAGAAGGACTTCCAAATGTTCCTCTTGACCTCAATTGTCATCCCTGTACTTCCCTTTCAACTTTGCAAGCAAGATGAAACAAGCGAGTGACAGAATTGTACTCTTTATAATCAAAAATGTCCTGAATGTCATGGTTAAGTCCTCCTAGAATTGTAGCCATTTTAGCTTCTTTCGTTTCTTCTAAACCACAATACAATGCAATTCCTGATAATACTCTTCTACAGTTCTATTGCCTTGTCTTAAATATTGCAATTTGTTTAGCATGCCATATGAATAATATGAAGGAACAAATCTACTCACGACTCGTTTCATAGCATCTCAAGTTCTAGGTACGTTTCCTTGTCTACAAAATTCTCTCCACCAAATTGATGTAAAATCAGTGAATTCACTAGTAGCAGCCCTAATTCGTTTATCTTTAGGAAAGTCATAGCAAGCAATTTTTTGATCCATTGTTAACTCCCAAGTAAGATATGCATGAGGGTCATGGTTACCAGCAAACAGAGGAATTATAAACTTGATTTTAGTCAATGCATCATCACGTACCTCTCGCTGAATTCTTCTCATAACTCGTCGATTATGGCGGACTTGATGGTGATCTCGATCTTTGGAACCCTCAATTTCCGTGTCAGCGTCGTAGTTGTTCTCTTCATCTTCTTTGACCTCAACTGCCCAAGAGCGAGCAGGAGGCGGTGTATGGCGAACATGAGGGCCTTCCACCCTTGGCTCATCAATGGCCCTGGTGGCCGCAACCGGTGGTCGACGTTGCTCTTGGTGTTCAACACGAGTGTGGAGCACCGTGATTTTGTTGTTGATCTGATCCTAGGATTGTGATTGTTCTCACCATGCCTATTGAGCAAGTGCTCAAAGTGTTGCATGATCCCTATCATGCGAGGTGTGAGGGGTCCTTCACCCTCATGCTCTAGAGAGTGGTCGATGTTGTTGCCACCATGTGTTGATCCGTGTGATCCTATCATGGTTAGTAGCAAACAAGAAAACTCAAAAGATCATGTAAATTTCCTATCACTACTAGGTGTTGTAAAAGTCTCACATGCTCAAGTTCTTACTAAGCTCTTGCAAGCTCTTACCAATGCAAACAGGTGATGCAACCAGTGACTGGTTCACGATAACCAGACTCAAGTGATGAGTAGAGCGATTGCAAGGGCCGGTTCGATGTGATCTGCTCGGTTAGTAGAAAGTGGAGCTTGGACATGCTTAATATTAGGTTGGAAGGAGAACAATCAGTTAATTTTATAGAAATTGAATAGAATTGAATTATATTTTGTATCTAGCACTTACCTTATGTTGCTGATAACCAAGGATGGATAAAGGCTAAAGCAAGTGTATAACAATGTATAAGAGTGGTAGACATAAGATAATTCAATAGAATGCAATTTGGAGTGAATAACACAAGTCTTGACACAACACTGAAAACTGTAGTTTTCTGTCCACCAGACAGTACATCGGTATTTTGGCCGTAACTTTTTGTCAGATGCTTCTTTTTTATGGCTATTTCTACAATGTTTCTTTTGGGGCCACTTTCTGAAGACCGAATGAAAAATTCGCACAAAAATCACAAGTGCAGACCGTTTCAGATTTAAACAGAAAACTGGGTCAAATTTCACCACATATAGCTTTTTACTTCCTTGCTGGATTGAATCAAAAATTTACAAAAATATGTATAGTGAAATTCTTGATCTAATGGTGGTGGTTTCACTAAAAAAGGATCAATGAATCAAAAGTTATGGCAATTTCCGTGGCGACGACAGAAAAGGGAGTCTTCTAGCCAAAATTGCGAATTAGGGTTTGGGGTGTTCTAGATGGATTTTGATGTGGGAATTTTCTTTTGGTGCTTATTTTTGGGTTTGATAGAACCAAAGATATGACCAGGAATTAGATAAATGTAAAATGAATATAAATTGAATTTAGAAACCCAAAACTAACAGATTGAAAGACACAACAGGGTTTGGACAGTGGAGATTAATTCCATTTGTAGGGCAAATTTTCCGGACTATAGGTATTAAAAACTGAAACACGTAATTAAACTAGGGATACAAGAATTCCTACTGGTTTAGCTATGATACCACTTGATGAGTAAGTTGGGTCCTGATCTTCCGATAGGATGATATGTCGATTTGTGGAGGTACGATTTTCATGATGTAGGCTACCAACCGATCATGACTAGATCGCCAAGCAATCGCTAAACCACACTCCGAGTCGTTATCAACCGTGCCAAGAATGCGGTTGACCTGAACACGAGGTTCAATTCCTACGAGCAATGGAAAAACAAGCAAGAACAAGATACACAAGCAATCTAAAATTGCAAATAAGAAATATGAATTCACACGAGTTGAGGCATGCAAATCGCAGTTGTTGGTCTAGACGACATAAGAACACATGACGAAGTTTTCACGGTGGAAAAACCAATCTAAAACAGGCCTGCCCACTAGAGATGGCTGCTATAAGAGAATAAATAGAGAAGGGGATGAGGGGTGGCGGCCAGGAGGGGTGGAGGCACCTTCTCTAGGGTTAAGTGGCGGCTTGGGCTTGGGTCCTTGCTCCATTAAATGGCCCATGGCCCAAAAGGTGGCGCAATAGGTTGTTTTGACAATTTCGATGTGAACACAAAGAATTTGAGGATGGGACCAGATCCGTCGGAAAGGTCTGGAGATAAGCTTTCCATCAAGTACTCAAACACTCCAAATGGACTCTGTATATGACTTCTATGCTCCTTTGAATTCGGACCTATCTCTGGAGGCCGAATTGGTTTCCAAAACGTGAAGAACTTGAACTTTGGCTTAACTTGTAGAAGAAGTGATGTAGTGAACTTGAGGAGAAGGTGGCATGTTGGTGGACTGGAGTCATGGGCCTTGCGCCATGGTGGGGAGGGGTTGGTCGGCTGGACTTCAAGTTGGTAGGCTGCCTCCTTGCCATGATTCCCGAGACAATAAAATCAACAGTCTTAGGTAGTAGCCAATTCTCAATAGAAAAATCTTTCACTCCTAAGAACGAGTTTACCTGGTAATTCAACTGTCGTGCTCGTGCCCTTGTAATTGGTCCTTGTAGAGGATGAATGTTCATATCTATAGGGATGATATCCTCATCAGTGCCATACCAGTTGGCTCATGTACATGATTGTGTAACAATAAACAACTCTATTCTCATTGGTTATGGAGTTTTTGGTCGTATTGGAGCTTTTCCGCCGCGTATTGGCAAGAATGGTCATCGTCGTCCATTTTTGCAAAAATAGCACATTGCTGCACGGTCACCGCGTGGTTGTCACCCATGAGCCGACACCTGACCACTGCCACACGGCCACCGTGTGGTGGAGGCGCTCCAGCACGGCCACCGTGTGGCCAGTCCTCCCGTTTCGCCACATGCCACTTCCCGCACAGCCACCGTGCGGTGGCCCTCCTGCACGGCCACCGTGTGGTGCTTGCTGCACCCACCCGCCACGCGCCCTCCCCTCCCCCTCCCACACGCACAACCCTTCCCTTCCGCCACGTACCCTCCCAGCCAAAAAAAAATCCCCAAAAACCGGTCTAGTTCTCTGAAGAAATAAAAAACTCCCAGTTTCTAGTCCATTTGTCGTTCGGACAAGCATAGGAAGCCAGGCCCCTCCCCTTCGATCCACCACCCGACCTCTCCTCCGATCAATTCCATCGATCGCCGTCGTCACTTTATTCCCTGTCCTATCGTTGTCACATCGTTGTCTAATGCATGCATGCAAATTTCAATTAGCTCGCGCAGGGGAAGGATTCCTCCCGCAGCGGCATAAATTAGAGAGTGAGCGAGCATGATTTCGTTTCACCGTCGCTCGTTCTCTCTCTTTCGGTCGCTCTCTTGCTTTGTCGATTATATTTTCGGGGACATTTTAGTGTTATTAGCCGCCATCATTAGAAGCCAATTTAGCAGGTAATTTTATCGCCATCGATTTTTTGTTGTTCGTAAATTCTTTATTAATTGTGTACTTAAGTAGTTGTAATTTTCCAGGCGCACCTATTATAGGCGTTATAAAATTTTTGTAGGAAAATCTGTTTGACTTTATTAGTCGCATTCAATTAGCCGCAGTTGAACTAATGTTACGTAATTAATTAGTTTTCATTCTTGAGGCGCTGTTAATTAGTTACCAAATAATTAGTCGTAACGAACAGTGTTTGCAAACACAAAACTACATTGCAGTGCTGAATAATTGGCTAATGAGCTCTACCTTGGCTTTGTTCTCTAATCAGAGGTGTCATATCTCTGTGTGTGTGTGTGTGTTGTGCACCATTTCTGATGCGGTCAAGTAGTTCGAAAGCATGGGCTCAACTAACACCAATTAATTAGTTGGTTACTACTAATAATTTAAACATATGTTGCATTGGTGTGTGTTTAATTGAGGACTAATTATGTCAAGATTACTAACAAATTGCATGGTACAATCAATTATATACCGCTATATGTTCTTTATTTCGCAATCCATGGTGGTATTGCATGCTTTGTCTTCTAGCTAGATACTGACCTGCTTCCCGACCGTTTTATGTGAACATTAGATCAACTACATGTAAATCTTCGCGATTTAGCCTAACATTAAAATCCCAGTGCATCAATTCATTCCAATGCAATTAATTTTATCATGTTTAAATAGTCTTATTTAATTTTGTTCTAGTAAAGTAGTGTACATTAATTTGTAGTGTTCATTTGGTCGTAATTTTTAATTTGCAGTATTTTATGGTCATTATCAATCTTCTCACTAATATTCCGTCTATTCCATGTGTTGCAAGCCATGTCTCTACCAGCGCTTCTGGAACATTTCTACGATGAGTATCACCGGTGCAAGCTGTGCATTGCCGGTGATGCGGATGGCCCTCCGCCCCTGCTGTTTCAGTCGGGGAGGGATTACTGGGACTGGACGCTCACTACGTCCCAATCCTCCGGGACACGGGCTTGTTGCCTCTTGCGAGGCTGGTTTCCGTCGGACGCTGGTTCACCCTAGATGCTAGTCTGTTGTCGGCACTTGTCGACAGGTGGAGGCTCAAGACGCACACCTTCCACTTTCGGTGGGGTGAGATGATGGTCACTCTGCAGGACATCTCGTTCTTGACTAGTCTCCCAATTCGGGGTGAGGCACTTGTTCCAGGTCATCCGGCAACAGACTAGAAGGCTAGGCTGGAGCATCGGTTTTGGCCTACCTGTCCTGGAGCGTGCATGTGGCATCCCCCGGAGTTGGCTGAGGCACTTTAGTCAATGCCCGCAGGATGCACCCAACGAGGTCGTTAGGACACACCTCATTGCTTACCTTCTTTAGCTCTTTGGTTAGGTCCTGTTTCCTACCACATAGGGCAATTGGTGCTACCCCAGCTTCATCTGTGTCACCGAATCTTTGGTTGATGCAGAGGCTGGGCCAGTGCCTTAGTATAGCTGGGGATCAGTTATCCTTTGTGCCATATACGGGGGGTTGTGTGATGCTTCGTAGCGCGGCATCGGTGCTACCCCCAACTTGACCATCTGCTACATGCTCCTATAGATGTGGAGTTGGGAGCACTTCCCTGTTGGGCATCTGGACTTTGAGAGAGCGGTGCACCCGTACGCTGAGTTGGACGACCCGATAGACCCCCACTATGGGCTTATGGTGGACTACTGCCCGGCTACGCTGGACTAAGGACAGATCGGCGAGGTGCTACTCATTGTTCCACAATGAGTTCAAGTCATTGCATGACAACGGCATCATTTGGGATCCATGGACTCTAGATTTCATGCAGACGGTAGCGCCACACGAGCTGTCCGTGCAATGCACCCAGGACGCCAGGTTATGGGTGACGACCTACCATCTAGTGTTTGCACATATAGTGGAGCCTTATGCATCGCAGCTCATAATACGAAAGTTTGGTTTGTACCAGGTCATGCCCCTCCAAATAGTAGGGTCCTGCAGCGAGTGATACACCTGTAAGTCAAACTTCATCTGAGTAATGTTTACACTTCTTACGTCTTCCTTTTTAACATCAATCCTTCCAGAAATGTAGAAAATCAAGGGCAGGTCGACATAATTAGGACTGGCAACCAGTCCAACACAAGTGGATTATGGTATGGACGGAGACGACGCACTTGGAGGTCTTGCAGGAGCAGCGTCCGTGCAACGTTCGGATGTACAGTGAGTACCTAGAGTGGTACGTACCACAGTCGCACGCCAGACTCACCCTTCCTCTACCGGAGCGCCCGGAGCAACTAACGTACCACGAGAGTCTCCGCCACTCGTTTGATCATCACAGCGTTTCGTGGCATGACGACACCATAAGACACTTACATACTCTGGTCGTTTCATTGATGATATTTGTGCTCTTCGTTACTGAACCTATTATGTATGTCACTTCAGTTGGAGCGGGTGCAGCGCATCACAAGCGCATCGGAGACCGCCATCTGTAGCCCAGACACAACACCAGGGCTGCTGAATACTTTGAAGTACATCTTTGCAGAGTCGAAGAACATAATAAAGAACTTAAGCTGCGGTTGTTCGACAAACAATGTCCTACGCATCGGGCACCAAGTGGGGGGACCGTGTTCACCCGCTAGGTCATCATGACCTAGCGAGTCCAGCTGGCATCGTAGCACTTCCCGTCGGTCATCCGCGGGCCAGATCGGCGGGGAGGTAAGTTATGTACAAATCTACGTTCTGTTTTTTGGTTATGCCTTACGTTTCGCTAACATCATGTCGTTCTCCCATGGTAGGTCCATCGGGATGCATCACTTCTACCGTCTGTGTTCGGTACACAGACTAGCATGCCCCTCTGTCATCTACACTGCACATCTGGGAGGTACGAGATTCTCAGTTTACGTCCAGAGTGTTTATTTCTACTAACATCGTTCTGTCTTGCAGCCTTCAGTTGACCGTGGGGGTGATGGCTAGTTCACATCCACTGATGATGACGATACGAGCCTCCCTACTCCTACCAAGGAGGAGTACACGGTGTCAGGGTTTGGACCATGGCAGCCAGGGTTTGGAGCATACGCAGGGCAGAGCTCCTCCAGGTTCACTGTCCCACCGTACATTCAAGGCCAGAGTTCCTCTGGGTTGGCTGGCACACCGTACGTCCAAAGCTAGAGTTCATCCGCATGACTGGAGTTGCAAACATCGTACCTTGGGGGCAGACAATTCGGGAGTGGATTTATACAGTCCGTCGTTCATGGATTCATTGAAGGTGGCCCCTAGTTTGGCATGCCTCAGCAGGACGACATGTATGTTTAGCAGACTCAACTTCCTTTGACTCAGCTTACTAGTGCACCTTCGCCCACTCAACATACTCAATGGTCTCCGTACCTCCTCCGATCCGACACAGGCTCTCCGAGCCAGCTGACATATCCCACGGGACATGCTCGACACAAAAACATCTAGGCACACGTGGACGCAGACGCAGTGAGTAGTGGCTCAGATGAGTGAGCCATATTATATCCCGTGTTATATGATTCTATTTTGGTATATTTGTATTCATATTTTTTTGCTATATTTGCATGCATATTTTGTGTGTTATGTGTGTACTGCTGCGCCATATTGTATATTGACATTTCCAATGGAGTTGTATATCGATATTTCCACTTCTGAGATGACCTAAACCCTTAATTTTCGAGACAATTCCAGAACACATATAAAATTGTAGAAACATTACATAGTCAAGTCCATTGTAAGGAGCCTTCAAAACAAAATTCATAATTTTTGGAGCTCATTTTCTATATTTAGAAATTCCTACAAACAGTATACTTAAATGAAATTGCGAGAAAAATTCAGTACAAATAAAATTATGAAAAAATTACACAAGCAAGTACACCGTCTCAGGAGGCTCCTTAAAAAAAAATCATAATTTGTTGAGCTAATGTGTTATATTTAAAAATCCATACGAACAACACTGGACCGGAGGAGAGAGGAAAGGTAGGTGGCCGTACGGTGGCCGTGCGGCTTCTCCTCCACTGCACGGCCATCGTGCGGCGGGCTCCTCTACCGCACGGCCACCGTGCGGTTTCTTCTCCACCGCACGGCCGCCATGCGGTTTCTCCACATGTCGGCCCTAGGATCGCGTCCGCATGGTCATCGTACGGCACAACGTTATTTTTGCAAATACCGAACGACGACGGTCATTCTTGCAAATGCGTGATGCAGAAATGCCAATATGGCCAAAAACTCTTGGTTAAGTGCGACAGCAGAGCTCCTGCCATTCTCTTCCAAAAGAAAGAAATTTTTTTTGGCTATATGTCATTATAAAATATTGGTATTTGCCTTGGAACACTTTAAAATCGTACTTTGGCTAAAAAGCACTCTAAAATTGTGGCCATTTGTCGCAACACACTAGGCCATTAAATAATATTATCTCAGAGGAAAGACGCAGGAGAGAGATGCGCAACGTCCAAGCATGCCCAATCATTGTTTAAACTTAGCAGTAATCATATTTAGCTTCACAAATCAGAATACGTGATACTATCTATGCTATCGTGCCACACCATATCCATCCATTTTTTCTGTTGCAAGCCACCGTGATGTCCTGCTGTTACCGTGAGCTCTCTGGATCGCTCCAAAGGAGATGAGCCGAGCGCTTTCTGGTCTTGCACTTTCAGCTTACGCCGTTGCCTCCTCCTTCAGTCCTCATCATTTTCTGCCACTGAAACCATGGCACAACATTGACACTGGCGTTCTCTCTCTTGAATCCCTCTGTTCCTCGTTCTGGTGAGTTCATGCAGTTGCACAGTCGGCTATTTCGGATTTATCGGTGGGGCGGTAGGAATACAAATCGGTTAAAAAAATCGGTTTAGATAAATTTTGCCTAAAATTTTTTTGCTTGAATTTGGTTGAATTTGTTTTTTTAATTTAAAATCTGAAAAATTCATATTTTGATTTGAAATTTTTGACCAATTTTCTGATTTTCGCCTTACGGCCGCCACCCAGCGTTAAAAAATTGTTTCCAGTTTGAAAAACCCTGATGAGTGCTACATTATTTGCTTGTTAGCGTGGTGCTGTATATACAGAAATGCAAAAAGAAAGAAAAAATGCGGAATGAAGGCGGAGGTGTTAAAGAGTAAGTGATTTTATCGGATTGGGACAAGTTGGTGCATGGAAGCATTTGTAGCTTTGAACTCATAACAATATCGGAATAGATAGGATGAGGACATTCGGCTCTCCGGACGGTCCTATCCACCATCCACATGTAATCATCCTAGACAACGTATATTCAATAATTGCAAGCGTTGTAACCACTTGACTATTTCGACCGAGCGAGCATTTTTGGAGAGTTCGCCTATAGAGTAGAGCCACCGACACACACAAACGCACACGCACAGAGAGAGAGAGAGAGAGAGAAGAGAGAGGAGGCCTGAATGGCGGGGTGAAGAAGGGGCTGGTGCTTCTAGACTTCTGGGTGAGCCTGTTCGCACATCGCTGCCACATCGTGCTAGGCGGAGAAGGGCTAGTCGTATAAGTCCCTCCAGGAGCTGTTGGGTGACAAGGGCGAGCTCCTCCTCCTCCAACCCTGTCCACAAGAAGTTCCTCGTCCTCCTCCACGACGGCCGCCCCGTCTGCGAGTCCCTCGTCATCCTCCCAGTACCTCGAGGTTTCTTGATGCATCAAACATTGTTGTGGCTGTTGGGATCTGGGGGTGTTTGTTCCGCCGGTCAGTCTATTGGCCTACTTGGGTTTTAATGTTGCATCCTTTTTTTGGTTATGTTGTGACCAGTTGAAAATAATATTGCGACCCGTTGAAAATAATGTTGCATACTGTTCTTTGAAATGTTGCGCTCTGTTGAAAAAAAATGTTGCATTTATAGAAAAAAATATTGCATATGTAGAAAAAAAATTGCATACTGTTCACAATGATGTTGCAAGATTTTTCAATGTGTTTTTTTTTCAGATGGTTTGTTTTAATTCTGATGTTCTTTGAGATGAGGTTCACGGTGATGTTCTTTGAGATGATGTTAATCCATTTGTTCACGATAATATTCTTTGAATGATGTGCATGAGTTTTTTTATATGTTACGCATGTTCTAAATTTTGTTACGTTTAGTCCACAGCTATGTTGCGCTCGCATACACAATTTTTAGAAGGGTGCAGTTGGTGTACACAATTATCCATAAGTCGCATACAACCAAGAGGTCGTGAGATGAAATCTTGAAAAAAAAATCCACAATAAACCCACTTAACATGTACTTCATGGAATCAAAACACAGCATTTAGCCATAATAAACACGAGTATCACACGGATTGGACTAGCCACTGGTTCGCTCCAATACTATATTTTCCGTAGTTGAGTGCTTCAGCAGAACTCCTGCGATTCTTAAAAATAAAAGAGGCCATTCATGGAGCGGCTGGAGGTGGTTTGATTATCTGGTCAAAGTAGAGATTACTTCTTGTAAAAATGTGTGCCAGCATATAGCATTTATGTAAATGTTTATTTGGAACTGAACTAGATGGATGTGGATGTATATGCATGCATACGCACAATTGGTTAACATAGAAAATCTTTAGGAAGCAACTAGTGCTCGGATTGGTTAACATAGAAAATCTTTAGAAAGCAACTAGTGCTCGGATGTACGATGATTCCATCGTACACTTAGGTGCAACATCTGTAGACAATGTGTGCAACAATTTTAATCCATGTGTGCAACAAAATGCACAAATAACAAATACAATCACAAGGAAAAATTGGGAAAAAAAATCATATTCTCACCGAAATTGTATAAAACCATTAGTATAGAACCTAATTGTGCTTTTAAAAACTAGTTCAAATATCTCAAACAAACAAATTTCGATGTTACAACATTGCAATATTTGAAAATAACAGTGAAAACATCCAAAATAATTGTTGCAATATTTTTGGAATAATGATGCAACAATCAAATGGTGAAGGGTTGCAACAAAAAGTTTAATCTTGTGCAACAGATAAAAAACACCATTGCAACAAAAAAAATACCTCTTGTTGAAACATTTGATGTCTTGTGCTGTAACATTTGAAAATAATAGTTGCAACATTGTGCAACCAAGGATGCAACACCGGAAACAACCACAACACCTAGGATAGATCTTGCAACAAATGGAGAAAAGGGTTGTAACAAAGCAAAGAAATGAATGTAACAACATTACAGGAGCTAAACTCGTGAGAGGAGGAGGATGGTGATAGATTCCCACACCACTACCTCATAGTCGGCCAGCCTAGATCTAGCAAGGGCGAAGCTAGCCTGGCATCACTACCTTGTTGTCCCCCGAATGTGTTATCCTCCACTCCTTGTCAATGCTAACTACTCCGATCTCGGCATCGCTAGATCCGGTGAGTTCCATATTTGAGAAAAATAAATTGAACAAACTTGTCGGTGTTTTAGAACCGATCTTACGTAATGATTGTTTGATTGGGGGGTCTCTAAGACTCAAATCACACAGAGAGAATGACAGGGATTTTTATACAGGTTCAGGCCTTCTCCGGAGAGAATAACAACCCTACTCCTGTGTGGATATATTGAGTATGCTGGTTACAGGTCAAGAGTCAAGTCTAATGTCTTGTGCTCCTGATCGCCTCTCTTTTCTCCTGGTGATTCCACCTTTTATATAGTACTTGAAGTGGGCAGCTGTATCTCTAGTCCAAAGGGCGCCTCAACGCTTCAGATGTTGAAGCCGTTACTAGAGATTATTGCTGGAGTAGTAACGTTCCCATGTCGCCAGACAATTATCACCAGGACAGAGAGTTAAATCATGCCATTATTCCAGAGAATAACAACGTAATTAACTACCCATATCTTTAGATATGGTGTAGAAGATTCTCTGATGGACCAGGCCTACATGTTTGTAAGCCCCATCGACTAGAGACTAGTCGTAGGAGAACTTACAATCAGGTGGTGCTCGTAGTAAAGCTTACGACCTCAGACTGATTGTAGGAGGACTTATGATTAGGGGATAGTCGTAGAAAGGCTTCCGACTGGGGAATTATTGTAGAAGAACTTACGACCATAAGCTAGTCGTAGAAGGACTTACGACCATGGGGTAGTCGTAGAAGGACTTACGACTATGGAGTGGTCGTAGAAGGACTTATGACCTCCAGCTTCTCCCTTATGAACATTAAGGGGTATACTCAAGAACCATATGACGGTATTATTATCTATAATAAGAATTACAGATAAATAATTAAATGAGGATTATTAGATCCTCGTCATCTAGCCCCCCTAGCTTCAAGTGAAAATAACTTACTTGGAAAAGGAGCCGTAAATGATCTTATGACCAGAAGATGGTCGTAGAATAGTGGTCAAAGGAAAAGCTCTTCAACTGGTATTTCATTTGACCAGAAATAGACTTGGTCAAGAAGGTTGTTGGAAATCTTACGACTTACAAGGTGGTCGTAGAAAATCTTACGACTACAAAGTGGTCATAGTATTGTAATCGGAAGTAAGACATTTCTGATTGTTGTTTCATTTGACCATAAATAGACTTGGTCAAGAAGGTAATTTCGCTTGAGGTATAAAGACAGACTCGGTTTTCTTGAATAGACAAATTAAAGAATCTCAATCGACTCTCATAGACCTATCTGTTGGAGTGGTATTGAGTTGCCACGTCTTTAACCCAAGTGTGAGGTTATAAAAAATTACCGTGGGTGAGACTTAGGGTTTTTTACCTTTCCCCAAATTGCTTCAACTGTTCATCAAGTTCTTGCGTTCTCCGCCGCCAACAAATCGTATGCTCTCTTGAGACCTTTCCCAATCCAAATCTCCTTTTCCTGAGAAAGATGGCCAGAACCGCTTCCCAGTGGGTAGAATCGGAGATGGATGTGGCCAAGATGAAGGCTTTGGTCATTGCTGAGAAGATCCCGAACAAAGAGTTTGTGAAGTGGATTCAGGCTGTTGGGTAACATTGGCTGTCATGGGAGATTGGGCAGATTCCTATCTTCCAAGCGTACTGTGACTGTGGCCTTTGATTGCCTGCTCACCCTTTCCTCACACTTGTTCTCGAACACTTTGGGGTGGAATTGGTGAACCTTATTCCCAATTCCATCACAATGTTAGGTGTGTTTTTATACTTGTGTGAGGCCTACTTAGGGATTCCGGGCCGACTTGAAGCTATTCCAGTATTTCTACGGGATGACCAGAATGGCGGGAATCACCGGTAGCTGTGGTCTGAAGCTCCACGACGGGAAGTTGAAGGAGTACATTCAGATGTTCACCCTGTCGTCATGGCCGGGATGGAAGAAAAGGTGGTTCTATTGGGAGACGACCAATGAAGACAACCTCTCTTTCGCTGGGAAAGCTGCTAAGAAGATTTCTTCTTAAGATTCGACTCCCAAAGATCTTGGTCAGATCGCCCCTTTCATTCAAGCCATCAAAGACTTGAAGGAAGAGGGGCTTACCGGATGGCACGTGGTGAAGGACTTCATCAAGCATCGTATTAGACCTCTAAAGAAAAGGGCTCATCCCATGTGGAGGTACTAAGGGTCGTAAGACCCGACCAGAGACTACGAGAATGGTAAGCAAATTTTCAACTTAGCTCTCTTGTTGTTGATTTTGAAGTTGGATATTGAAAGTTTAATTACTCCTACAGATCTCTCACAAGAGGAAATTAATTCTCAAGTCAAGCTCGTTTGTGATAAATCCTCGCCACCTAACGTGGTGGTGCCTCAAATCCTAGCGGTCTTGCTCGCAGAGGATAAGATGGAATGCCTAAAGGTAATCAAAGATTGATTTCATCTTTAGGATCTTATAGTCGTAGAAAAACTTACAACTAGGTTCTGGTCGTAGGAGAACTTACGACCAGAGGAATGTCGTAGAAAAATATATGACTAGGTACTGGTCGTAGAAAGACTTACGACCGCTTAGTAATATTTCTTTTTCTGATTTCTGTAGAAAGTAGGCATAGAAGACCGTCAAGAAGACGAGGAGGTCGAACTGATGGTCGTTGGCGCAAAGGCGAAGCAAGCCAAGGCTCCTTCGGCCAAAAAGCGTCGACTCGTGAAAGTCACCGACAAGGGAGGCGCAGGTTCAAGCTCTGCTGCTTCGACCAGGCCCTTTGCAAAATTCGCTACAAACATGGCTGCTGCAGAGAAGGCAAAGGAGGCCGAAGCGATTGAAGCACTCAAACACAAAACTCCTAAGACCAAGGTACCCTTCTATTATGACAACAAGACTTTTGCAGTTTTTGCCTCTCGTGGCTTTGTCAAACAGCTAAAAAAGGAGAATTAGAAGAGCTTTATGTCTTTTATGAAGGAAACTGCTGCGACAGCAAGGCCTATGGTCGAGGGAAGTGCTGCCCTTGGGGTGGTTGAAACAGGTCTCGGCCATCCAAGAGTCGGGGGCTCAAGAAGCGGCAGTTGTCGCTCAAGACCCATGACCAGACGTGGTCGTGGCTAACCCTGTTCCTCAACTCGAGTTTCGACCAGACGTGATCGAAGAGAAGAAGTCGAAGAAATGTTCTTTAGGGAAGATTTGTTCTGGATTTAAGATCAAGTCCAGAAAACGATGGTATGTAAAAAGACAAAAGTATATGAACAACATTTACCTTTTGCTTTATACTATTTGACGTGTTTTCCTTTTTGTAATCTTAGCCCGACTCCTCCAACCCTCAAGGACGTTCTTGTTAAGGCACCGACTGCTATTTCTCCGGCAGTTAGAGAAATGACAGTGGCAGTGGCCGAAGGGTCGTCCACCGTCCATGTGGTGGAAGAAGTCATTGTTGTCGAAGCGAGTGCGACTACAGTAGTGGTCGTGGAGGCATCTGGCCAAGGTGGTGGATTGTCCGACCACCGTGCCGGGAAGGAAGTCACCATAGACGTCCCCCCCCAGTCCCCAAAGAGAAGCTGCCATCACCGAATCAGAAGAAGAGGAGTACAATAACTTCTTTTTTGAGTTCTTCGGCCCAGCTTCCGTTGTGGGGTCTTCTGCTTTTAGGACTCGATTAGGACTCGTAATCGAGTTTCCCACCCTAAGGACATTCCTAACAGGGGGAATGTTTTTGATGATGAGCGTCTCGAAAAGGTGTGGTGGGATCGAGTTTGATGAGAATTCAAAGAGATCGATGAAAATCAAGAACCCTACAAGGGTATTCTCTTCGTTTGTTCGAACGAGCATTAATGTAAGTACAAATATCTTTGATCTCTGAAATCTAAATTTTGGGATTGAACTCCCTTTGGACCTCTGTCTTTTGCAGTCCGATCCAGCGTCCTGTGTCCTTCAAGACCTCCCCCATGTCCTCTAGGACCTCTCCTTTCCTTTATTGGACCTCCCCGTATCCTTCAAGACCTCCCCATGTCCTCAAGGACCTCCCCCTTTTATTGGACCTCCCCGTGTCCTTCAGGACCTCCCCATGTCCTTAAGGACCTCCTCCTTGTTTATTTGGATCTCCCCGTGTCCTTCAGGACCTCCCCATGTCCTCTAGGACCTCCCCCTTGTCTATCTGGATCTCCCCGTATCCTTCAAGACCTCCCCATGTCCTCTAGGACCTCCTCCTTGCCTATTTAGACTTCCCTCCTTGGAGATCTGGCCGTTAAGACCTCCCCCTTGGAGATCTTAACCGTCCAGACCTCCTCCTTGTAGATCTGGCCGTTAAGACCTCCCCTTGGAGATCTTAACGAGTCGAGACCTCCTCCTTGAAGATCGGCGTTAAGACCTCCCTTGGATATCTTAACCATCCGATCTCCTCATATATATCTGGCGTTAAGACCTCCCCTTGGAGATCTTAACCATCCGAACCTCCTCCTTGTAGATCTGGCCGTTAAGACCTCCCCTTAGAGATCTTAGCCGTCAGGACCTCTCCTCCTGTAGATCTCGGCCGTTAAGACCTCCCCTTGGAGATCTTAACCATCAGACCTCCCTCCTAGTAGATCATTGTTAGGACCTACCCTTTGGAGATCCTAACCGTTCGGACCTCCCCTGTTAGATCGGCCTGTTAGGACCTCCCTTTTGGAATTCTAACCGTTCGAGACCTCCCCACTGTTAGATCGACCGTTAGGACCTCCCTTTGGAGATCCTAACCGATTCGTTCTCCCCTGTTAGATCTAGCCGTCGGGACCTCCCTTTTAAGCTTGATCTTGACCGTTAGACCCCCTTCCGAGATCTAACCGCGGGACCTCCTCTTGCCTTTGAGCGACCTTTGGACCTCCAGTGTGAGCGGTATTTTGGACCTCCTATCCATAGGACCTTCCCCATTATTGAGTCTTGTGGATCTCCTTGATCGTAGGACCTCCTCCTGTCCTTCTTGCAAGGACCTCCTTGTGAGTTGAGGCCACTTGGTGGCTAGGACCTCCGATCCTTTGTGCGTGGGAGTCTCCCACATGTCATGTCTGTTGTGTCGCATTAAATACTCTAGTCCTTTTTGCGATGCTCGTGTTATCTTTGTGTCACTTCTTGTACTAGCTCCCACATTTTCCTCACCTACTCCCATCTCTTCCACTTGCTCTTGACCTCATGAGCCCTTGGACCTCCAGCCCGACTCTGGCAATATAAGCAAGCGGCACTTCCTCTTTTCACCTTTTCCTCATTCTCCACCCTCTGGTTCACTCGACCAGCTCTTGGACCTCTTTCCAAGTTCTCTAGACCTCTTCTTCAATTCATGAGACCTCCTTCGGCCAACACCTTGGACCTCCTCCAAATCGCCAAACCCTTCTGTGGTTCTTATTTAATGTTTATTTGAAGTTTGGTTGAATCTCCTTTTGGTTTTTATTTGATTTTGAGTTTCTTTAAACGTGTAGACCTCGACGTTCTTGGAGAACCCGAAGCTGTGAAGAAGAGAACCCGTGAAGCCTTTCAAGCAGGAGGCAAGTTACACTCTTGATCATGTTGCACCCATTACTTCAAGATATTTATGTTGTTTTCAAAGATGTATGCATGCTTACTTTTACTAAGTTATTTCAATGCCTATCTTTCGGTTCATAGCTATACTGATCCTTTGTATGGCCCTTGTTTATGTTGAACCAACCCCATTGTCACCCTAGATAAAATCTGGTTCTTGCAATAGTGAGGACAGGAGCTTTTGAAAAATGAATGCTTAGTCTTGCTTAGACCAAAATCTTGATTTGGGGAGTTTTGGCCAAAAATATCACTTGTTTAAATGATTTTGGCCATGACATTGGTGTGTCATGGAGGTACATTGCAGGCTATGGCATTGGTGTGCCATGGAGATTTTATAAATGTCTTGGTTACACAGTCTTTTGAGCCAAGATTTTCATATGTGATTTTTCTCGCTTCACCGCTTTTCTTTGTTGGTTTAATAAAGCTTCATTGAAGTATGCCACTGTTGTAGAGAGCTCTAGAGCAAATTGTCATCCTCCACGACCACTCTCGCAAGCAGTAGCCTCGACCCTCAACCAACAACTTGTGCAACTCCACGGCCTCCTCGAGACAGAGAAATCGAAACTCATGCGTAGGCGGTCATTGCCCAAATTTGAGAGATGGTAAGTAATCGCTACTCATAGTCATTTATATTTCAACCACTTGCATAGTGTTCATGGGGATTGTCGTGAGAAGAACTTACGACTACTCATAGTCAATCGGTCGAGAAGGACTTACGACTAGGTCTTGGTGGTACTCGTGGAATTGTCAGAGAAAAACTTACGACTAGGTGCTAGTCGTAGGAGGACTTACGACCAAAGGATTGTCGTAGAAAAACTTACGACTAGGTACTAGTCGTAGGAGGATTTACGACCAAAGGATTGTCATAGAAAAACTTACGACTAGGTACTGGTCGTAGGAGGACTTACGACCAGAGGATTGTCGTAGAAAAACTTACGACTAAGTAATGGTCGTAGGAGGACTTATGACCAGGGAATGGTCGTAGAAAACGACCACTTGTTCTGTGCTCATGTCTATTCAAGAGTGACGAAAAGACCTTGGCTGATTCGCTCGACTACGAGAAAGTCGAAACGAAAAAGCTAAAGGAAGAGAAAGAGGCCCTTCTGAAGGAGCTTCAAAAGTTGCAGGGACGAATAAACGGTAAGTTCTAAACTTAAGACCGCTTATGATGATGACCGTCTTTTCTTTTTCTAACTCTTATTATTTTTCCGAAAAAAGAGGTCAAAATGGGGAAGCTCAAAATCAAGGACAGAGAAAAGACCTTGGTTGTTCACGAGATTACCCATATCGCCAAAGAAAAAGATCAATTGATCAAGTCATGGGAAGAGCGATATGCAAAAAGCACTGCCTCCCATGACGATGAAGTCAAGAAGTTAGATTCTCAACTAGCAGGTAAGCAATTCTTTATCTGTGACCAGTTTTTTTAGTCCTTTAAGAGTTATTTTGTCTGACCAGTTTAGAGCAAGCAGTTGAAATAAAATAACTCCATGAGGCTTTGACTCGTAATCAGGAGGAGATTAAGTCGATGAAGATCAACCTTCAAGACAACATTTCTCTCTTTAACAATGTACTCAATGGGCTACGAGCTGAGGAGGTTACTCCTCAAGAAGACACGATAATTACTCACTCGAATACCATTGGAGAATAAGTTGGGACTTTGCAAGAGTTAGTGACCACTCTGAAGACCAACCAAGCTGATTTGATAAAAGAGGCGGTCGAAGGTGCAATAAGTTTTGTTTTGGTGAAACTTAAAGCTCATGACCCCAATCTTGATTTGCAGCCAATCAAAACCGACTTCGACTGCTATGAAGCAGAAGCGAAGAGGTGGTTAAAGATATGCAGCCAGTCAGCAAGGAAGTCGCAGAGGAGATGCAAATAGGATCTCCCTTATCAGAGTAGTTTGCAGTAGGGAACTTGTAAAGACAAGCTTTTTTTAGTATGAATATATAAGTTTGTTTTTCCTGCAAATCATCTTGTCGAGTAGTTAGTAATTCATAAGATAATGAATGGAAAAAAGAAATTAAGACTAAGAATTGAAGTCATATTAGTAAATTTATCCTAGCCCCCGACTATTTGCTTAGTTCATTTAGATAAACTAAGTAAATAGTGTGAAAAGGGTTTTCTTAAAAGAGAGAGAGAGGTTTGGCCAACTTATAGTTTTTGATCATGATTACCCTACACTGGTCGAAAGAGTAGGAACGAGTCGACACTAGGAAGTTCCTTCTAGTGGGCAGGACCACATGTAGAAAGGAAAGGCTTCGACTAGGTGATGTTACCCTCTCCGACCGAATTAATCAAATCAAGAGCGGCAACTTGAGTTGGACAGACGTCTAGAGTACCTTAAAAATTCGTTCGACTTATTCCAGTGCACTCGGTAGGTTTGCTCTGGTAGCAAGAGTTAGAAACAGTATGACACTAAGATGTTCCTTCTAGTGGGTAGGACCACGTGTAGAGAGAAAAGACTTCGACTAGGTGTTGCGTCTTTCTCCGACCAGTTGGAACGAACCGGGTTTACCAAAATTAGTCGAACAAATTACAAAAGTGTGCTCTGCTTAGAGTATTTTTCAAAATGAATGAAGAAATAAACTAAGGTGATAAGAGTTGGCTTGAAAATATTTTGACCATGTTTCTCGACCCCAAGCTCTTTATGCTGGCAGCAAAAGTGAGGAATGAGTCGACACTAGGAAGTTCCTTCTAGTGGGTAGGACGACGTACAGAGAGGAAAGACTTCGACTAGGAGATGTTACCATCCTTCCGACCAATGTAAAGGAAAATTGGGTATTAGTCGTAGAAAGACTTACGACCAGGGAATGGTCAAAAAATTATCAAAGTGCTACTCAAAGTAAGACAATAAAGATAGAAAGAAACTAATACTTTCTTATCCGGTTGGTTGGTCACACATAAAATTTGCATAACTGATCGATGTTTCAAGAATTGAAGAGAATCTGGCCGTCTTCCATTGCTAGTCGTACCGAACATGGTCACGTAACTTCAACCATTGTGTAAGGACCCTCCCACTTGGGGGAAAGTTTATTCCGATTAGACTAGGATTGAATCTTCTTCAATACCAAGTCACTTACAGTAAGGCTGCGAGGTTGGACCTTACGATTGTAGTATTTGCACAGGGCTTGTTGGTAGACTACTCAACGGATTAAGGCTTGATTTCTCTTCTCTTCGAGTCGGTTGATGTCATATGCTCGAAGTTGTACCTGGGTAGAGTCGGTGAAGGTTTCGACCCTTGTCGACCTGATCTTTAGTTCTAGTGGAAGCATGGCTTCGGCATCAAAAACTAGGAAAAAGGGTGTTTCACCTGTAGCCCGACTAGCAGTCGTACGAACTACCCATAATACTAAGGTAATTCTTGTATCTAAGCCCCTGAGAGCTTAACAACCTTGTCGAAGACTCGAGTTTTGATTCCCTGTATTATTTGGCCATTCGCTCTTTCGACTGCCCTATTGCTTTGAGGATGGACAACAGAGGCGTAACACAGTTTGGTACCCAACTCGTCACAAAATTCTTAGAATTTTGCGCCCAAAAATTGGTTACCATTATCTGTGATTATTCGATTTGGGACCCCAAACCGAGTAATCACGCTTCTCATCATGAACCGTTTTGCTGCTTCTGTTGTTATCTCAGTCACATGTTTGGCTTCAATCCACTTTGTGAACGTATCAATAGCCACATAAAGGAACTCGAAGCCACCTGGAGCTTTTGGGAACGGTCCTAGGATATCGAGACCCTTGGTTGCAAAAGGCCAAGATAGAGGAATTGTTTGTAATGCCTGAGCCTGGTTGGTGTATTTACTTGCTATGAAGCTGGCATTGTACATATTTTTAACTAGCTCTTTGACATCATAGAGGGCTGTTGGCTAGTAGAAACCTTATCGAAAGGCCTTTCCAACTAGCGTTCTGTAGGAAGCATGAGTTCCACAGTTCCTTCTCTCTACGATATGCATCACATGAGTACCCCTTGAGTGCCTTGTTTGTAGAGGACTCCTTCGACCAAAGTATACATTTTGGCCTTGTGGGATAAGCGATCTTCCTAGAGATCGTCATCGGGTATTGTACCCGTCTAAATATACTCGTAAATGGGATTCATCCTGGTATCTTAATATTCTAGAGCGGCTGTCTCAATAGGAGTTGTCTTTGGTGTTTCGACCAGAGACGACTTTTGGAGTTGTTCCAAGAAAATTCCTTTTGGTACTTATGATCGGGAAGAAGCCATATGAGCAAGCTGGTCTGTGAGGAAATTATCCTTTCGAGGGATAAATTGTACCTCAAAACCGAAAAATGCTTTTCAAGTTTTCGGACTTCTGATAAGTACCGAGACATGGTTGGGTTAGAGCACTAGTACTCTTTTCTGACCTAATTCATGACTAGTTGAGAGTCTCCTCTCACGAGTAGTCATCGAATCGCGAGCGCTTTTACAGCTCATATGCCAGCCAGCAAACTTTCGTATTCTACCACATTGTTAGTGGCCTAAAAGTTTAATTGAATGGCATATTTTAAGGACTCTCTGGTAGGAGATTCCAGGACCACCCTAGCCCCTGAGCCACTTAAAGTATGTGACCCGTCAAAGTACATCCTCCACTGGTCGTGGGTATTGTACTGGGGATCCTGAACAGGTTCAGAATTTGTCCATTCGGTGAAAATTCTGCCAAGATCTGGGATTTAATGGCCGTCCGGGACTTGAAATGGAGGTCGAACTTCTCAAGTTCTACTGACCATTTTGCTATGCGTCCCGCGGCTTCCCTATTCTGGAGGATCACTCCTAAGGAAAACTTAGACGACACAATTGTCTTGTGCGCTTGAAAATAATGCCGCAGTTTCCTCGAAGACATGAGGAGGGCATATAGAAGTTTTTGGACCTGAGGGTAACGCTCCTTAGGCCTATGCAAAACTTCACTTATGTAGTAAACTGGTCGTTGGATGTTTTCACGTTCTACGACCAGTACTGCGCTCGCTGCCTATGACGTGGTAGCTAGATAAATTAAGAGCGTCTCTTGTGGTTTCGGAGAAACCAAAACAGGAGCACTCGTAAGATACCACTTGACATCTTCAGCGTTTGCCTCTTCTGACCACTCGAAACCCTCGTGCTTCCTTAGAAGTTTGAAGAAAGGTAATCCTTTTTCTCCTAGTCATGCGATGAAAAGACTTAAAGCCGCCATGCACCCTATGAGTTTCTAGACTTCTTTCTTCGTGGCCGGAGGGCACATTTGCATGATGGCCTTTATCTTTTCGAGATTTGCTTCGATCCCTCATGCAGAGACAAGGAATCTAAGCAATTTTTCAGAAGAGACTCCAAACACACACTTCTTAGGATTGAGTTTTAGGCGGTGCTTTGTGAGGTTGTCGAATGTTTCTTGCAAGTTGGAAACATGATTAAGTTGCTTGATGCTTTTTACGACTAGATCGTCAACATAGGCTTCCAAATTTCGGCCTAGCTGAGGTGAAAAAGTCGATTGCATCAAGCGTTCAAAAGAAGTGCCACCATTTTTTTAGACCAAATGGTATTTTTGACATAACAAAATATTCCAAATGGAGTAATAATTGCGGTCTTTTCTTCATCTTCTATACACATATTAATCTGATGGTAACACAACCAAAGATTAGAATCAACCAACGTAATATGCATCTAGAAAACTTAATATTTCACAACCAGCATTAGAATTAACCAACCGATCGATTTAATGATGAATACACCAAAGGAACATGAGTTAAAGGGAAATCATCTTTTGGACAAGCTTTATTGAGATCAGTGAAGTCTACACACATTCGCCACTCGCCATTAGACTTTCTAACCATTACTTTGAGGTTCGTGAAATGTTTTGACATATATTCATACCGCTGCGTAAAGAGCGGTAGTACCGCTTTTTCAGAGGTCTTTGATAAGTGAATTACGGTGGCCAACCACTGGGTGGTCGACTTCTCTTATAAAGCCTACTTTAAGTAGCTTGTCTAATTCTTCTACTGATCCGATAGCATCTTGTCGATAAAGTGCATATCTTCGTAATTTTTGTTTTGTTTCATGGCGGTAATACCGCAACAAGGTATGACCGCTTGTTTACGGTATGGATTTTCGAGAGCTTGTTTTGGAATTCTTCGTGGTGCTGATGATCCCGAAGCTATGAATGCGACGACCGCTAGATCGGCGGTAGTACATGATGCATGATAGTGTTTATGTGTGTGTCTAAGTTAATGTTGGTCAAGTTTGGAGAACTTGTGCCGGATTTTGTTTCTTTTGATCTTTGCATGTGTAGGATGAGCGTGAAGGCAACTATTGTCGTGGACGAGGAGGACTCGGACTAGGATTGGGGAGATCTGAGTTCTTGGTGGTCGGGTATCTTGTCGCCACAGATCAAAGTCTTGAGTAATACAATTTAGATTTATTCTTTATTGTCTCCTGAGCTTTGCTTTGTTTCAGTAAGAGAGATATTTGAGCCGATATCAAAGAGGTTCTTCGAGGGAGCCTATCACCCCCTCCGATTGTGCCATCACCTCCATCTAGGGACTCGGGCATGTCGGATGCTTGCTCCGCATGTGAAGACATTTACGTTAGCTCGGAGGAAAGTGATGACGACGTCTTCCTATTTGGGGTCGAAAGTATCCCCGATGTGAACAGTCTTCGAGGGCCCCTTTGGATCTAGAGGAACCTCTTTAACCTGGTCGTTCGGCTTAGGTGTAGCTTTGGGCTTCGACTGCTTGGTCGAAGGCTGCTCCTTTTCTTCTCGAGTTGGTATCTGGCCAACCATCTCGAGGGATCGACGGTCACATGTATGCGCCATCTTTTTATTACAGTGAATTGTGATCACTCCTTTGGGACCTGGCATCTTAAGATATTGGTACCCATAATTTGTAGCCATTAAGAATTTTGCCAAAGTTGGTCGTCCGAGTATGGCTTTATATGTTGTATCGAAATCGGCCGCATCAAAGGAGATTTTCTTTGTCCTGAAATTATTAGGAAGAACCAAATATTAAAGCAAGAGAAACTTGGCCAATAGGTTTGGCCAAAGACCCCAGTACAATCCCATGAAAAGAGTATCGTACCGGTCTTACCTTTGTCCTAGGTACTTGCATGTCATCCAAGGTACTCGTAAACAAGATGTTTAACGAGCTGCCACCATCAACCAACACTCGATTTACTCGGCAGTTGTTGATGGTGGGCTCGACCACGATCGGAAATCGACCTGGTCAAGTAGAAGGGATCGAGTAGTCACTCTTTTCGAAAGAGATGGTGACTTTTGACCATTTCAGCAGTTTATTAATAAGAGGGGGGGTCAATGGAGTTTAGCTCACATTCGACAGCCTTAAGCTGTCGTTTTGACTCATGTCCCCCATAGATATGCTCGATGGTATGCTCAGGATCTTGGAATGGCATCTTCTCATCGTCGTTTCACTGCTTATGACCACTTGCTTTCGCTACCTCCTTGAGTGTAGGAAGTGGTCATTTGCCGTTGTAGTAGTCCTCGAGTTTTTGTTGGAAAACTCGGCAGTTGCGAAGGTCATATCCTTCTTTTTTATGGAAAAGACACCACCTAGGCTTGTCGTTCTTCCGCTCGGGGCGCTTACCTTTGCCTTGATCAGAGTATGGCTTGGAGCCTTGAGGCTTCTTATCACTTAAGGCCAAGACTTCCTTGGGACGGTCGACCTAAGGCTTCTGGCCCTTGACCTTGTTCTTGGACTTCTTAGCCTTCTTATCCTTCTTCTTACCACTTTCGCCCACTTCTTGGGGAATTTTATCATCTTTATCAATAGTATTATTCCACTTATCTGCTTCAGTAGTAGTCGCATATCGATCGGCCATCTCGAAGAGCTCGGCGATAGTGGTAGGAGGATTTAAAGCGATATCCTCCGTGATCCTTCTACTACGGACTCCCTGCTTAAAAGCTCTAATGATAGAAGAATCAGAAACTTCAGGTATAAAAATTCGAACCTAACTGAAACATCGGATGAACTGGCATAGAGTCTCGTGGTCATTTTGTCTCATCCTTTGTAGGTCGTCCTCCTTCCCAGGGCAATGGTAGGTGGCCTGGAAATTGGTTAGTAGGAGGTCGCAGAGGTGTTACCATGAATAGATCGACTCGAGTGGTTAATTTAACAACCACGATCGAGCAGATCCCTCGAGCACAGTAGGAAGGTGATTTGCCATTACATGCTCTCCTCCTCCTGCTGCTCGGATAGTGGTCGCGTAGATCTGAAGGAATTCGATGGGATTTTGAGATCCAACAAACTTCTCCATGTTCACTGGTCGAAACCGAGGCGGCCAGCGAAGTGCTCGGAGGTCGGGTGAAAAAACTCGACACCCGGTAATGACCTGTTGATGCCTTCTTTGTGGGAAAGAAGGGTTGAGATCACCAGGCGATCGTACACGATGATACCCAGTCGTGGGTGGACCCAACCTGTGGTAGGTCTCAACCTTATGAGGGAAATACTTCGCGTATTCCATCTGCTTGTTGTAGATTTCTGGGTTAGTGTGGTAAAGGATCACCTCTCCTAGGATCTTGTTGATCATCAGGCATCCGAGGAACTCTTCTTCTAGAGTTAAAGTTGGGAGAGCGATGCGACCTGGTGTCGCACCGATCTCCACGCGGAGAGTTGTTCGAATGGCTGAAAGCTAATGGAGTCGTACTGCTATGACTTCTAGGTTGATGTCGTCGAGGGTGCTCGAGTCTGGCTATCATGTTTTGAAGCCTTCGTGCGATGTCTTCGGCGAAGAGGTTGCAACCGGGCGTTCGGGCAAGTTCTCGAGATGGTTTCTCAAGCAGATCATTGATGCACTGGAGTTCCTGAGCTTCTTCTGACCGATATTGAAAGCGCCCAGGCAAATTTCTCTGAGCTGCAATTCTATTCTGTCAGGTTGTCTCAGGATCGTCTATATCAATGGAGTGCGATGATTTCGAGGATTTTCCTCACACTCATTAGTGTTGACTCTATTCATCACCGGAGGTGTCCTCGCCATTGCTATGAGGGGTCGAAGTGTGTGATTGTCGGGGAGCGTCCTCAGTCCTGTCTCTAGGAGAGTGATCATTATCTGAGGGAAGGATGAAGACCTCCCCCATTGATGATCTCCACTTGCACTTGAGGCCTCCTCAGAAGACACCGTCTAGCGACTTAGAGCAAGCTCCTCCAGGAAGGGGAATTCCGGATTATAACTGTCTCCGCTCGTAGGTGAGCCCTACGAGGGGATGGTCAAACTCACAAAAAAGCGTGTTCGATCCCATTTTCTGTGGGGCTAACCGGAGAGAGACAACCACTAGATGTTGATGAAGCTTTGGAATGATGGCTTCTAGGACTTGCTGTGCTAGGTCAGACTGTCTTAGACGGACTTGAACACTTGGGAGGCGGAACCCTCACCATGCTCTGGGCCTGCCTTGGGACAACCCCGGCTGTGGTCAGATAGACCCTTGCCCTCTGAGAAAGTTGGTTCCTCATTTGGACGTGACATTGTGTTGGATAAGGATCCCTCCTCAACTCCATCGGTGGTATGGTCTCCTAGAGAATGATCTCTGGAGGTGACATTACCATCGGATGATATAATACTCGGCTTGTAGTCAAAGTCGGCATCCATGTTGATATCTGTGTAATCAACCAAGTCAAACTAGTTCTCCTCGCTCTACTCTCCTGCCATGGAAGCATTAGAGTTGGAAAAAAATGAAGGAAACCCATTGACTAGAGACGGCGCCAACTGTCGGTATTTTAGAACCGATATTATGTAATGATTGTTTGATTCGGGGGGTCTCTAAGACTCTAATCATGTTTAGAGAATGACATAGTGATTTTTATATAGATTCAGCCTTTCTCCAAAGAGAATAACAACCCTACTCCTGTGCGGATATATTGAGTATTTTTGTTACAGGTCAAGAGTCAAGTCTAATGTCTTGTGCTCTTGATCGCCTCTCTTTTTCTCCTGTGATTCCGCCTTTTATATAGTACTCAAAGTGGGCGGTTGTTTCTCCAGTCCAAAGGTGCCTCAACGCTTCAAATGTTGAAGCCGTTACTGGATATTATTGCTGGAGTAGTAATGTTCCCATGTCGCCAAGCAGTTATCATCAGGACAGAGAGTTAAATCATGCCATTATTCTAGATAATATCAGTGTAATTAACTACACATATCTTTAGATATGGTCAAGAAGATTCCCTTGTCGACCAGGCCTACATGTCTGTAAGCCCCATCGACTAGAGACTAGTCATAGGAGAACTTACAACCAGGTAGTGGTCGTAGTAAAGCTTACGACCTCAGACTGATCGTAGGAGGACTTATGATTAGGGGATAGTCGTAGAAAGGATTACGACTAGGGAATGGTCGTAGAAGAACTTATGACCATGAGCTAGTCGTAGAAGGACTTACGACCATGGAGTAGCCGTAGAAGGACTTACAACTATAGGTTGGTCATAGAAGGATTTACAACCTCTAGCTTCTCCCTTATGAACATTAAGCGGTATACTAAAAAACCATATGATGGTATTATTATCCATAATAAGAATTATAGATAAATAATTGAATGAGGATTATTAGATCCTTGTCAAAAGTAAAACAACTTGTGCAACAATGGTGAAAGGGTACTCCAACAATTCGAGTAACATTTTCAACAAATTGTACCTGGAGAGGAGGCAGATGGACTACAACAAGTAGTCTAGCTCATCGAAGGGAGGAGAGGCCGACCCACTACCTCGTTGCCTGTAGACCCAGATTTGGAGAAGTCAAGGCCGGCGCGGTGCCGCATCACCAGCCCACAGTGTCACCTCATCAATGGGATGTGCCACTGGTCCTTCGCTCGCAGCCGGTCAACCCCATCTCCCTCCGCCGCCACCTACCGCCCCTGCTCTCCCCGCCGCCCTCCCCAATCATCCCGTCGAGTCCCGAGAGAGAGAGAGAGAGAGAGAGAGAGGGGAGAAGCTTTGCCTTTGGGTTCTCACCCCATCTCCTAAACCTGTATAAAAATCTTTATGATATGAAGCAACCTCAAAGTCATCTAATGCATAGATCGTGTGGAGTTGAACTCTGACGTAATTTTTGAGAGAACATGTGTGGCTTACCAAGAGACAGTGGTGGGTTGACCCCTTGCATTGCTATGCAAGAAGAAGAAGAAGAAAAACATGATGCAAATAGTTCGATTTGCCAAACATTACCATATATAGGTAATAATTTAAAGGCTATTTGTGTAAGAGGGCCAGAATTCTCTTGGGTCTCAATTAGGTGGTGTTTGGTTAGAGGAATGATATCGTAAATGTAAAGGGAATTGGATTACATGGGATCTAAGGTCATGTATAATCACTACTACAGAAAAGGTCTTCATAGACGGTTCAAAAATGACATCGCAGACAGTTTCATGAGCCGTTTGAGTTTATGGGTCAGTGATGACACGAGGTCATTACAAACGGTTTTCGTGATGCATACTATGATGCATACTATCACGCTTATACCATCACGCAACTTATTAACTTTCGAACCGCTCGTGATATTCGACTATCATAGATGGCTATTAACTCAGAACCGTCTGTGATAGTCGAATTTCATAGACGGTTTGTAGATGGAACCATCTGTGATATCTTATGCAACACAGATGGTTTGTAGATGGAATTGTCCGTGATATCTTATGCATCACAGACGGTTTATAGATGGAACCATCCGTGATATCTTATGCATCACAAACGGTTTGTCCTAAGGAATCGTCTGCGATATTCTTTTTGTATTTGTAAATCTATTTCCATTTATTGGCTAGCCTCAAGAAATGCTAGCCATACCCTCTGAAACAAGCAGAAACACAACAAGTACATATCCAATTCACATTCATTTAAGAAACAAGCACATCCAATTCACATTCATTTCAGAAACAAGCACATCCATTTCATAAATCAATTAACTCAAGTGAACTATAAAATTAACCATTTATGAACAAATATACACACATGTTCCATAAAGTTCAATCTTAACCCAATCAAATTCAATCTACATTGTGGAACTTCCTGTTTGGGCTTATGACCTCACGCATCAAGAAGGCCGCAAACTATCTTCGAATGCATTCGACCCGGGCTTGTTCCAACGGAGTTTCAGCGATGGTTGCAATCTATCACTAGGAAGATTAAAGTAGTGCATATATAAATTAATAAGTATGAAATAATTGTTGCAAGATTGGCAAACCTGAGGATCTTTGGTCATTGGGGAACCGAGGAGTAATTCCATGCTGTGGTAAACATAGTATCCACAGGTGTTGCCCAGCGGCTGCTAGTGGCACTGCAAAAATAGAATTGGTTAGTTCGAGAGATGTTACTATGAAGTGTTATATAAGATTAATGTGTACTAGCGAATACCGGGAACTTGAAATCGTGTCGGAGGTTCACTCCCTTGTATTTCCCTCCCTTTGCATAGTACATGATGAACGACCTACGTGATTTCAAAAACTTAGCCATAGCCATTGCAAAGGAAGAAAAGACTACAATAAAGCTATCTATGGAGGAAATGTATTTACTTGTCGATTAAGTTTTTGACAACTGTGAAGTTGTTATTAGACCTCTTTAGGGAATCTTACCTGGTTCCATTTTGGTATAATTACAATTAGAATCCAGTAGAACCTACATAGGTATGTCGCCATGGTCATTAAACCTAAGTTTGTGTTGCTTATAAAGTACAAATCAACAAGTATACCCACTAGTGCAGCACTTACCCTTGGTTGTAGGGCAAAAGTATGAAATCCTTCTCACGGTGATTGAACAAAAACGTCGCCATGTACTCCTCGACGAAGGTTGCATTATCGTTGATGCATTACTCAGAGACCAAGTGTTGGTCGAGGAAACCTACCGACGGTTTACTTGATGTGGTTTCTACAATCATGTATCTATATATATGTACAAAAGCTAGAAGTTATATGACATTTATTGGTATTACACGAACGTAGACCGTGATTTTACACACTTACAGTGTCTAGCATCGCATGAGTGAGACGTCAAGGGAGTCAAGGTTGAAGAGTAAGAACAAGTCATCGAAGGTCACCGTGAGGACACGGTCTTGAAACTCGTGGTTAAAATGAATTTTCTTGAATTTGACGGTGACACCCGAGCACTGTTGTACACCTGTCTTTTTGGCCTGTTCCATGTATCATTCATGCAATCTCTAGGGAGCCAATCCTAGGGTTTTGATGTCCTCTTCCGGGACGACCAATGGCTCGCCATGCATGAATTTCCGGGCCAACGGCAAGAAGGGGATATCATCGGGCTGCTTTGATTTGCCCTTACCGCCTCGCTTTTTAGAGGTCGACCAGGCACAAGGTGTAGATGCATCTAATGTACCGGGTCCTTGCCGACGGTCACAGTAACTCGTGCGTAGTAGCCGAATTACAGGAAGATACCACGCCACCTTAGCAGGAGGTCCTTTCTTCACCTCGATTCCCACGCTATCATCTGATTGATTCTTACGCTTGTATCGGGATATGTTGCACACCAGACATACATGCATGTTTGTGTACTCTTTATGGTAGAGGATACAGTCGTTCGGACATGCATGTATTTTTTCTACTTCCATTCCCAATGGACAAAGAATATTCTTGGCTCTATAGGTGATTTTGGGCAACTCGTTTCCATTCGGAAGTATGTCCGCTAAGAGACCTAACAGTGCCGTGAAACTCTTGTCGGACCAACCATTGCTTTCCTTCAATTTCAAGCATGGATGACAACCTTATGTATTTTGTCTTGCAGCCCGAGAACAAAGGATTCTCCGAATTCTCCATCAAGCCCTTGAATTTACCAAACTCTCTCTCACTATAGTTCACTTCTGCATCGCGAAGCATCTGATCCAGATTGTCATCATGCAGCCTATCTGAATTGGAACCACAATCGACATCATCCGGTGGCATATCGTTGACTTCGTCGGTGATGTCGTTATTACTACCTTCCTGTATAATCTACTCTTCACCGTGACTGGTCCAACATGTATACCCCTTTTTGAAACCCCTTCAAATTAAGTGTGCTTTGATCTGCACTTGGTTCTTAAATCTTTTCAGATTCTTGTAGTCAATGCATGGATAGTACATATATTCTACCCCCTCATTCAACATACCCTCCTCGGCAACTCTTGTAAAAGCATACACGCCATTAATGTACTCTTCACTCACACGGTTCTTAGTGTACATCCAGCTTCGGTCTATCACACGGTTCGTATTGAAAACCATAAAAATAAATAAAATGTGGCTTTTCTCATTTTTACATTTTTTCGGATTTTATTAACTTACATGTACTTGTAAGTGACCCTACATTTTTTCGTTTTAAACTTACACGACCCTACTTGTAAGTCTTTTTTATTTCATGATTTATTTTATAAAATCTATGTTGGTCCCACATGTCATAGACACATTAGTTTATTAACTAAATAATTAAAAGTAGTAGGATTTGAAGCTCAAATTGGGCTAAGGGGCTTCACTAGTGATTTTGGCGTAAACGTTCCAAACTACTCAAATTAAAGGTAAAGGATGTTTAGGCTCCAGTGGCTCACCTTGATCGCGAGGAAGGTGTCAATGAAGTCAGGGAGGTCCAAGGCAGCTGGTCGTCGGTGAACAGAGGCGACGGCAGCAAGCTCCTCGACGACATGTCTTCTCATTGGAAATAAACTGAAACGAAACACATGCACAACTTTAGGGGGACATATAGGCAGGGAAATCGACTTTGGTGGGGTCGAGGACTCACCGGAGAAGAGTTGGCATCGATGGCGGTGGCGGTGACATAGAGGTCCACGGTGACAGCTTGGCGTGGGCGACAATAGCTGAAATGGACCACACAAGTGGGCTCAGTGAGGTGAGGCGATACTAAAAAAAGGCATGGAGTGGCGATGGACTCACCGTAGCGCCAGAGATGGAGAAGAAGACACCGTCTATGAAGAAGACTTACTGTACTGCACCAGATGATTAGTAAGCGAGCAAAATGGCGCACCGTCTGTGATGAGTTAATTATCATAGACGGTTTTCAACAAAAAACCGTCTGTGATATGTTGTAATATCACATATGGTTATTGTTAAGAACCGTCTGTTAAGTATTACAGATGGTTTTTTTGTTGAAAAACGTCTGTGATATGTAGAATTATCACATACGGTTATTGTTAAGAACCGTCTGTGAAACAATAACCGTATGTGATACTTCATAGACGGTTTTCATTATGAACCGTCTGTGATATTACCTCTTCATAGATGGTTTTTAGCGCTACCAATAACACAGACGGTCTCTAAACCAAACCGTCTGTGATTGCATGTAGACGGTTTTGGTCAACCGTTTGTGATGGGGCGTCCATTATGAGCTTTTTTTTTGTAGTAGTGAATGGGCTTACATCAGCTGTTTATAGCCTCTACCACATAGGATTTAAGCTGATGTGGATGAAAGAGAATAAAGAGAGAGAAATGCACCGTCTACAATCCTGTAGTCGACTGTGTCACTAGAACTAAGGAAAACATTAAAAGATTGTGTGTTGTCTACAATCTTATAGCCGACTGTATCATCACAACCTATTGTATGAACTATCTTTAGTGCTGTCTATAGGTGACATGGATAGTTGCTATAGACAACAGTTGTCTGTGCCATTGTACATGCCCTAAGGGTGGAATGGGTGATTACCAGATTTGTTTGGTTCCCCTGTATAATGGATTTGATTTCCTTTAAGTCGTTTGGTTGGGAAAAGTAGTAACGGAAAAGACCAACTTGAATTCTAAGAACAAAGGATAAACAGATAAAAAAAGAGTAAATTTCACTTTAGACTATGTAATATTACTATGGTTTTACTTTACACCACCTTTAACAAATCTTTTCACTTTGCACCACCTCTTCTTATCATGTGTTGTACTTTGCACCAGGGTAAGGATTTATCTGCCTTCTTCAGTGCTCGCCGATGGTGAACGACAACGTTGGAGGCGTCGGTGAGGCACAAGATGGAGAGAGTGGAGGTAGATGAAGCTAGAAAATAGATTGAAAGCAGAGAAGAATAGCCGAAGTATCACCGGCGGCAGCCAAAGCAATGGCAGCGACAACAAAACAGCTTTGCTCTCTATTTTTGGGTTGCTACCACCTCGTTGGTCATGTCTCGCTGCCGGCAAGCTCCCTGCATGCCTCCTATTTTTCCTTTCACAGACAAAACGTTCTTCTGGTGCAAAGTGAAATAAAACGTAAGAAAAGATGGTACAAAGTGAAAAGATTTACTAAGGATGATGCAAAGTGAAATTATGGCAATATTACATGGTCTAAAGTGAAATTTACTTTTAAAAAAAGAACAAGCGATAAACTCCAAATTAGTGTCCAAAACTTCACAATATTAGTCTAAATCTTCTTCTATCGAGATTCCAAACTCTCCAGTTAAAAACTTGACGGGCAAACTGTCCAATTTGTACATCAAATCTACACCGCTAAACTGAAAATTAATCAAAACTGAGCTCCCAAATCAGATAAGAAAAGGAAAATAACATCAAAACAGAGAGGAAAAGATGATAAGGGGAAAAAATTAATCAACGAACTCCCAAATCAACAGGGTTCGTCAGATTTTGGAGATGATCGGGCCTAGGGTGAGGAGAGAAGGGAGGTTTGTGCGTGGAGAGATAGTAGATTGCCTGAGGTTCTCACCGAGAGACGACTGGGGATTTTTTTTTAAATAATCATTATTTTATTCCAAAATACATTAATATACCTATCGTTTTTATTTTATAGAAATAATACTCTATCGCTATACGGTTGGGCGACTTGGACCTAGTCGTCTAACTATTAGGTGACTGGTCCTAGTCACCAAACGGAGAGCGGCACGTGGAGTAGTCACCCTACGGTGGAGCGACTTCTGGTAGTCGCTCAATGGTTGGGTGACTTCGCGATGGTTGGGCGATTTATGTGGTAACATGATTTTTTTATGGTTGTGGTGAATTTTTAGATAATACATTTGAACCTTTTGCTTATATGGCCCCAACTCCTAAACTAGCCCCTCTCACACATAATTGCATTTTAGCGACCGCTGAGGCAATTTTATGTGGTAACATGATTATTTTATTAATCCAATGCAAATAATTGTGGGGTATTAAATGTTAATTTTTTTAGATAATACATTTAGCAAATCTTGTTTGTAGGTTGTTAATTTTTCCAGAAATAAAAGGATGGTGACAAGGTTGGTTGATCCGTTTGTAATTTTCGTAGAATCTCAAGGGTACAAAATCTATTAGACTCACAATAACATTTTATGATCGTCGTATGTTGTTGTACTGTGGCAAATTTCTGGTGAATTTTGTGAGGACATACAATTTGAGGTAGCAATGAGTCGTAAGTAGGAAAGTAAGTGATATTGCGATGCACTAGGGAATTCATACACATTGGACCACTACTTCGTCCAACGGTTGAGCGACGGAGATAGGAGCGATTGATAAGTACTAAGGTAAGTTATATTACAATGCACGAGGGAATGCATACACAACCATGTCATAGTAGCTACAAGTAAAATACGTACACAACAAATACAAGTACACGAAGCACACCGAAGACACCCTACTGACCACCCACAACACCTCTTGCGTCATCGCCACATCCCACCTCGGTCAATGTTCGCCAGATGGCCCCGCTTGGGCTTCTCGCCAGCGAAGTCTTTGGGGCCCCGATAGGGCGAGCCGGTCAGAACCCTATTGACCCATGGTCCCAAGGGCGGGGGTGTTGACTCCACCTGTGCCTGCGCACCCACTGGGGCACCACCGAGCTACGACTCCAAAATAACATCAACGGGTGCGGGCGCAGGTGCTTCCCTGACCTCCCCCGGGTCTTTCGCGAAGTAGACGTCCACATCCTACAAGAAGTCCTCGTGCGGGGAGAGCTAAACTCCTAGTTGGGGTGCATAACCTACATGACAAATATTGTTTATTCATGCAATATATTGACACAAACAAACCCAAAGAGAGGAAATGTACCCTCGGCGTGGTCCATAGCGCGCGTCCGGTGGCGGGGGTGGGGCACGTGCCCACGTTGACCCTCCAGGATGGTCAGCGCTGACGGGCACATGCACGTGGCCCTCTAGGGCCTCCTGGCTAGACTATAGGATGCGTCGGCCTCGGCATACGCATCGATGTGGTCACCTCCTGGACCGTCCTGTAGCACGTGAGGGTCACAACACGCCTCGTCCCACTATAGACACGACGGCAAGCTGTAGTAGCTCGTCGCGTGTCACCTCCGCACGGTGGGCGACCCTGTCCAAGGTCGACCTAGCCTCCCTCGCTAACCCGGCGGCGATGTCCGTCTACGAGGAGTACATGGAAGCGTCAAACTTGTAATTATGGTAAACGTACTCAAACATTTCAAACACGAGAGTACGTACCGCGAGGTGCATGTTCCGCACGAAGTGTACAGGGTACGCGTCGATCGGTGCTAGAATACGAGCGGGGGGAGGGTCGACGACATGCACCAGCCTGGTGCGTGTTTGCGGAGCGTACTAGCGTAGGTACTCGTCATACGTGCTGGGGTCGTACGGGGCACCCTCCTGCACGTAGTCCTCGTGGCCGTCCGCCCACTCTGCCAGCCACGGCGTCATCTTCGTCGCCTAAGTCGTCCTGCTGCCACTGCTCCTACTATACCTGCGAAACATACCACTGCATTTAGAAGCCATCGTAGCAGAACAGGAAAAAAAATATAGGGACATGAGTTCTGTGTTACTCACGCATGGTCTGAGTCGGGCACCCGACGCCCGACGGGGACTAGAACAACCTAGCGGAGGCCGAACTGGCGCATCATCCTATGCACTGTGTAGTCCTCGATGAACACATCGAAGACGAGGTTCCTCCGTGTCATCCAGTATGCCTGGTCGTACCAGCACAATGAGAACAACCCAGCAGGATCGTGGTGCTTCATATCCTGAGCAGAGTATGGCTCCCAGCGCAGGTCGTTAGTGGTGAGGTGGTCAAGCTGCTCGATGAAGTGCGGTCGATCGGTCCACCGTGTCCCCGTGGTACATGTCCTCGTGGTACGGACTGGTGTCGAGCAGCGCGGGCCATCCGAGGGGGAAGCACTCGAACGACCACAGCTGCAGTTGGAGGGGGCAACCTATGAGGATAGAGGTCGGCCTCGTCCTACAACATGCCTCGCACATGTTGCGGTGCGTCGTGGAAAGTACGGCTGATCCCTAGCTGATCCACACCCCTTCCCCATCGGCGAGGGACCTCACGTACCTCATGAGGCGGGCGTCGACAGAGTCACCATGGTTGCTGGTAAATAGTACCCAAATGAACAGCCACATCAAGTAAGCCTCAAGGTGCCATGACACCTGGTACTCGGCGGGCTCCGGGACCATCGCTCGACCTGTGCACAAATGAATAATTAGTAAGCTCGTCATATGGCCAGGATATTGTATTGCTAAACAGGAAAAACAGATAGCATACGTACCCGGAATTGCGAAAGCCACCGCAGGTAGGCCATGCTTCTATCGTGCCAGGATGACATAGTAGGTGCCGCGGCCTCGGCCGAAAGAACCCCCTCAAACCGGCCCAGCAGGTCGTCGTGCCAGTTGGAAGGCACGTCCGACGGGAGGTAGCGAATCCCACGATAAGCAGGCCGAGCAGCACTGCGACGTCCTCCAGAGTGGGGGCCATCTCGTCGAATGGGAGGTGGAAGGTGTGTGTCTCAGACCGCCATTGGTCCATCAGAGCTGTCAGCAGCGATCAGTCAAACGGGAACCGTCGTGACCGCTCCGGGCCGGCTGGGACCTTCCCATCGTCCTCGACCGAAGTGCCATCCTCATCAGTGGCCTCCACTATCCGTGTGGGTGGTAGAAGGTCGGCATCGCTAAGCCTGCAAAGCATGACTTGTCTATCCATCGTGGGTCCAGTGCCCAAGTCTGTAGGGGTGTCCGCGTATGGACCACCCTCAACGCAGTCGCCTCATCCCCACCCTAGGATGGGGGACACGACGATCGCACAAGGTCACGTGTTGACGCGCCGGCCCAAAGAGACCGAAGGCCACTGGAACCATCAAGGTCACGAGCCATACCTGTAAATCAATTTCAAGTTAGTAATTACAATACAATTAGTGGTTTACTTATTTATAGCGTAGCTCAGGAAATTCCAAAAATTTAGTTGCATTCTTGCATAAAACACATAATCCTCAACATATATCACCATAGCCGCATTTCGTTTTTAGGGTTTACGGTTTCATGGTTTAGGGGTTAGGGTTAGGGTCAAGGTATAGGGTTAAGATGTTAGAGTTCGGGTTAGGGTATATCCACAATCGCATTATGATTATTAACAATTAAATTCCCGTTAGTTCTATGACTACACTATTTACAACTATTAACAATATGCGATGTACCTACCGTGAATTTAGATGTTAACCTATGACTACACTATTTTCACTTATTAACAAAATACCACTACACATCTAATGATTTTAGTTGCTAACCTACCGTGATTTTAGTTGCTAACCTACACTATTTACGACTACACTATATGCTAACCTAATTACAACTACCCTATTTGCTAATATACACTATTTACGACTACACTATATGCTAACCTATTTGCTAGCATAATTATGACTACATTTATGACTACACTACATGCTAACATATTTACAAACCTATTTACGACTACACTATATGCTAACCTATTTACGACCACACTATTTGCTAGCATACCATGGTTTTAAAAGCAAATATACAAAGAAGTGCAGGGGACTCATTGTCGGAGATGCGCAGATCTCTCCTCCTCTCTTTCCCTCCCTCCCTCTCCTCCTCTCTTTCCCTCTCTTCTCCTCTCTCTCTCTTCCTCTATCTTCTCCTCTTTCCCTTCCTCTCTTCTTCTCTTTTCCTCATCACTTCTGGTTCTGCCCAACGAACACAAATGATAGAAATGACGATTGGGGCGCGCACGCCCGTGATATAGCTCCTAGTCGCTCAACGATTGAGCGACTAGGAGCTACTAGTCGCTCAATACTTAAGCGACAGTCGCTCTACCTAGAGTGACTACGCCACGTGCCGCTCTACGGTTGGGTGACTAGGACCAGTCGCCTATGGTTGGTCGACTAGATCTAAATTGTCCAACCGTATAGCGCCAGAGTATTATTTCTGTAAAATAAAAAAGACATGTATATTGCTGTATTTCGGAATGAAATAATGATTATTTTTTTTTAAAAAAAAATTCGACGACTGGGGGAGTCGACGGTGCGAGATCGCTGGAATCACCAGCTTCGCTTCTCGCACCGTAAGGAGAAAGATAATGCACCCGGATGGGAGCGGTCTAGGCTTTCTACAGGCCCGTTATCGAGTTCCCTGCGGGCTAATTACATGCCACTTCAAACAAACGTGTGTGACGGTATTTGTTTACCGATGTAAAGCGATTACGCGCAGGAACGCCCAACCAAATGCCATCTTAGTCCAACCAAGGAGGGTCTCAAGCTCTCGATATCCAGACCTGTTACTGGGTGGTACCCTTCATTCCATGCAAGTTGATGTGCTGCAGCCTGCAGGGTATGGACTGGCTGCAAACCAAAGTTGATGGGTGTGGACTGGCTGCAAACCAAAGTTGATGTGCTGCAGGGTATGGACTCTGGCTGCAAGAGGTGCCTGGAATAATCTTGATTTGACCTCCCCTTTTCTTTCCTGATGCATACCATTCCGATATGAATCACAGCATCAGTTTTTATTATCCGCATTTCTTTAACCCTCTTCCTTTGTCCTGCCAAAGCTGCAGATACAATATTTCTACTACCATTCTTTCAAAAATATATTTCTATTATCATTTCAGGTCCTGAACTTAGTCTTTTTTTTCTCTAAGTATTATGTTCTATGTGCTGAAGTGAGCCAGTGATAGACAAGTGTTTGGTTAATTCTGCTGTATATACAAGGGATTGGTGGGTGAGAGCATTTGTTTCCTTCAAATTAAATTCTCAAGTTGCTTTGGATATTTACTGGCATACCTTGGACGGAAGATTTTAGCAGCACAAAGAAACCTCTCACGAAGAGATGCCTTCTCGAGGTGTATAGTGTATAGGTGTTTAGGGTTCAAACTCTCGGTTTTAGCGAAGTGTCGCTGATTGTTAGGATCAAGCGGTTGGACCGGCATGTGGTAGGTGGTCAGACCGGCCCTAGGGTGGCGATCAAACTGGTCAAAAGTGGCGGTCAAACCGTCCAAAGTTGGAAAAGTTTATTTTTGGGAAATGTGTTAATGCACTTATGTGGGAGTGTTAGGAGGTGTGTTCACACCCGGTTTCATAGAAAATAAAGTTTCGAGTCAAACTAGATAGAGTTTGACCGAAAATTCCAGAGAAGATGTTTTTCCAGTCCATGGGAAAATTTCCTGAGTGGTCTGACCGGCCAAATATTGGCGGTCAGACCAACCCTACGAGCGGTCGACTAGGCATAGCGATCATGCAAAATGAGGTGCGATGATCTTGTGGTTTTGGCCAAAGTCATGTGTGTTAGTGCATCGGTGTTGTATGATGCATGTTTTGGCTGACATGGGTCTTGTTACATGGAACTTTTGCTCGGGATCAATTTCTTGGTATGTTGTTGTGTAGATGGTTCGAGTCAACTACGGTCAACGGCGAGGATGATCATGATTAGGCTAGGATAGCTGAGGTCCAAAACGATTAAGGATGCTGGGTGAAGTGGTTGGACTTAAGCATGGCGCAAGATGGACAAAAACGACCGAACGGGAAGTTCGGTCAACAGTTTGCATCAAGTGGCTTGTTGGTCAGTGCAAGTGCTATGGTGATTCTGGTAGGAGCCGGATGGGAGAGACTTACCGACATGAAGAGATCCATTGATGAACCTACACGTGGCGAAGCATGATATTGCTTCATGTTGACTAGACTCGGCCTTTGGAGAAGGATTGAGAATGGGTATTTTGATATCTTTGCCAAAATATCGGATTGGTGACTTTAGAGAAACCGCGGCGCGGAACGGCGCAAAAGAGAGACAGTTTAGGTCAAGAGAAGATGAAGATCACGAAGAGACAAATTCGAGAGACCCGGTTCATTATCTGTTTTAAGAAGCGTGCATGAGTGTAGACTCATTTGTGTGTGAGCTTAATGAGTGCCCAATAAGGTTTTCTCTCTAAACCTAGCCTTCACTATAAAAGGAAGAAGTGCAGTACTTGCACTCATCAACTCAAGCCTAGGAAACCGTACTTTATGATTTAGGAAAAGTGGAGAGACAGAGGAGACTAGAGTTTGAAAGAGATGGATTGATTTAGTACTCAAGCATTGAACTTTTATCCTTCATGGTGGAATGGCTAGAAATCTATAACCCTTTGAATCAATCCAAGCAAGTTTGCCCCAAGATTAGTTCTCTCTTGTTCTTGCTCTCTTTTTTATGCTTTTGGGATTTTTGTGTTACAAGTATTTTGATTAATGGGTATTTTGCCTTTACAACACCTCACCCTTACATCTGCAAGCCCTATGAGCTAACTCCTCAAGATATGAACATCCTTTACTATCATCAAGAGGGCTCACAGTTGTGTTGGTAACACTTGCATGGACATGGACGCTCTTTACTATCGTCTAATGCAAGTGCCCTACAAACATGAACATCCTTTACCATCGTCTAATACAAGTTCCCTACAGATATGGACGTCATTTACTATCATTTAATCCATGGACTGTTCAATATTTAATCAATCTAGTGACGGATAAATTCGTATCATCGACTCTTCGACCACTCGTGGTATGGACACGCACTTCCTTTTTCTGAGTACATTGAAGGGTTCAGATATATCTCTCCTATTATGCTAGGAGGGGCAAATCCTATATCCGAACAATCATATACATCCGCATGTTTCATAGCATATTCGAAAGCTACCTTTATAACTATCCCGTTACGGAGCATTGTTTGATAACCCCTAAGTGTGCTATTATACATGTAGGAAACTATACTGATATCTGGTTCAAGGATTATATATCATCATTGCTTGAGACCAACAGATGACACAGAATCATAACAATCTCAATAGTGTCTAAAGGTGGGTCAATCTAACACCGTGTTCTTTAACATGTGCTCACACTATTAATTCAACATCCCTGTATCTATGACCAGTGAGACATGACCATCAATTAATACACATGCTAGTCTTTTAGAATGACATCATACAACTATTAAAGAGCTTCACCAATAAGTCATATACTTGCTAATATTTATAACTGATAATTCATCCAAGGAACATAATAACATTTATTCTATAACTCATAAACATAGACGTGATACAATCATCTTCATGATCGTCTCTTAGAGCATATCACTAAGATGAAGCAGTTTCAGTTAAAACAACAAGTATATATGAAAATTTGAATACACCAAATTGGGCAAGCATTTTTATGTCCGAGAAATTTGCACCAGGTCCCTACATATGTGCTTCAGTGTTTGTATCACTTATGTCCATCTACATTAGCAAACTTTATAACGCTGAAATATATGTTATAGTTTATGGGATATTATAGCCAAATTCAGAGATATGCCTTTTTGTTTTTAAATTTTGCAGATTTAATTGATGTGTTGATATATACCATGCTCAGGGATCCGTTGAGGAACTTTTGTATCCTTTAATAGTACAAAAAAAAAGTGCCATATCAAGACATGTTCAGTCCAGAATGGTATCTTTGATCTGAAAACGCATCCTCTGCCATTGCAATGGGCAGAGACCTATAGTACGTTGCCTTTTCTTTTTTGCAGGAAACATTACTTTGCCATTAGTCCAATCCCCTCACTTGGATAAAAAAAAAAACAACGCACCAGATCAAATGCCACGGTAAATTGTTACAGTATTTAACAGCCGAACAGTTTTGAAATGTAATTTCTCTAATTTTGCTTCCTTGAGAGGTTTCCAAGGCTCCAAGCTAATTTCTCCATAAAATTAGCAGGTGATTCTTAGAGCTATATAGAATTAATATGAATTCTCAATGCCTAAAGGATCACTATTGGTTTCTACTTCCCAGTGTTACAGTTAGTTACTTGCTTAACATGCTAGCAAATGTGAGCGCTCTATCCTGAGATGACGCCCATGCAGAGGTCACCTTCCTTCTCAGATAGGTGTGTTGCGATACTTGGTCCTCAGAGAAGCAAGCCAAAGCTCACATCCCGTATACTGAGGCCATTAGATGCAAACTGCTCCCCTGAAACTCCTATATCCTTTCCAAGTGCATCCCATGCCCATATCATGATATCGCTACATAGTTTGCACGTTAAGTCAATCCTCTCCATTCTTGTAAGTTGCTACAACTACACTACTAAGGAGTATTGCTTGCTATGTGCTGCAGTGGGAGGATCAAAACTCAAAAGCAAGAGACAGAATAGTGGTTGTTCTGAATAAAAGTGTTTGGTTGCTGGATATATAGATGATGGGTGGGTGTGAGCATTTGTTTTCCCACATTAAATTCAAAATTTGCTTTGAAATTACTATAGTTCAAAAGATTTGGCACTTGCAAACAAACTATGCCGTTGTTCTCCTCTTTGAATTAACATGGCATGCCTTTGATCTAGAGAAATTGTACGGTACATTCTATCGGTCGTATATGTTGGTAGTATAAATCAAATCTAACTATTGATTTGTTAAAGGCATAATATATTTTTCTTTGTATCTATAATTTTTCGTGAGGGTATTATGGACTTTTTCAACTAGGATTAAAAATATTACTCTTGTGCCATGTAATCCCCCACATAGTCAATTACAATTATACCCTATTAGGATTCTACTACTCATACTGCTAGGTGTAGTATAACTAAATCTTAACTAATCTGAACTATTGGATGAAAAAAAATGGATAATCCATATTAAATTGATTGTACCATAAAAAGCTCTCCATCTAACGCAAGGTATCCCCTTGTTCTATTGTTTTTTTTTTTGTGAGTCCGAGTCTTATTGTTGTCAACAACATAACCATCCATGCTGTGGTGAATTAGGCCTAAAATGCTGTATAAAGTTAGCACACATGTTTGATTGGTTTCTGTAAAGAAACACAAATGGTGCAACAATTTCACCCCCTACCATTTCTGTGAAATTAATTTAGCGGCGTGTAAGGTGCTGACCAGGTGGTGCTTGTCTTTAGTCTTGTATTCAACTGGGACGGCAGGCGCGCTGCGCCGTGGTTGTTTCTAGTAGTATTGTGTCATATGTGAGTTGGTACAAATGGTAATAAGAACAATATGTATTGAATAGTTTTTTTAAGAGATAAAAAGAGAGGTGTTCCTTTTTTTTGGTTACTAAGTTGGAATGGTACAAGCCGAGTATTTCGCAATGAATGGGATTGGCAATCTTGCATTCTCGTGCAAAGATAAATTCGAACAAATCAAAACCAAAATAAACTGGTTCTATAGTAAGGAAAACAGATAGAGAATAAAAATCCAGGTTACAATGCGAGGATGAGGATTAGAGATGCTTGCATCTAACTATTTCAAAATATGGACCTAACAAAGACTCACTTCCAATCACAACAAACGAACACAACATTCATCATCCATCCAACCCAATAAAAAGACAATTTGCAAGTTATTGGTTTTCCATTATATATGAGAGCAAGGTATTTGTATTTCAACTCAAAAAAGTCTGAAGCGAACCGTTGAAGCCTTTTTTTTTTGGTAGCACCTAGAATGTAACAATTCATGGAATGCTTGCGCACACACATATCTCATTACCGATCCGCCTATCGAGAATATAATAAGCCCAAAACCAGATGGATGGTTGTCCCGAACTACATCTAATGACCATGATGTCATGGACAAAATTATTCAAAGCCAGTACAACCTTCTTGTCCAAGAGGGAGGTATGATCAATCACTCCAATCCTAATATACCACCATGTATTAGTAGCGCAGAGAGAGAATAAAAACAGCGAGGAAAAGCATCTTTAGTCAAAACCTCATCGGTATACGAAATCTTGGTCATCATCAAGAGATCAAAACTTTTGATGCATCATGTCCTACAGCACATCAAAGACAATTAGATTTCATAGCATATTTGGGTTGGAGAAGCTTTTGCTTTCATTTTAAGTACTTCTGTGTTTTGCTTCCTATATTGTCTTGTCAATTAAAGTTCATTACATCAAAAGGTTATCTAGCTGGAATGCTGATGAAGCTGTAATGAAAATCTCGGTAACGAAATTAAAACATGTCCACATGTCATGCAAGAAGATTCTAGACTAAGGAAGATGATATTGTTTCTCATTCATAATCTGTTCTATAATATTATGCGAGATTCCAATAATCAGTAAGGGAAAAAAAGTTTAACATATATCTGCATGAGAAATAAAGCACTGAATACTGATTGAATAAGATATCTGTCATATGTGGCCAAAAGCCGTAACAGCCAAAAGCTGTAACAGAAAAGAGAAAAAATCAAAGAAATTGTCATAACAAATCAGAAGATCTGGGCCTTGATTAGGTGGTTCTTAATGGTCATATTTTCATGATTATAAATATTAGTGTCCCTGAGTGGATGCATAATCTAAACATGTTATTAGAAAATTAAAGAAATGCTGGCATAATAGATGAAAGTACTGTTTACATATTTTGCCTCGTATGTTAGACGAAAATACTCTTGGCCTGGTTTGTTTGACTTTGAACTTATCTTAAAAGAAGAATAGCTACTCCTCTAAAAAAAGCAGCATGAGTGTGCGAACTTTGAAAGATTGTTCAATGAGAGACCATATCACCAAAGTGTAAAACTAATCTTGCACTGTTGGACAACACTATTTCCACTTCAGTGCAAAACTAATCCTAAAGAAGTATGGAAGCATAATTCACCTAGTCTTCATAAGAATCATGTTTAATTTTTCCTAGACTGATCGCTAAATAAATAAGCCTATTTATTTATTTCTATACGCTACATACAGCCCGAAGTCAGTCGAATCATGTCAGCACAAATTTTTTATTAGAGCTCAGATTAATAGAATCTCATAGTCTCAATGTTTTGACTCTAATTGTTCAGCTTTTTTGTGTGTTGTGAATGCACCTACAATTGAATGTATGGCATTCTCAGGGGTATCCAATACTTGACTCTTTCTAATTAATTATATGAATTACGTTATGTGGCTTCTGAGCCAGTTTCAGGTACCAGACAACCAAAGGCTGAAACTTTTTGACCAAACTTCACAGTAAGTAGTTAATGACATTGCATGCACGTGGTCAATGATCTAGATAAATGAAACATTTTGATTAAGTTCCCCTATAACAGCATTAATTTGCACTGGAAGCTCGTAACATTTGCCCTAACGATTTCTTGCCAAAATAGCACACCAACCAGTGATGAAGACACGATCTCAATATTTACCCACATTTTGCAGTGGAACCTAAAATATATGGTAGCACGATAAATAGGAAAATGGCGCGCCAAAAGGCCCGCGCAAGAAGAAACCAAATGACGCGGGGGCGTGGATGTTGTTGTTTTATGTGGGCACCACAATAAGAAGCTCACAAACTACACCGTACGCACTATGGTTTACAGGCAAACTAAATATTTACAAAAATGCTTGGCTTCTTTACAACTATGGAGTAGGAGTGTAAAAGCTAAGTTAGTAGATAGGAATGCAAACCTGATTGGCTTTCCTCCAAAGCTCCATAAGGAAATTGTCAGGCTTTACATCACAGTGAAGAAATCCCTATGAACGCATGTACTTAACTCGATTAATCTGAATGTAACAATAAACAAATTTTGAACACATGTATTCAACTTGATTAATCTGAATCATCTGAAAGAAAGAATGTGGTTATGCCAGAAACCTATATAAACTAAGTTACACAGAACAAACTAATTATGTAAAGATAAACAGATGAGAAGATATGAATTGGAGCAGTTTCAAAAAGAAGCGATTGTATTCCTAACATCTGATTAGCAAAATAGTCGGCTCAATTCATCGTCATCATTATAGCAGCTAATCACTAAGTACCATTCCAGCTACATGGATAGGCTCTATGACATAAACCTACTTCCTCCTTGGAGAAGCATGTGTTGCTTTGACTCAAAATGAAGTTGTGGGTGTTTCGTCTTCACATTTTCCTGTCGACCCAAGGCAACAGCTCAGCAACACCAATGTATAAAAGTTCCCACTGACCCAAATAACTAACTAAACTGACAATAGTACCAACGGTACAGCATTTGACAAACATTTCACTACAGTGTGCATCTAATGATCTTAATACAAACAACAAATTTTATCAAACTGCATAGAACAAAAACTCTAAGCTTCGTTAAAAAAAACTCATAAGGTGCATGAGAAATGAGACAGAATCCAATACCAATTTGACAACGACTTCCTCTCCAATCTGCACATTAACAGCTACAAACAAGAACAACAATAAAGTTAGCATCTTACTTTCCAAACACAATATGAAAAAATCATAAGTTGCATGAGAAATGAGATAGAATCCAATACCAATTTGACGGCGACTTCCTCTAGAATATTTACACAGCAAGCTTCTAGAGGATAAATAGAAGCATTAAAAGGATGGAAACATTATACAGCAGGTTAAAATAGGAGCAGCAAAGTACTAATACAAAATGGTGGGTGTTTAGTTTCCATGATAGCGCTTCCAGGGGTCGGCTCTTGAATCTCTTCTTCAGGATAGGAGATCTGTGAGAGTAATTGTTAGGGAGTAGAAAATTAAAATAGTTTGTTGTAAGAAAGTCGGTGTAGCAAAATCGATGACACACATGAGACTGAAGTAGGGGAAAAACGTAAGACATATATTTGTTGTTTCTGGTGGAAGGGATTGGGCCGTGTTTTTTTGTGTGTCGGCTGAAAAGTAATCAATGGTGAGAAACTGTATAAGAGGGGAAAATGGGTTGCAAGATGAGCAATGGTAGCAGGAAAAGATGTATTGTGCAAAGGAATTACGGAAGCGAAGAAAAGGATGCTCTTAATAACCTGTAAGTCATGAAACTATCAAATGGTAAGTAATCTATTTTGAAATTATCGTTTACCATTTCATCCATCTCACACAGCATAGGCAATGTCAACTCATCAGATACCTTTGTCAATTCTATATTTGTAGGAGCATGAAACGCATCATCTGTATTTCTTTTCTAACTCTAATTTCCGATGGGTGCCTGGCACAATAATAAAAAATTCTTTAGTTGACACCTGACTACTGCTATCTATTCAAACAAGGTCACATATGGCATTTCTATTTGGTTGAAGAAAGAACGAGAAAAGGTGAAATGTCAAACAGCTACCATTTCTATTCTATTGGTGCATTTTCCCTTTTATGTCTACCCACAGTTGAAGAACGACCCTTGAGCTCAGAAGGTGGCAAAGTTTCATTTTGAATAGGATAAATAAAAGCATTTTGAAATGACTAATATAGAACGGCTAATATTTCAGTAGATAGCATTACAATTAAAATGCTTAGAATAACAAAGAACAAAAAAAAGACAAGTTTAAAAAGAAAACACAACTATCAGTGGATTGAATTCACATTATGTATGTCAAACACGTATAATATACATAGCTCTGTCATTCTCAAAACATATATATAGTGGGCATGGAACTTAAAAAAAGCAGCATATATGTGAAAGTTCGAGCAAAGGACATATTTCAAAGAAATAAAGCCTGCAGTGATCATGACATAGCTAGATTTCAGTATTACTGAAGTCTGGTCGTATTAATGGCTCTATGCCTGTCAACAATTTGGTAAGACAAACTATAGGAAAACGACGTCATGCTAACACTTAGGCATGATAAACCATTTGTATTATCTATAGAGCCAATATGGTGTATATTATGTACCTTTTTTTTTTGAAATAACAATACCCAATATAAAAGAATGCTTTGCCAAAAAAAATGTGTATGTATATGCATAGAACCTCGTCCATACGACGATCAACAACTAAATGGGAATCTATAACATCCTGCAAAAGGTTTGCATAGTATGTTATCGCATCTATATAATTGTTTGTGTGATTTTCGTCTTTCTCCCAGGTAGGTACATGAACTACACCAGCAATATTTTCACTTGTTACGAAGTTAGAATCATCTAGTGAACCAAAATCTGATGAAAAAAAAATGATGACATTGCAGAGTATGAATTATTTTGTAGAAAGAATTTCCATTATGATTGTTCATAGAATCAACATGTCTATGACCTAAAACTACTTCATCCATTAGTGGGGTGATGTGATGCACACATCCACAAGTAATCGCCTAACTAAAACAAAAGCAACACCTGCAAACAATTGCTATACATCAAGCCAAAGGGGGCATAATTGGCCCTAATCATATTACTCTTTAGTTAAAGAGGAAGGGGGGAGTGAATCAAAAGTACCTGGTAGAATTCACCTATTCCGAATGCCAATCCATGCTGCGATCCATTCATCTGATGTTTCAACTATTTTTGAAAGGTCATCATTTGAAATGCTAAGTGCTGGAGTTGCCGATCCACATCCAATGAGCTTTGAACCCATACTAACCACCCTGCAATTTCTCATTAATGTTGAGAGTCATCCCACAGGTGAATATTTTAAACCCCTTAACAAAAAATGTAGATCAATTAATCAAATCCCAGGCTAAAATTGTAGCAACATAAGCAATAGCATCGCCATACAGTGACCGGTACAAAAATGGCATTATTTGCCACCACATCTAATGCGCAGGTTGGGTAGATCCCTCATCCATGATCAAAGAAACCACGAGCTACCATCTCTCTCACTCTATAAATGAGGAAGGCCTATTCCGGTGACACACAACAACACTAGCGAGTTGAGCAATCTGCACATCATTCGTGGAGCATCAAAGCATCGAAGCTTCACAACAGTCATAACAATCTAACTAAATCGAACCACTGCATTTTGATCATAAAAAGCTCGTATAAACACCTAGCACAAAAAAACAAATCCCAGAGCAACTTTCTACAGTGCGAGCCAACCGTTCGACCCAACTAATAAATGCAAAATCAGATAATTTTGGATTTCAATACATGTGAAGCAATAGCAGCAAACAATCGAAAAGCAGATTGGCCGAGACAAAATGGAACTACCTGGACCTAGAGGAGCGACAGAGGCGGATAAGTCGATGACCTTGACTGCAACCTAAAGCGAAATGTCCGAAAGCGGCAGGCCCATAGCTTGGCACACGGACGCCGCCGCCACAGCCACCCCGCAAAGCAAAACACACATAGCAAAAAAGAGCGGAAATCATCAGCACGCACGAAGAAAGCTATGATAGTTTGTTTGAGAGACATGCATGTGTCAAGAATACAAGAAAGCAGATGATGCATTTGGAATACACAAGGTTCTCCAAATGAGTATAACATAGCACAAGAATTGTAAATACACGCTACAAACCAAAAGGCTTACAACCCAAGAATGTAGTACTCAATTTTGTGGCATAAGAGGGATACCTGGGAAATGTAATAAGCGCAACACGACCATGACCAAACTTTGTGACTTCAAAACCATCTCCTTATGCATTGACACCCTATATGAGCAATGAGATGGCAGATTTAATGATAGAAATTCAAGGAACTTGTATGTTAAGGCTATCTCTTTTTACATCACTGCAAAATTCCAGCATGCCTAGTTGGCTATCAGAACATGGCGACATACATTTTTCATAAAGCACTAAAATCACACAAAATTAACAGAGAAGGAAAAGAAGTTGGGAGGGGTCCAATAGTCGGCGGCGTGAACACCAGGGAAGGTGGCCGCTAGGAGGCGCACGCACAGCCGGGACCGACCTAGGTGTGGGCATGCGATGGCGCAGCTGGCAGCAGCGCCGGTGACACAGGGAGAGCTTGTACCGGCGGCAAGCACTGAAATAAAAAAAATTAACAAAGAAGGAAAAGAGGTTGAGAGGTAAAATCCATGGGATAAGCCGGAATCGGGCCACCACCCCCGAATCCAGTAGTCCAGTAGCCGGCGGTGCGACCACTAGGGAAGGCGGCCGCCAGGAGGCACGTGAACGGGGCGGGACCTAGCAGGGTGCGGGCACATGAGGGCGCAGCTGGCGGCGGCGGCGACGGCGACACAGGCGGCAGGTTGGGCTGCAGAGGTTGGAGGTAGGGCTGAGGAGGGGCGACAGAGCGGCTATGGCAAGGGAGGAAGAGGCGGCGGCCAGGGTTGAGAGGGTCAGGGGGGCGGGGGGAAGAGAAGAAGGGGACAGGAGGTGGACGGGAAGGAGCGGCGGCACGACGGCTGCGAAGAGGAGCGGCGACCAGGAACGATTGCATGGAGGGGAAGGAAGGAACGGGAGGCTTCGGGAGCCTTCGATCGGGCGGGGTGACCGATAGAATTAGAAGGAAATGCAAGGAGGGAGCACGCAATCGCGTAGGCGCAGAGCGACATGCGTGCGATCGAACGGCCAAAGCTTTTCGGGCAACGTGGATGCCCTGGTTAGCCGGCAATCCCAGGAGCTTTAATAAAGGTAAGATTCATCTACATAAATAAAATTTGTATTAGCAATTATTGGAGGTATGCAGAATGGTGGCATTGCCTTGCAAAGGAAGGAAACATATGCTATAGATTTAGGTAGTGTTTGGTTGGGGAACCAAGTGGGATGGGATGAGATGGTCTTGGGACAAGAGGTCATACCTGTGTTTAGTTGGCGGGATGGAACGGGATGGTCCGGGATGAGATGGTTCCACTTTGGGGAATATTCCCATTTGATTCAAGATGACGTGGTGCAGCAAATTTTGCTGAATGAACTCGTCCCAAGTCGTTCACTCATGTTAGGATAAGGGCGCGAGGGAATGGGACAGTGACACCGGTCGATGGAGATGAGGGTGGTCGGGTAGGCTGCAGAAGGCTCCAGAGTTGGTAGGGGAGGCGGCGGAAGGTGCCAGAGCTGGTAGTGGAGGCGGCGGGACGAGCTCGGCCACGGATGGATCTGGTCGGGGAGGGTGACACCGGCCGATGGAGACGAGGGCAGTCGGGGAGGCGGCGGGAGGAGCCCAGCCACGGATGGATCTGGTCGGGGAGATCGGCCATGACCGGATTTGGTCAGGGTGGTGTCGGTCAAGCAATGGTAGGTGGCGACGTGGGGAGGGAGGGGCGCGGCGGCCATGGAGCGAAGGAAAGAAGGGAGGCGGCGACAAAGGGGGGGGGCTCGGAGGCGGCGATGCTGGGGAGAGAAGAGAAGTAGCGTCGGTGGAAGAAAGAGGAAGAAAAGAAGAGATTATCGGTCAGCAATGAGCAAGGAAGAAAAGAAAAAGGAAGGGAGAAAAGGGGAAAAATGAGAAGAAAGAAGAAAAAAAATATTATTAAGATAATCTCACCTAAACCAACCTCATCCCCTCAACCAAACACCATCTCATATCATCCTAAATCATCTCATACAACCAACCAAATATATTCATGTACCATCCCATACAACTAATCAAACAGCATACATGTACAATACCATCCAGGACGGTCCCATCCATCTTATACCATCTCATCCCATTCACTCTGGTTCACCTTGTTAGAATATGACTCTTTTGTATTTCCTTATCTGTATATGGCAACCCCCTTGTACTCCATATATATATGGGGTAATTAGGTCAATGACATCGTGTTAGAGCGTAATCGGAGGAATGACACTCTGGTCTCCTCGGGTTGGAAAATAACATCGCAAACATCGAAAAATTAGAAGAATGGCATCCTGGCCAGTTACATCCGTTTCTAGAATTTTTTAAATATAGAAACTAAGCTCGGAAAATTATCAATTTTTTTGGAGTCTCCCACAGTTTAATTGCTTGTGTATTTTTTAAAAACTTTATATATTCTGATTTTGTCTCTAAAATTCATTTAATTATACTGTTTGTAGGAATTTGCTAATATAGAAAATGGGGTCCAAACATTATGAAGAAAAAATCAGGCTCCTCACATAGTGGACTTGATTATGTAATTTTTCCATAATTTTACAAATTAAGTAATGCAATATTATAATGTCCATTGTGTGAGAAGTCTAATATTTCATAATGTAAGGACATTATGAAATTGTATTAATTAATTTTGTAAAAATTCTAGAAAAATTACACAATCAAGTCCACTATGTAAGGAGCCTGAAAAAAATTCATAATGTTTGAACCTCATTTTATATATTAGAAAATTCCTACAAACAAGATAATTAAATGAATTTTAGAGACAAAATCGAATGTATAAAGTTTTGAAAAAATACACAAGCAATTAAACTGTGTTCGGAGACTCCACAAAAAATTGATAATTGTTTTAGCTTAGTTTCTATATATAAAAAATTCTAGAAACGGATGTAACTGGCCAGGATGTCATTCGCCTAATTTTTCGTTATTCGCGATGTTATTTTCCAAAGTGTCATTCGAGGAGAACACGATGTCATTCTCCTATTACATATATAACACGATATATATATTATATATATATATATATATATATATATATATATATATATATATATATATATATATATATATATATATATTGTAACATCCCAAAATTTGGCTTTTTAAAAATCTCTTGAGTAGTTTATGTCCCTGAAAAATTTCACCAATTTTATTTGAATTAATAAAGCTCAATTAGAAATTTTCTAAATTAAAAATATTTAAATTGACTAATCTAAACATCAATTAAATAAAAACCTGTGTTATTTGGCTTCCTTGTGTTCAAGGAATTTTTTGGTATTTTCTGAGTGTTTTTTTTTCTGAATTTGTTTTCTTTTTATTTGGCCTCCTTGATTTTTGGGATTTTCCTTAATTCCAAAAATCTCCCTTTCCTCCCTCCTCCCATATGCTACAGTAATCGCGAATTACTGTTCACATCCAAAAAAACTTTCTGTTTCTCTCTCCTCTTAGATGCTACAGTACCACATGGGTACTGTTCATCCGATTTCCAACCGAGCGCCGTCCAACAACCGGACAGGAGTCCAGTTCATCTCCGTTGAAATCCCGGAATCGTCCGAAGGAACGAAAGGTCAAGGATGTAGAAGATCAAAGATTAAATAAGATCATCATTGCTATAGCAGGGCAAGTTATACCTTTGATTATATTGAACCCAGTTTTCAAAAGTTATATTGATTCAAAGTATTGCATTTACTTTAATTATTTATTTCAATGCTTTTGGGATTAGTTAATATCCAATTTGTTATGACCACCTTGTCTAATTGTATGCCATAATCTTTTGTCACCCTAGTTTGGTTCATTTAGTTGGTGCTATTGTATTACCAATGTGGGTTGGTTAGATACGATTAGTTTGCTTAGCCATGCTACGAGTCATCATCTCATGTGAGTCGCAAATATAAACTTGACTAAGTGATTATGGAATTATATGATAAAACTGTGTGTACTATGTGCTATTACTCGTTGATGGCATATGTTGCACTTAACCAACAGGGTGCGAAAGGATTTAGACTGAGGAAAGTGGTGGATACTGTGTGCTACTTTTGGTGGATCTGTGTGCATGGGCCTAATAACCTGTGTGCGTAGGGATTCGTAGTACATTGGAAGTCTTGCCTTAGTCAATTAAGGACTTAACTTTGTGCGCCATTGAACTGAGCCTCTCGTACAACCACATGCCTGATGGGACGGGCCTAACTTAGTAAGTTATGGATTCTTGACATTGACTACTCAGGTAGTAGGTTAGACTGTGTTGTATGGGTGGAGGTGTGTTACCGCTGTGGTTGGGTGCACATCACGGGGTGGTTCGCCGTGTCCCTGTCCAACGGTGTGTGTTATGCCAAGCGCTGTGGAAGGGTTGGTATAGCATAAAGCACACTGGGAGTGTCAATATTTGAGATGAAGTTTCTGAAAGGTTTTGTTGTGATCAGCTCTGATCCAGTTGATTGCATCTCTGTGGATAAAGTGTACAAACTCTGCAGAGTGTTAAACAATCTATTCGAATAGCCGTGTCCGCGGTCATGGACATGCTCGGGGATTTCACACGAGGGGTAGATTTTCATAAAACATTGGGAAGGGACAGCTGTGTGACCTAAGTCATATGACTATGTGAATAACTTGATTAGGCTATGTGTCTTTGTGAAATCAAACTCTTAAATTATTATTGTTATTTGTTTTACTTATTGCTTTCAATCTATTATTTGTATTCAAATTGCAAATGTTGCATTTCTACAAAAGAACCACAGAAGCCATTCCTTTGGAATAAGCCATCATGTACAATTGCATTTCTATGGTATGACTTGCGAGTACGGCTGTGTACTCATGCTTGCTTTATTAAATCAAGTAGAAGTGAAGGGATCGTCAGTCAACAAGGTCTACTTCAAGGATCGTGGAGAACTAGGTCGTGCTACCCCAGCTGATTGCCTATGGGCATATGGATGGGCTTCACTGAAGATATTCCATTACATTTCGCTGCAGCTTCTTCGAGCTTTTTTCCTTCTGAGGCATTAATTGTAAGATTTGACCATAAGGTCTTTACTCTGATGTTTATTGTTATTTGCCTATTTATTAGTCATCTTTGTATATGGAAATGATATTTCACTGAAGTTGCCACTGTGTGCACTAGCGTGATCCTGGACTAATGCAGTATACACAGAGGGTCTAGAATTGCATTTTTGGGTCCCGACATATATATGTATATATGTATATATGTATACACACACACACACACATATATATATATATATCTTGAATATACACACAATATTCATAATATGGTACCAGAGCTAGTGCACTAACCTAGCTCTTTCTGCTGCCACATCCGTCGTCACTGTCGCCATCAGGCCGCCGCCGCCGCTAGGCCGCCGCCGCTAGGCCGACGCCGTCCTCCTTCCCCGACGCCCGAGCCACTCCACTCAAGGCCCGTCCCTGACGTCGTCCCGTCCCCGATGCAAGGACGATGTCGCCTGCCCCATCGCCATCCGTGCCCATGCTCGCCCGGCCGCTGCCTGCGCTAGCCCCGGCCATGAACGAGCCGGCCACCTGGGTCTCTGTCGCTAGGCCGCCCTACCTCCGTCGCCATCCTTGCCCGGTGAGCCCACCATCCCCACTCGGGTAGCCGCCGCCAGCAGGTTGAAACCGTATTTCCCCCTGTGCGTGAGCTCCTGTGTTTCTTATGTAGGCCTGACCCAATTGAAAAAGGTAAAAAAAAAAAAAAGTAAAAGAAAAACTAGTGCGTCGATCTAACCGCTGCGCCATCCAGCGCCACTTGTTAGACTTTATTGTCTTGGTCACCATGCTGTCCAGCGCCGCCTACCAATGACTTCTATTCCATTAGCTGTGATCCTATTCTTGGGAACAAAGCTTAATGAGACGAACTACAGGTTGTGGTCTTCACTTATGGGGATCATGCTTGATGGTCTCTACATCTGGCGACATGTTACTAGTGCCCGACTTTGTCCGTCGTCATCGGTTTAGCCTTCTCCCAGATAGCCTACTTTTGCACCTCCTGCAGAAGATGAGGCCGCCAAGAAGGAGGTAGAGGCCGCTATTGCTGCTGCTGATGAGGCCTCTCAGTATGCCATAGATGCTTTTGAACGCTGGTGTGCTGATGTGGCCCGTGTTCGAGCCATCCTGGTGGTCAGTGTCGACGACTCCATCCGGCCAGACATCGTTGGTCTTCGTGCCATTCGTCAGATCTAGGAGTACTTGCGTGAGCGATACCAGCAGAGCATTGATGCTCAGTTCTTTTCGCTTCAGCATGAGTTGGAGACGCTTCGCTAGGAAGACTCCTCCGTCGACGACTTGTTCCGAGCTCTGGCTAGTCTCTCGCGCCAGCTGGACGAGCTGGCTTCTCCGCTCTGTAAGGAGTGTCATAAAGTGCAGATGGCGGATCGTGATCGCCTTCTCCTTTATAACTTCGTCTGCATCTTCGCCCAGAGTTTGAGTCTGTCAGGGCTCAACTACTGAGCCGCTCACCAGGACCGACAGTCACCGAGGCTCTTTCGACGCTTCTTGCTGAGAAGCTTCGCCGCAGGTTAACAACACAATTTGTTCCGGCTGTGCATGCTACCCCTTCTTCTTCAACTACACCGACGGTTTCTGCTTCGACTACATTCCCTCCTCAGATGTCTGTTTCTGCTCCTATTTTTGCACCAACTGGGGTTTAGTGCAATTATTACAAGAACTTCGAAAATGACTACCAGCGTTGTGCGAGAGATAAAAGCAGAACAAGGCACGTGGAGTTGGACGCTCCAAGGGGGGCAGGGAGGCCCTTCCTCGATAAGAAGACAGACCAACACATCAGGATCTTCTCAGCAAGGTGACTCTGTTCAGCAGTTTTGTCAAGATCTACTTCAGCAGCTCTCTCACAGCTCAGCAAGTTCTGCTAGTCTAGCTCAGACGTCTCCTCCAGATACTTCTTGGGTTCTTAATTCTGGTGCCTCTTTTCACATGACATCGGACTCCACATCTATCACTTCAGTAGGATCTCCTTTTTTTTCCTATCTCTGTTTAGACAGCTGACGGTACTCCTTTGGTTGTTAGCTGTCAAGGCACTCTTTTGTCCACTGACTTTTCTATTCTAGCTGTTTTCCATGTTCCCAAACTATAAAATCCCAAAATTTTGGTCTATTTTTGATGTTTTAAAAATAAAAATAACCATTTGAATTTTTCTGTTAAAGTCAAAGCTTAATCTAAATTTTCATAAATCAAAAATATTTAATGTGATTAATCTAATCTTCAATTAAATCAAAAGTTGTTTTATTTGAGTTCCTGGTGTTCCAGAGTTTTTCTAGAATTTTCTAGGAATTTTTTGTATTTGTTTGCTATTTATTTGAGCTCAGTTTTATTTACCACTATTTCTCTAATTCAGAAATCCTTTTTAATTCCGAATTTCCTCATCGGGCTCAAATCCCTTTTGTCTTTGGCCCATTCTATTTCTTTCAGCCCACTCCTGTGTTTCCTCAACCGGCCACTTTTCTTTTTCCTTCCCTCCGTTTTCCACCGAGCGGCCCAACCGAGCGCTAATCTCCTTGGCCCTTTCTCTCACGCCGAACCGAGCTGTGCGCCAGCAGCCCGCTTTCTTTTTCTCTTTGCGTCAGCGCCGAAATCCAGCCACCAGGACGCTCGCTCCTTTTCTTTCTGCGCTGAAGCCCACCGTCGTTTCTTTCTTAGCCCAAGCCGCATCCGCCCCTTTCTTTTTTCTTTGCTCTCTGCCAGTGGGGCCAATTGGTCATCCCGAGCCACATGTGCGTCGTCTTCTGCCTGGACACTCGCTCCTTGTGTTCATGTCTAAGCCGTTGCAGCGCCGGCCTCATCTTGGACTCCCCTCCTCCGAGCGCTATATAAAGACCTCAATCCATGTCAAATCCTGTGCTTCGACCTCCTCTTCCATAACCCTAAAGGCCCGGTCCCGGGTTCATCTGTGTCACGCCGCAATCACTAAAAACCCGAGCACTGCTGAAGCTACTTCGCCGCTGGAATTCTTCGTTGTTGGATCTCCTCAGCTCGCATCATCTTCGACGTCGAGACCATATCATCGGGAGCTTCACCGTGACGCCTTCGCCTTCGCCCGAGGACCACCCCTTCACCGTTTTTGTATCCATCATCAAGACCAGTCGCACCGCCGTTGTCAATCTACATGACAGTGAGAGCCCTAGCTCCTTTGTGCGTGTCAAAGTGTATATCTTGTCCCTCTTTACCCGATTTCTTTTGGTCATCAGGGTGCCGCCGTCACGCTTCTCCTTTAGCTTCGGTCGCCCCCGTTTTGCTACCGATTTGTTTGTTCTTAGGCTGTATCAAAGTGCTCTCTGAGTTCCTAGAACCATTGTCGTTTCGATGCTTCCCTCATCCTTCATCACGCGACCTCAATTCGCTATCGCCACGTGAGCCAAGGACCTCTCCGTCACCCAAGTCACCACCACCGATGAGCTGGTGCCACCCGGACCGAGCCAATGCCGCCTGGAGCTTCGCCGTGTTTCCAGGGTCCCATTTTGATACTTCACCGAACCTCTTTTGCCTCCGGTCATCCTCACCGTACGCACCATTATCACTAGCCATCTTCTGTGCCAGGAGCTCCCTTGCATTTGTCCTTGTCTCTCTACGCCACCTCACCTCCATGTCAGCAGCTACATCAGCTTCTTTGCTTGTGTGGCGTTTGTGTCAGCAATCCACGTGGTGCACCCGAGCCAAGGAGCCATGAGCTCGGTTCACCATGCACCCATCTCAATGCCATATGGGTCCCAATTGCCATTCTCTCTCTCTATCTCTTTATCTCTCCAGTAAACTTGGCCCACATGTCATCCATTGATTTTATCTCTCTCACTTACCAGTGGACCCCACTTGTAAGTCTCCAATTCTTTTTATTTATTTTAATTGGTAGGAGTATTCTCTGGATTTTTTTTCTATCTCAATTTCATCATTTTATGTGAATCTTCTAAAAGCCCGTTCTTATTCATCCAAACTCCGATTCAGCCCATTCAAATTTCTAAATTCATCTAAATTCAAGATCTATTTATCTGAGATTTTTATTTAATTTTTTGGAGTTTGTTTCATCTCTTTTATTTATTTGTTTGTTTGTTTACGAGTAGACGTTGATACTTCGGGTAGTTTTGAGCAAGGAGGAGTACATCAAGATCAAGATCAATCCTAGGATTTATTCCAAGGAAAACCGTAGTTCTTTGATCATATTGAACCTATGATTTCAAAAGTATGTTGTTTTATACAATTGCATACTATCTTTATATAAATTGTTTTGGGATTAGTTATTACCTGTTGTCATTATTCCTCAATTGATTAATTAAATGTCATGAATCCTTGTCATCTTAGCATGGTGTAACATCCCAAATGTATAAACAGGTGTGTGTTTCAAATTTAAGAAAATGTGTAGAAATTAAAACTTTTTCTCACATCTTGAAACTCTTGAACTCACCTATATTTCTTGTCCAAGAGTTGTGGCATCCAAAAAACACAAAGCTCTTGTTGACAAAAGTCCAACCCTTATTCCACCTTGTCACAAATCTTGTGCCAAACTTGGAAAAATATTTTCTCTTGGTTCTAGGACTGGTGTGTGACCCCTCTGAAAAATTGTCATAAGTTTTAAAACTTGCTTGATAATTTTTGGAGGTAAATCAAACCCTAGAACAACCTTGATGAATTTATGGAGAAAAATGCAGTACACAAAAACCTCTGGAAATTTTATGTAAGGTTAATCCTAAAGTCAGCAAGCTCCAGTTAAAATTTCATAAATTTTAGAGTTGATTTGCTATCTCATTTAAATCTACAAAGTCTCAGCTGTTAAATTCAAACTTTATTGGATGCACTGTTCCTTGGGCCTGAGCCATTTTCCATTTGGGTCTAACCCAACCGCATCCCTGGCTCAGCCTGACCTCCTTTTCCCCACGCGTGAGGTCGTAGCCGTTGGATTCAGATCCAGTGGCCACGACCTCCTCCACAACCATCGCGGCCCAGTCCTCCCACCTCATCGAGGTCATAGCCGTTGGATCAGATTCAATAGCCATGACCTCCCCCTCGTTATCTAGCGCACAAGCCCTCCCCTCGCGGTGTGTTGTGCGCCGTTGGATCAAAATCCACGGCCACAACCTCCCCGTGGTGTCACGCGCATCAGACCTCCCACCCGCGCGAGGTCATAGCCGTTAGATAGAGATCTCACAGCCATGACCTCCCTCCTCATCTCGTAGCCGTTGGATAAGGATCCAACCACCACGACCTCCCTGTGTGCTGTGCACAACAGCCATGACCTCCCTCTTTTGATCAGCACCATTGGATGAAAATCCAACGGCCCTGACCTCCCCATGTGTTGTGTGCCCTTGGATTGAGATCCAATGGCCATGACCTCCCTCTCTGTCTTGCGCACCAGCTCAAGACCTCCTCTCTCCATTGTGTGCCTTTGGATGTAGATCCAAAGGCCACGACCTCCACATCCCCTTGGCAGTATCGCGCGCTGCGGTTAAGTCCTCCCCATCTGGTCCACGCCTTTGGATTCAAATCCAACGGCCAGGACCTCCTAGCCCCTTCAGCGCATGACCTCCCTGTTCTTTTTGCAACCGTGCGATGGAGATCGTATGGCTGTGACCTCCTCCCTTTCCATCTAAACCTTACTGTTTACGATCCGAGGGTCAGGACCTCCCAAATTTCTCATCCAACGGTTGGGGACAGGTCCTATTCTTCTCCTAGCTTGGGCGCGCGCGTGCACCATGGCAGTGAGGAGATCAGTGACCTGTCTTGTCCCAACAACTCTGTGCCTGCGCGCATTAAATGCATGTCAGTCTTTCCGCCCCTAGGCCATGCCCTAGCCTGTTCCCCCATCACATCCATGTCCTGTCCAAGCCATGGACCGCGCCATGGGCTAAGCTCACCATGAGCTTAACCCTTGGCTCATGACCTCCATTTCCCTGGCTATAAGACCTCCCCATTGTTTTCCTTGGCTTCTTTTACACATTTCCCCATTGCTCTCGGTGCTGTGGAGCTCAAGAAACCGTGAGCCCTTGGCCGCCATTGTTGGAGCTTGGAGCTCCTTGGTGGCACAGTGCTCCAGTGGCTTCCCTCTCCCTCTCTTACTTCCATTTAAGCCACTACCCTCTGTAACAAAAACCCTAACTTGATTGGTTGGGACCTTTGCAGATGTGGCCTAACTTGGAGCTTGGAGCTTTTGGTTGTGGAGCTCATCGTCTTCACCATCACCGGTCTTCCTCTCCTCCGACCTCCTCTTCGATTCCTCAGCATCCAGGTAAGCCTCAAGTAGTCCCTAGATGCTTGGGCACATCTTTGTATGAATCATTCATGAGCTCTTTTTGCTTTTTTCGGATTTTGGGCGTCAGAGGTCAAATCCACTCCTCTCCGGCTCATTGGCGTTCTAGGCCGCCGCCGAGAGTGGACCCATTAGGTGCGCAAGGCTATTGCACACTCGGTGGTGTCCTTGGATGTCGCCGCGAGGTCTCAGATCGCGGCGATGACCACTTCTTTCGTCGGGATTTTGTCGGACGAGTTCGTCCCGCGCGTTGTCGTTAGGACATAGATTTGGTCAGTAAATGCTCAATCATTGGGAGCAATTACTGCTGTCTTAGCGCGCCCAGATCTCCTCGTTGTCCCGTGCATTAACTCCTCGCCAATACAGGCGTCTTGGCGTCGCAGCTGATTAGCAGGATCTGGACCGTCCAGGACCACCCCCAAGTGGATCTGAACCGTCCAGGACCTCTTCGTTTTTTTCTTGACAGTCCAGGACCTCCCTTGAGTAATCTGGACCGTCCAAGACCTCCCTCTTAGGATCTGAGCCGTTCAGGACCACCCCCGTGGGAGTCACGAATAGCTCAGGACCTCCTCTGTTGGACTTAAGGTGCCCAGACCACCCCCTCCGCGTGATCTGGACCACTCAAGACTACTCCGTGAGTGCATCTGGACCGTTCAGGACCTCCCTTGCGCCCTGAACAGCCCAGGACCTCCTCGAGGTCATCTTAGCCGTTCAGGACCTCCTCGAGGTCATCTTAGCCGTTGAGGTCCTCCCTGTGTTGATCTCAACCGTGTAGGACCTCCCTGTGTCGATCTTGACCGTTAAGGTCCTCCCTCGCTAGATCTGGACCGTCCCGATCCTCCCTCGTTTGGTTTGGTCCGTTGGATGCAGCATCAACGGCCACGACCTCCTCCCCCATTCGCGCGCGCGTTGCAGGGAGGACATGGACCGTTGGATCCAAGATCAACGGCCCATGTTCTCTGGACCTGCGCGGGCGCGCGTGCGTGTTTTCACCGGGAGGTCTTGAGCCGTCCGATCCAGGATCAATGGCTCATGTCCTCCCACTCCGTATTGGTTTTTAGAAATTTCCCGGTTGGATTTAATTGCAAACTGAAAAAGGTAATGAACTTGTAAAATGCATATCTATTTCATTTTAAATCCAAATGAGGTGTTTCCAATTTTGTTAGCTCTGGTTTGATCTGGGCTCTAATCTAAAAATGGTTGTGAGCTCAGTTCGGCTCCAGAAAAGAGTTTGCTGAAATAGTTTAGAAATAGGTTTTAATTGTTATCCTTTAAATGGTATTTAACTTGTAAAATGCATAAGTAATTGCCTTTAGGTCATTTTTGAGTGAATCCAACTGTGTTGGCTTCCTCTGTTAGTGAACTAAATGTTAGAATAGGATTTAGGCATGTCACAATTTTCAAAAGAATTGTGGGTGCATTTTAGTTGTGCATATTTTCATGTCTTTGAAAAATTATAGAAAGTGCATAATAGCTCCAAATGAGATGAATCCGATTGGGTTGTTCATCTTGTGAGGTGCTTGTGTTGCAGTAAAAATTTCAGAAGCACCACCTTTCTAGAAATTTTTGCTAAACAATTTAATTATGTGAATAGTAGCAGTTTGCATTTTTAGAGCTGAGCAGAATTGTTTTGCTCATATCTTTTGCATTGAGAATCCAAATCAATTGGTTCTTATTGATAAATTCTCTAAAAATCATCCTCTTACTGCTGTAGAAATTTCAGAGCTTTTGGAGCTTGTTTGCTGTGCTGTCTTCTTGGTTTTCGTCATTCTTATCGATTCTTTTCGCCTTTTCGATTAGGTATCGACGAGTGTGTTGATCACGTGAGCGAGCCTCTGCAGCAAACTGAGCATAACCAGCAAGGTAAGCAGTTTGATCATATCCATATTGTCCCATTACTTTTAAAGTTTAATACCTTGTTTCACTTGTATGTATGCATGCTACTTTGTGTTAAATTATCGTTTAGTTGAGCCTATAGATGCATTCTCTGTAGGTAAATGTTCATTCTCTACTACTAAGCCTAGGATTATCTTGTTGTGATGTAGAGTTCGATGGATGGACTCTTATCACTTAGTAGTTTGCGTTGATGATGCTTAGAAATGCTTAGATAACGGTAGAAATGGGTGGTTGTCGACATTATGTCGATAACCTTGATCACACAAAAATTATTATTCCATTATGTCCATATTGTGCTTTGTTACTTTGTAAACAAATAAAACAAAAATGAAAACAAAATTGTTTCATGACTTGGGCACAATGGATGTTGGTGTGATTGTTGGGTGTGAATGGAATGGTGCCTAGGTCCCCAAGGACCGAGTTACTTGTGTCACTAAGCCAAGCTCTTTTGCGTGCTAACCACACGAGGGTATTAAGAACCCCTCTTGGCTAAGTACTTTGGGAGGTGTTAATTGTGGGTCGCAGGTGGTTAAAACTATTTATAAGGGAAAGAGCACCCACAGTTGCTTAGGCTGGGCCGGTGTCTCCTACCTTTCGGGTTGTCGCGACTCTTAATTAGCATCATTCATTGGAAATACCTCGTAGGACTTAGCCGTGCCAGCATACCAAAGGAAGTGTGCTTAATAGCTTGGCGAAAAGGCGGTCTGACGTGTGGGTACATTGGTATACCCCTGCAGGGTTAAAACTATTCGAATAGCCTCGTCCTAGGTTATGGACATGCTTGGTAAGGTCGTGCAAGAACTAGATTACAACATTTAATTAAAACTTGATGGGTTGGTATGAATGGATGTTCATACTATTGTTGTGGTGGCTATTGGGTTAGTCACCTCCAGGATTATTGTTGTCATCTATCTATTGTTATTATGTTACTTGTCTCGATGTTACTTGCAAATTAAAAATGAACTGCAAAACTGCTTTGAATCTATTTAAATATTGCAAATGAAAACTTGCTTTATGCTAAAATAAGTCCAAAGCCTCATCCACTTAAATAAAGCTTGCATGTAGCTAACTATAGTTCTGTTATGCTACACGTCAGTCTTGCGAGTACATTTTTGTACTCATTGCTTTGCTTAATAACTTTGTTGCAAAGGGGGTAGAGCCCAAAGGGCTTTACTTTTGTGAGATGTGCTGCGGTTGGGAGTCTAGCTAGGCGGCTTGGTTGGTTGCCTTGTGGGCTAAAGGCAAACTTTGTGGCTCTCTTTTGTTTATCGCCATCTTATGGCTTTTGCTTCCGCTGTGTTATCTTTCTTAGTTGTATTTGGCCGGTCGGTCCCTTTTGTAATAACTCTCTCTATATTATGTATGTCTTTTATTCTTGTTGTGCTTTGGTTCTATGTCTTGAATGGAATTGATGCATGATTTTGTAAAGGGGTGTGTATACTGCATTCTGGGAAGTATACATATCTCAAAGACATGGGTTATTTCGTTTGTAATGCTAGGGTCAATGGATGACTAAGTATTACAAGCCTAATAAACCGGGGTCCTCACACATGGATAATCTTAGTTGGGCATATTTGTATAACCAACATGGGTAGCATACAAATGCTTAGTTAAGCTTAGTTACGATGGGTTCATTATCACATGTGTCATAATGGTTAATCTTGACTTAATGAAATATGGAATCGTGGTGGTTAGCCACTGCTGTTATTAAAATTTGCGTACCATGACAGGATATGTCATTGGTCTTGGTTAAATAAAATGGTTTTTGCTCGAGCGAGTGGTTGGTGGATAGTGGGGTGTGGTTTAACACGTCGTGGATTTGTAGTAGTCTCGCCTGGGTAACTTGTCAAGGAATTAATCTTGTGTGCCATTGAACTGGGCCTTAACCGTACAACCACATGCTTGATGGGACGGGCCTAGCTAACTAATTAGCAATGTTCTGTTTTGGTTGTGTTTGGTGCAAGAGGGGGGCCCTGTCTGGTTGGCAAGACATTCAATATTGAAACCTTAGCGAGCAGAACTAGGTCAAAGCAGAGCTTTGTAAAGTCCTTATGATAATCTCTTGGTCGCACACCTACGGAAGTGTGTGAGCAGACATTATAATTTGATTATCTCTTATGGGTAAAGCTGTACAACCTCTGCAAAGTGTAAAACTATTCGAATAGTCGTGTCCGGGGATTTCACACGAGAGGTAGAGTTTATTATAAAATGTGTCGGAGTGTGAATAGGAAGTTCACTTGATGAATATAATATTTGTTTGGTGAACAGGTAATTCACTTGGTGGTTTGTGTCGATTGGTGAATTTGGGATTCACTTATTAATAGTTTGGTTGGGAATTGAATGGGTAGTTCACTGGTTGTTTCAAATCAATTGTTTAATTATTTATTATTGTTTTCAACTATGCATTTCAATCAATCTATTGTATTTATCATCAATGCTGCTTTCTGCAAAAGAACCATACAACTAACCTTTGTTAAGCTGTGCATGAATACTATTTGCATATATTTTCCTACGGCTTGCTGAGTGCTTTATGTACTCACGGCTTTACGCCTTTGTTGATCAGTTGAAGAATATCAAGCTGCTCAAGAGTTCTTCGCCCAGGAGTACCGTGAAGGTTTTGTGGATTAGGATGCGTTCTCCACTCGATTGCCTGTGGGCATGTTGATTAGCCATTTCAAGAGTTTCGTTCCGCTGCAAGAGTTTATTTATTTCTTTAGCCCTGCATGCCAAGTTAAGTAAACGTTGACCACAAGGTCCAGTTATTATTATTATTTGTTTCTTTGAGATCTTTTTAGTTAAATCGAATAAATGGATGGTATTTCATCACTGTTTCGTGTGTGAGCTAGCTACTGATATAAGACTAGTTCAGAATACACAAAGGGTTCCTGAATCATATTTTTGGGTCCCGACACCAACTTACCATGTAGCTTCTCTCGGTGGGACAGCTCACCGATCTTGGTTGTAGGGTTGGGTTTGACTCTCACACCTGTTTTATCCAGGATCGATGACAGGGATGGTACTTGGGACTGGCCGACGCCGTAGGGATCGTTAGGGTCTTTACATCCTTGATCACCTCCACCTTCCGTCTACTTCAATTACTCCTGTCACCTCTACGTCTACTTCCATCGCCACTCATCGCCACCACCTCGTGTTTTTTTGTGATGGCATCACCGTTTAGGTCACTTGTGTGGGTCCTGTCTTTCATGATTAGTCCGTTAGGGTGTTCTTGGACGTGTTACTGTTGACATGTTCATGTTTTGTCAGGGTTGTAAGCTGGGCAAGCAGTTACAGCTTCCTTATCATTCTAGTGAATCCTTGTCTTCTCGTTCTTTTGATTTGGTTCATTCAGATGTATGGGGACCTGCTCCTATTATCTCTAAAGGCGGGCATAAATTTTATGTGATCTTCATTGATGATTATTCCTATTTTACATGGATTTTCCCTATGTCTAATCGTGGTCAGTTTCTTGCGATCTATCGTAGCTTTGCAACAATGGTTCATACTTAGTTTGATTCTCTCATTCTGTACTTTTCGCCGTGATTCTACTGGCGAGTACTGTTCTAGCGCTTTTAGACAGTTTCTTTCTAACCAGGGCACTCTTTACCAGTCTTCTTGTCCTGGTGCCCATGCTCAGAATGGGGTTGCTAAGCGCAAACATCGTCATTTGATTGAGACTGCTCATACTCTTCTTCTTGCCTCTCACGTTCCACCACAGTTCTGGGCTGAGGCTGTTTCTACGACTGCATACTTCATCAATATGTAGCCTTCCACTGCTCTTAAGGGTGTCAATCCTATAGAGTGTTTCTACTCTCGAGCTCCCCAGTCAGTTGGGTGTGTGTTTCTTGGTTATAGTTCTGAGCATAAGGGTTATCGCTGCTGGGATCCTTCTCGACGAATCAGGATTTTACGAGACGTTGTCTTTGACGAATCTCGACCTTTCTTCTATCGAGATTTGGCTCCTTCTCCTGTTTCCACCGTTGAGTCAATTTCATGGTTGTCTCTTTCTGACTCTTCACTCATTTCTCCACTATCACAGTCTTCCCTTGGTCTATCTCTAGTGGTTCCTTTTGTACCTCTACCTCCAGTGCTGCCTCCTGCAGCACCGCCTCTTGTTCCTGTAGCACCACCATCTAGTTTCTCTGGTATTCACTACTCTAGACATCCTCATCCTTCAGTAGCCTCCTCTCCTGGTATCTTGCTGACACCCACATCTGATCCTCCTGATGATGCTCCTCGTTATGTCCTTCATGACCGGACATCCTTTCGACCTCCTGATCGTCTTGGATTTGCTCCAATAGTTTATACTCTCTCTGTCACTGAGCCTAGTTCTTATCGTGAGGCTGCTCCTTATTTTGAGTGGTAGCTCGCTATGGCAGAGGAGCTTGATGCTCTTCGACGTATGGAGACTTGAGATATTGTACCGACACCTGTGCATGCTCGTCCGATCACGTGCAAGTGGTTGTACAAGATTAAGACCCGGTCTGATGGTACTATTGAGCGCTACAAGGCTTGTCTTGTGGCTCGCGGATTTCAGTAGGAGTACGGTCGTGACTACGATGAGACTTTTGCCCCTGTTGCCCATATGACCATTGTTCGCACTCTTGTTGCAGTTGCTTCTGTTCGTCAGTGGTCTATCTCTCAGCTGGATGTTAAGAATGCATTTCTTAATTGTGTTTTGCATGAGGTCTACATGCAACCACAACCTAGGTATTCAGTTCCCGATGGGCACGTCTATCGTCTTCTTTGTGCTCTTTATGGCCTCAAACAGGCTCCTCGTGCCTGGTTTGCTCGTTTTACCTCAGTGATTATTGTTGTCAGTTTCACTGTCAGTTCCCATGATCGTGCTCTTTTTGTTCATGTCTCATCTTGGGGTAGGACACTGCTTCTTCTATATGTTGATGATATGCTCATCACTAGTGATGATTCCTCATTCTTCACGTATGTGAAGAAGTATCTTAGTGAGTAGTTTTTGATGATTGATCTTAGTTCTCTTGTGTACTTCATTGGGACTGAGGTCTCTTCCATGCATGAGGGCTACTACCTCTCTCAGCAGAAGTATGTCCATGATCTTCTTGATCGTTCTGGTCTGACTGATACTCGCACTGCTGAGACTCCTATGGAACTATCCCTACAGTTTCGTACCACTGATGGTGATCTTCTTGAGGACCCTACTCGATATCGCCATCTTGTTGGGAGTTTGGTGTATCTTGTGAGCACTCGTCCTAATATTGCTTATGCTATTCATATCTTGAGTCAGTTCATGGCTCGTCCTATCCATCTTCACTACAGTCACCTTCTTCGTGTTCTTCGCTACTTGTGTGGGACTATCTCTTGTTGTTTGTTTTTTCCTAGCTCTACCTCACTATAGCTTCAAGCGTACTCCGATGCGACCTAGGCTAGTGATCCTTCTGATCATTATTCTCTTTCTACTTACTGTGTTTTTCTTGGCTCCTCCCTGATTGCCTAGAAGACTAAGAACCAGACTGTAATTTCCGTTCGAGTGCAGAGGCTGAGTTGAGAGATATGATAGCAGTGACAGAAGAGGTTACTTGGTTGAGGTGGCTACTTGCAGATCTTGGAGTGCCTATGATGGGACCTACGACTCTTTATCTGATAGTACATGTGCTATTAGTATTGCCCAAGACCTAGTGAAGCATGAGCTTACTAAGAACATTGGTGTAGATACTTTATACACTCGCTCACAGGTGCAGAAGAGAGTATTTACTTTACAGTTTGTGCCATCAGAGTTACAGGTTGCTCACTTCTTCACGAAGCCACAAACTAAGGCACAACATTTGTATTTTTTCTCCAAACTCAGTGTGTGATCCACCATGAGTTTGAGGGGGGGGGGTGTTATGTGAAAACTGTTTTTACTAAAGCCTTGTTTTCCCCTAGTTTTAGGAAAACGATGTTTGGATATCATAACAGACATGCAGATAAGAAAAACTGGTTTTCCATAAACCCAGTATTATGAGTTTTGAGAAAATCGAGTAGAGGTCGTTTTTCACTAAACTAAATTCTGGTATCCTCCTTCCAATGTATCGCTATTTCTCCGCTCCAGCGTGCGCATGTTGTTTTTCTTTTTTGCACCTGCTTTCGCGTAGCAAAACAAAAGTTCAGAAGTTCAGTAGATTGGACACACTCATATCCTTCATTCCTTGGATACAAAACAACAAAACCTGAATAAGAAACAAAGCAACGAAAAAAAGAATGCGACAAGTACTAGAAGCAGGAATTCACTTACCCGGAATTGCCAGAAGAAATCATCCACATCTGCAGCAAAAACAAACAAAAACCAGTCACGAGACCATCTGAGAAACCAGACACCTCCTCCACCGTCTGGGGATTGTACTGCATGTCTATTTGGATTGGAACGAGAAGATTTGAACCTTGGGGAAGAGAAAAAGATGGTTTTTGAGCTTTATTTTGACATTTGGGGAACGAGAAGATTTGAACCTTGGAGGCAGGGCTAGCGGCTAGGGCTCACTTGCGTACATGACGACGAGGAGGAGGTGATCCGGATGTCACCGAAGCTGTTGAGGCTATGAATCATGGCTGGAGGGAGGTGTGGAGCTCATCTAGCTCAGCCATGGCCGGACAGCGGGCGGGCGGGCGAGTGGGCTAGCGAACGACAGAATCCATGACCAGAGAGGGGTGTGGAGCTCAGCCATGGCTGGACGGAGGGCGAGCGGGCGGACGGCGAAATCCATGGGCAGAAGGTCATGTGGAGATTAGCCCACGTCCACGCGAGAGCTTGACGATGGGATCCGTCGGCAGCGGCGACGAGTCGTATGTGGCATGGAAGGTGAGGGGGTGAGGAAATCGGAAGGGGTGGAGAGAGGAGGTGAAGGGGAAAGTAAGAGAGAGGTGAGTGAGTTAATCCGTGAAAGGGGAAAGCAACGATGTGCGCGGTAGGTGCAAGTATATCTTTAGCCAAACACAAAATTGGTGAAAGCTTGTTTTAATTTTTTAGATTCAAACAAAGTAATCCATAAATTCATCATAACAGAATAACAACTTAAAACTAGTTTTGCTAAAAATTCTCCTAAAACTAGTTTTTTTAAAACCCATTTCTTATTCCTGAGATGTAAACAACCACTTAGTAGTTGAAGGAAAAACTCGAATACATTAGTTAACTATAGTTATTTTCCTCTTCAGCCTTCTATGCCTAGAGATTTTGAGACTTACTGGAAGAAGGATTCCAAAAAAAAAAAAGATGGGTGAAAGCCTGAACCATTTCAAGTAAAGGGCAACATAGCAAGACACCATGAGAAAACAAAACAAGACAGCATAGAGGAGAGCAACCTTGAGAATCCGCCTGCAAAACAAAAGAACATGAATCCTGCACGTTTCGTCGGATCTAGACATTGCCATGCTTGATCTGTTGGTTGGATTGCTTCAAGCTCGGATCGCGTTAGCCACATCAGTGGTACTCGGAAAAGCTCCTATCCAGTAACTGCTTACTGCTGTTAGCAATTCTTCGATTCCTCTTTTCTTCCCAAATGCATCCCATGCCTATATAACGGCATCACCAATGATTGGCACTTGGGGAGATATACTGTAGCAACAGGTACGTAGCTTGCAGCGCTGTGGAGTATACTGCACACAGGGAATTTTTACTGTTTAACACTGTAGACATTTTCCGCTGTACACTGTTGTTATGAGTCCTTACCTGTGGATCGGACGATAGGGAAGATGTCTAATGTCACTTGTGTGTCTCTGCTGCATGCAGAGGATCCGTTTCCCTCTCTTGGACCTGATCTTCTCAATTTTTGTGAGATGCTACTAGCTAGTACACTGGTAGTACTACTTAGCTTGCGATGTACCTAGGGAGCGGGGAAGCACAAGAGATGTAGTGGTGGCGTTAAATAGGAGTGCTTGCTTAATTAATTATTGCTCGATCTTTCACTGAACTTCTAGGTACTTACGTTGGCATGATATGGCTATTGTCCTCTTGAAACTACTAAAGTGCACATCTCATCTAATGGAAGAATTCCTCTACTGTGGAGTAATAAGTCATCCATGTGTTGGTAGTGCAGGAGGCCTAAAATGTTGATGAAAGTGTGTCTGTAGTGTTGCATAAAGTTGGCTAAAATGTTTCACACATTTTTCATAAGAAGAGAAAAAGAGTGCACCGACTATCACATAATATTGCTCACATTACTAATTTTGTCAAATTTTGCGGCTTGAATACGAAGCTTTGGGTTCTAGGCTGGTAGCGGGTAAAGCACCCGGGAGGGTTCTATGGTTGATGGTTCTACCACCTAAACGGGTTGATACTTTCGCCTCTACGGGGGAGGAGGGCATGGCTGAGAACTTCCTTGTACGCTGATGATGCCATCGTTTTCCTTAACCCGGTAAAGCAGGACATCAGTTTTCTTGCACGCCTTCTTGATTTATTCGGCAACGGATCTGGACTCTGCACAAACCTACAGAAAAGTTCGGTTCTGCCTATTGCGTGCCACTGTGCGAGGAAATTGACGTTGATGACCTCCTCGCTAATTTGCCGGCAAAGCGTGCCAACTTCTCATGTAAATATTTAGGGATGCCTCTGTCGTTGAGAAGGCTTAAGCGTGTGGAGCTGCAACCGCTGATTGACAAAATCGCCGGCCGTCTGGCCGGCTGGAAAGGAGGTTTGATGTCCAGAGGAGGCAGGTTGGTACTACTCGAATCAGTGCTTACAGCCTTACCGATATATCTAATGTGCCCTCATGAACTCCCAAAGGCAATCCTCAAGAAAATAGATAGAATTTGGAGAAGCTGGCCGTGGAAGGGTTCGACAACAGCAAATGGAGGCCATTGCAAAGTGAATTGGGGTAAAGTCTGCAAAGCCCTGCAGCACGGGGGGCCTGGAGTGCTTGACCTCAACCTCTTTGGTCGAGCATTGCGATTACGGTGGCTATGGCAAGAGTGGATCGCTCCTGACAAACCATGGGTAGGTTTGGATGTATCGTGCAATGAGGGAGACAGAAAACTCTTTCAGGCCGCTACGGAGTTCAACGTCGGGGATGGACTGAAGACAGTTCTGGAAAGACAGATGGCTACTTGGTCGAGCACCCCTATGAATATGGCCCCCGACCTTTTCAAAATCGATTAGACTTGGAGTCGGGCGTCCGACCCGAAGGAATTGATCCGACGCCTCACTCCACTTGGGCACTCAATACCTTTTCTTCCCCAACTTCCACATGCATCCATATCTATTCCAAGCAACAAACACACTCTCCCCTTAATCCATGGATGTGCTGCTGCTCTTTCTCAGCATCCCCGACGACCATTTTCCCCACCTCTGCTCTTCCAAGGCATTCCTCCTAGGTGTTGCTCCACCCGGCGACCCCCTTCCCAAGTGCCATCTGAGCTCCGGCAATGCCAGTCGTAGCCTCCGTGAGCTTCGTGGCATCCCGACCTCGACCGTTGATAGCGGCCTCGCGAATGCTGAGCAAGCTACGCCGCCAGTCACAGCCTATACGAAAGTCACCGTGGCCACTCAAGCTCTACCACCACATACTCCTCTCCGGCGGTTTGCTGCACCTATTTTTGTTTGTGTTACATATGTTTTTGCAAATTGTTGCGCACATCTTTCTCAATTTTTGCAAAAAAACATCTTATTTTGTTTGAACGTGTCATCACCAATATTATTTTGCTGCAAGTGTTTCAACTATTTCCAAATTGTTGTGATGGTTATAACGCCGTAGGTTTGTTTAGTCTTTTGTGCTAGTTTTTCGAGTAATCTTTACATACCAACAAGATGTGTAGTTTCAATTGAATTGTGTTGACAGATTGGATCCTTTTCTAATATTTTCGGGATCTAAACCTGTTTTTGTTGCAAATGTTGACATACATTGTATTGAAACGTTGAGTCCCCTTATTGTGTTGCACATGGTCGTCTTTTTTTTTGTTGCAGTAGAGTCGATTATCATTTTTGTTGCAAACATTTAATTCATCATCTGCTTTAAGAAGCATGCATGAGTATAGATCCGTTTGTGTGTGAGCTTAACGAGTGTCCGATAAGATTTTCTCTCTAGACACAGCCTTCACTATAAAAGGAAGGAGTGCGGTATTTGCACTCATCAAATCAAGTCTAGGAAACCCTAATTTATGATTTAGGAAAAGTAGAGAGATAGAGGAGGCTAGGGTTTGAGAAAGATGAATTGATTAAGTACTCAAGTGTTAAGCTTTTGTTCTCTACGATGGAGTAGTTGTAAACCTACAATCCCTTGAATCAATCCAAGCAACTTTGCCCGAAAATTAGTTCTCTCCTGTTCTTACTCTCTCTTTGATACTTTTAGGATTTTTGTGTTACAAGGATTTTGATTGTGTCTTTTGCCTTTACAACATCTCACCCTTACATCTACCCGCCCTATGAGCTAATTCCTCAAGATATGGGCATCCTTTACTATCATCAAGAGGGCTCACAGTTGTGTTGGTAACACTTGCATTGACATGGACGCCCTTTACCAACGTCTAATACAAGTGCCCTACAGACATGGATGCCATTTACCATCGTTTAATGCAAGTGCCCTACAGATACAGACGTCATTTACTATCGTCTAATCTATGGACTGTTCAATATTTTATCGATCTACTGACGGATAACTTTGTGTGATCGACTCTTCGACCGCTCGTGGTACAACCATGCACTTCCTTTTTTCCGAGCACATCGAAGGGCCTAGAAATATCTCTCCTGTTATGCTAGGAGTGACAAATCACATATCCAACCTGTCACATCCATCCGTATGTTTCATAGCATACCCGAAAGCTACCTTTATAACTACTCAGTTATAGAGTAGCGTTTGGTAACCCCTAAGTATACTATTACACATATAAAAAACCATGCTGATCTCAGGTCTAAAGACTATACATCATCATTGCGTTCTTGAGACCAACTGATGACATATAGAATCATAACAATCTCAATAGTGTCTCAAGGTGGATCAATCCAACATCATGTTCACTAACATATGCTTACACTATTGATTCAACATCCCCATATCTATGACCAGTGAGACACGGCCATCAATCAATACACATGTTGATCTATAAGTCATCAGTGTCCCGATCAGTGACATCCGACTAGAGATCCTTTTAGAATAACATCATACAACTATTAAAGAGCTTCACCAATAAGTCACATACTTGTTAATTTTTATAAATGATAATTCATCCAAGGAACATAATAACATTTATTCTATAACTCATAAACATAGACGTGATACAATCATCTCTATGATTATCTCATAGGTCATATCACTAATGGGAGCTGTTTCAGTTAAAACAACAAGCATATATGAAAATTTGAATACCCCAAATTGGGCATGCATTTTTATGTCCGAGAAATTTGCACCAGGTCCCTATATATGTGCTTCAGTGTTTGTATGACTTATGTCCACCTACATTAGCAAACTTTATAACGCTGAAATATATGTTATAGTTTAGGGGTATTATAACCAAATTCAGAGATCTGCATTTTTGTTTTTGAATTTTGCAGATCTAATTGATGTGTTGATATATACCATGCTCAGGATCCGCTGAGGAAGTTTTGTATCCTTTAATAGTACAAAAAAATAGTGCCATATCAAGACATGTTCAGTCCAGAAGGGTATCTTTGATCTGGAAACGCATCCTCTGTTCAGTCCAGAAGGGTATCTTTGATCTGGAAACGCATCCTCTGCCATTGCAATGGACAGAGGCCTATAGTACTTTGCCTTGTCTTTTTTCAAGGAAACATTTACTTTGCCATTAGTCCAAATAAAAAAAAACAACGCAACGGATCTAATGCCACGGTAAATTGTTACAGTATTTAATAGCCGAACAGTTTCGAAATGTAATTTCTCTAATTTTGCTTCTTTGAGGTGTCTCCAAGGCTGCAAGCTAATTTCTCCATAAAATTAGCAAGTGATTGTTAGAGCTATATAGAATTAATATGAAGTCTCAATATCTAAAGGATCACTATAGGTTTCTACTTCCCAGTGTTACAGCTAGTTACTTGCCATTTGGGTAGATCTGTCAGCAAATTTCTTGACTGAAGGGATGACGCTCTTGCAGAGATCATCTTGCTTCTCATATATAACTTCTACCAGTGGAGGCTGCTTTAGCCGCATCGTCGGATGTGTTGCGATGCTTGGTCATCAGATAAGCAAGCCAAAGCTCACATCCCGTATACTGAGGCCACTAGATGCAAACTGCTCCCCTGAAACTTCTCTATACTTTCCCAGTGTATCCCATCCCCATATCATGATATCGCTACGTAGTTTGCGCATCAAGTCAATCGTTTCCATTCTTGTAAGTTGCTACAACTACACTACTATGTAGTATTATTGCTTGCTATGTGCTGCAGTGGGTGGATCAAAACTCAAAAGCAAGAGACAAGGTGTTTGGTTGCTGGATATATAGATGATGGGTGGGTGTGAGCATTTGTTTCCCCCTCATTAAATTCTAAATTTGCTTTGAAATTACTCTAGTACAAAAGATTTGGTACTAGCAAACAAACTATGCCGTTGTTCTCCTCATTGAATTAACAAGGCATGCCTTTTATCTAGAGAAATTTTACGGTACATTCTATCGGTAGTATATGATGATAGTATAAATAAAATCTGATCATTGATTTACTAATGACATAATATAATTTTCTTTGTATTTACATTTTTTCGTGAGAGTATTATGGATTTTTCCAACTAAGATTGAAAATATTACTCTTGTGCCATGTGATCCCTACATAGGCAATTACAATTCTACCTTCTTAAGATTCTACTACTCATATTACCAGGTGTAGCATAACTAAATCCTAACTAATCTAAACCACTTGATCAAAAGGAATAGACCGCTCGTATTAAGTTGAGTGTACCATAAGAAAGTTCTTGGTCTAATGCAAGGTATCCCCTTGTTCTATTGTTTTCTTTTTGTGAGTCCGTGTCTTATTGTTGTCAACAACATAACCATCCATGCTGTGGTGAATTAGGCCTAAAATGCTGTATAAAGTTAGCAGACATGTTTGATCGGTTTCTCTAAAGAAACACAAATGGTTCAACAATTTCGCCCACTACCATTTCTGTTAAATTAATTTAGCGGCATGAAAGGTGCTGACCAGGTATGCAGAATGGTGGCATTGCCTTGCAAACACGAAGGACTAGCATATCTGCTTGCCATGCAAAGGAAGGAACACCGAAACAGATGCTAGATTTAGTAGTTGAAGGAAAAACTCGAATACATTGGTTAACTAGACTAAACTGTTAGCCCGCTCATCGGTGTCTACACACACGAGACACCTGGAACACAGAACACACACACTCGCCTGATAGGCCAATCAACAGATGTGAACAAATGAACACAAAGACATTTTTTTGTGCTACCAAATGCCACAGCGTTTTCCTGTTTTTCGTTGCTTTTATTCACCAACAAAGAAAGAAGTAACTGAAAAGCTTGACTGCTCACGACATGCAGCATTAATCAGCATCAATGCCTCCACGACGTGCAGCATCAATCGGCTTGACTGCCTCCACAACATGCGCCAATTACTAGCTCTAGTGCCGCATGACTGCCCTTGCCATGCAAAAAAACTAAAACTGACACAAAACGTTACAAATCAATAATAAACACAATAACTAGCAAATGCAATAAATCAGTAATCAAGGATTATTCAACAAACACCCCCTAATCCTTGATGATGCCGATCCTTGTGTGCAGCTCCTGGAACTTGACATGGCTTGACGCCTTTGCAGAATATCACCGGCCATGTCGCTATCATTATAGCCGACAAATCGTGGCTCCTCTAATTTCTTCGCGTAACGACAGTCATAGCTCCGCGTACCAGCAATGTACCAGAGTATATGCTTGACTGTCGCGGTCCGCTTGGAGTCGCACCCCGACCGTGGTGGCACCGTGCGACGGTCGCACCGTGCCACCAGCCACTAAGCCGCGTGCCATGTGTGCGCTCTCGTGTGTGGCTCTACTGGCCTAATGTTGGCGCTCGTCGAGCCACCCGTGCGCGCCCTGCAGGCCGCCAGCGCCAACTGCGCCGTCGTGAGGCCTCCCGCATCGCTCGTTGCGTCGCTTGTCGCGCCCTTCATGCCACGTCCATGTGTTCGCGCAGCCACTACGCCTCGCGCATGCGTGCGCCCGAGGCCGTGCCAACGCATTGCCGCGCCCAGAGCCTCGCCACACGAGCCTGGCCGAAGCCGCCGTCGTCGCGCTGAGGCGAAGCCGCCGCCGTCCCCATCGCCACCGCGCGCCGCCGCCGCAGGCCTCCACGTGAACCTCCAGCAGCAGCCGCCGCCGCCTCTGCTTCGCCAAAGCGCCTAAGCCGTCGTCACCCTCCGCGCGCCGTTGTGTGCTCTGCGCGCCGCCGCCATCGTCTTTGCATAGACCGTCGCGTCTTGCTTCTTTGCCACGCCACCAGCGTGTACGCCGCTTGGCCGCTCGCACTCCGCCGCGTTATCGCCGCCGCTCCTCGCCCATCGCGCGTCGCCACGTCATCGCTATCTTGTGTGGGCAAGCGAACCGGCCAGCAATCTTGAGAGTGAGCACATATAGCCGGCTGCGAGTGCGGTTTACCCGAGCAAGTATGTGACACTGCCGGTCATGAATAGTGAGCACACCGTCCTGGATGAGCATCTAGTAGCCGTTCCTGTCGAGCTGCCCGAGGCTCACTATGTTGCTGTATAGTTGTGGGATGTAGTATACCCCCGTCAGCGCAAGGTGCTCCCCATTCCGGCAGGTTAATAGGACAGTGCCGCGCCTGCGTATATCCACCACCGAGCCGTCACCGAACTTGACGGAGCCGGTGACGCCCTTGTCCATTTCCGCGAAGCTTTCCTAGCACCCGGACATGTGATTGCTGGTACCGGTGTCCAGGTACCAAGTGTCATCATGGGCATCCTCATCGCGCCCTAGATGCACCTACGCGTGCACCTCTCGAAGAACCACGTCAGTGCCTACGCCCACGGAAGCCTTGGTGAGCGCGCACACCGTGCTATGAGAAGCGTAGGTTCGTCATCGTCATCATCAACCTGCATGAGATTAACTTGCTTGACACACTTAGGCTTGCGGCAGTTCCTGGAGTAATGCCCGTAGTTGTCGCATTGTAGCACTGAACCTGCGACATGTCACGGCGCACACTGGACAAGCCATCGTCCTTGCCGTCATGCCAGCCTTTGCCGCGCCCATGGCCACGTGGCTTGCCGCAATAACGGTTATCACCGCCAGAGAAGCTTTCTCCTTGCTCCCTCTTCTTGACGCGCATGAGCCACTCCTCGAACTCCTTGCGAAGGACTGTTGTTGGCTTTCGGATAAGAGTAGCCGCGTACCGGTACTGCTGGTGTCGTCGTGCCCATATCACTATTCCACCGCTCGAAGTCGATCGGTGAGCTCCTCAAGTGAAAACATGCTTAAATCAAGCAACGTTTCGATTGCGATTGCCACCTGGGTGTACCTAGATGGCACAACGCGAATGAATTTCTTCACTACCTTCTTTTCTTCCACCGTGTCTCTGAGGACTCGAAGGTGGTTGATGAGGCCCGTAATTCTCATGGAGAATTCATCCAACGTTTCTCCCACCTTGAATTGGATGTCCTCGAAATCCTTGCGTAGCTGTTGCGCGTTTGCCTCACGGACACGATCCACGCCTATCCTCATCATCTTCACGGCATCCCATGCCTCCTTGGCCATGTTCTTCACAGCCAACATGGACAGCATATCCGGCGTCATGGCTCGGAGGATGGCTGCCAGGGCCATCATGTCCTCCCTCTCGCTGGCGTTGCCGGATCAATTGCCGCCCACAGTCCTTGCACCCTCAAGTTCACCCTCATCACGAGAGCCCAGTCGGTGTAGTTCGTCATTGTCAGCGTGGGGTAGACGACCAATCCCGTCGTCTCCCTTATGACACGCTCCTGCACCACCAGCTCGCGTCCTCCCATTCGCGCCCTGCTCCGTTCGTGCTCCTGGGGCAGAGTACGTGAGCCGAACTGGGATCGCGAGGCCATGGTAGTCAGGCTCTGATACCAATTGTTAGCCCGCTCGCTGGTGTCTACACACACAAGATGCTTAGAACACAGAACACACACACTCGCCTGGTAGGCCAATCAACAGAGGTGAACAAGTGAACACAAAGATGTTTTTTGTGCTGCCAAATGCCACAGTGTTTTTCTGTTTTTCATTGCTTTTATTCACCAACAAAGAAAGAAGTAACTGAAAAGCTTGACTGCTCACGACGTGCAGCATTAATCAGCATCAATGCCTCCACGACGTGCAGCATCAATTGGCTTGACTACCTCCACAACATGCGCCAATTACTAGCTCTAATGTTGCATGACTACTAGTCCTTGCCACGCAAAAAACTAAAACTGACACAAACGTTACAAATCAATAGTAAACACAATACCTAGCAAATGCAATATATTAGTAATCAAGGATTATTCAACATTAACAACTCTCTGCATATCCTGCACGTTTCGTCGGATCTAGATATTGCCATGCTTGATCTGTTGGTTGGATTGCTTCAAGCTCGGATCGTGTTAGCCTGCACATCATTGGTATTTAGAAAAACTCCCATCCTGTAAAACCGTGAGTCTGTAGTGAATTGCATGCACCAACCAATTCACTCAAAAACCTAAGCTGATGAGAAAAGATGGACAATTCACTTATACTTTAACACCCCCGTCATATGTAGGCTCCCTCAGGCCTAAGAAGTGGAATAGAAGTGAGCTACAATTATTATTATTTAATTGTGTCAGTCGGGTCTTAAACTCAAGACCTCTTAACTCTGATACTATATTGAGTTGCATACACCAACTAATTCACTCAAAAGCCGAAGCTGATAAGAAAAGACGGATAATTCACTTATAACTCAACAGTTACAGTAACTGCCTACTGCTGTTAGCAATTATTTGACTCCTGTTTTCTTCCCAAATGCATCCCATGCCTATATAATGGCATCAGTGATGATTATGGGCAACTCTCTTGGACTTGATCTTCTCAATTTTTGTGAGATGCTACTAGCTAGTAGACTAGTAGTACTACTTAGCTTGCGATGTACTCCCGCCAATTGACAAAACACAAGTCGTTTTGGAATGCGTGCAGTTAAACTTTAGAAACTTTGGCTATCGATACCTTTTAAAATATTTAGATTAGATACATGAAAATCATACGTGTAAATTCATCTCAAAAATACTTCATAATATTATAAATTTATTGGGTTTTACATATATATTATAATAGTAATTAGTAGTCAAAATTGTATTTTGAAGACCTTGTTAATATCCAAAATAACTTGTTTTTGTGAACCGGAGAGAGTACATAGAGGGGGAAGCACAAGAGAGGGAGTGGTGGTTTTAAATAGGAGCAAGCATATCCAAAATAACTTGTTTTGGTGAATCAGAGGGAGTACATAGAGGGGGAAGCACAAGAGAGGGAGTGGTGGTTTTAAATAGGAGCGCTTGCTTAATTATTGCTCGATCTTTCACTGAATTTCTTGGTACTTATGTGGGCATGATATGGCTATTGTCCTCTTGAAACTACTGAAGTTCACATCTCATCTAATTGAAGAATTCCTCTACTGTGGAGTAATAAGTCATCCATTCCTCTACTGTGGAGTAATAAGTCATCCATGTGTTGGTAGTGCAGCAGGCCTAAAATGTTGATGAAAGTGTGTCTGTAATGTTGCATAAAGTTGGCTAAAATGTTTCACACATTTTTCATAAGAAGAGAAAAAGAGTGCACCGACTATCACATAATATTGTTCACATTGCTAATTTTGCCAAATTTTGCAGCTTGAATATGAAGGTTTGGGTGAAGGAACACGGGTAGGCTACACTAACACAATTTTAAAAATCTATCGCGCGCAACCAAGGAACCTCCGCTAGTAATAGATCACGGGATTACCACTAGACACGCAGACCCGCAGTGGAAGAAGAGTCGATGTAGCGCGTTGGTGTGGTTGTAGTCTTACCGGCCTCACGCCTCCTCCAAGTGCTACTTGTGACCGTCACAATTTGCAGATCGTCCTAGCATTCAAGCCTCACAACAACGCCTCCAAGGTATCCACATGTACGGGGCAGGAACACCACGCGCCGGAGTGCTAACGCCGGCTACACAGTTTTGGGTGAGGGAGGTGTGGTAGCTAGGGTTTCGGGAATTCCAAAATCACATTAACCCTATGCCACCATCCCTCTATATATAGGCATCCATGATGGGTCTCGAACTTTGAGGCCCATAAGAATTCGGATCACCATCCAAAACGTGTCCCAGCCCTTTAAGCGTGTGACCCTATAGATTCACGTACACTTAGACATGGCCCGAGTACTCCTACTCGTCCACTAATTGGTAGTGGCCCCTAGCAGGACATGTCGACTTCCAGGTATATGTAAAGATCACATCAGATGAACCTTAACAAATCTCATATGTATTTCCCTTTGCCCCACGATATCGGTCAAAGTCACGACGAGTATGTGCTATCTTTGTTGGTTAGCTTGACCACTCTTTCTCGATCACGTGACTCGAATTCTCTGGCTACGGTTAACTCTTTAACCGCGAGTAGCATGGCCATGCATTTCTGAAATTCGATCACTCGAAAGGCCTAGAGATATCTCTCCCATTACATAGAGGGGCAAATCCTATCTTGATCAACCATGCCTCGACGCATGTATCATGACAAACCCGAAATCTACCTTTATAACTACCTAATTACGGAGTAGCATTTGGCAACCCCTAAGTAATTCACTACACATCTCGAGTACGTGCGACGATCTAAAGTCTAAGGATATAGCATGCGCATTGTAAATGAGACTAACTGATGACATATAAGAATACAACATTCTCACAGTGTCTTATGGTGGGTCGATTCAACCCTATATTCGCTAATATGTGTCCATATTATTGGTTTGATATCTCCATATCTATGATTTATGAAACATGGTCATCAACCAATACATATACTGGTCTATTCATATGTGTCCTCATATGTTTCCGACTAGGGATCGCTTTAGAATAATCATCGCAAAGATATATATAGAGTTTCACAATCAAGTCAGATACTTGATAATAAATATTAACGATATTATTCTTAGAACAAGATAATATATTATCCAATAAATTATAAATATAATAAAATATAATTATCTCTATTATTACCTCTAGAGTATATTTCCAACATTAGGTTCTATGCTGGTAGCGGCTAAAGCACTCTGGAGGGTTCTATGGTTGATGGTTCTACCACCAAAATGCGTTCTGCCTATTGCGTGCCACTGTGCGAGAAATTGACGTTGATGACCTCCTCGCTAATTTGTCGGCAAAGCGTGCTACCTTCCCATGTAAATATTTAGGGATGCCTCTGTCGTTGAGAAAGCTTAAGCGTGTGGAGCTGCAGCCGCTGATTGACAAAATCGAGGGCCGTCTGGTAGGCTGGAAAGGACGTTTGATGTTCAGAGGAGGCAGGTTGGTACTACTCAAATCAGTGCTTACTGTTATAAATAGCGCAAGTATTTATCATAAGCTCAATAGGTCAATATATATATATATAAGTACAGGTATAATATATATGTAGGTAACCCCTTATACAGTAGAGAAAAAACACATGTAATAATACATCTAATACCCCTCCCTCAAACTTATAGTGGATTAACAACATGAAGTTTGGAAAGATAGAAGTTGTGTTGGGCTCTGGTTTGTGCCTTTGTGAAGAAGTCTGTCAAATGAAGCTCTGAAAGCACATACTGAAAAGCAACAACTTGATTCTGCACCTGTGTCCGCATGTAAGAAGCATCAACACCAATATGGTTTGTAAGTTCATGCTTCCCCGGATCTTTAGCAATGCTAATGCCACATGTACTGTCAGACAAAAGAGGAGTGAGTGCTGAAACAGAAACACCAAAATCCTCAAGTAACCACCGTAGCCAAGTAACCTCCGCAGTCAACAAAGTCATAGCTCATAACTCAGCCTCAGTACTCGAACGAGAAACTGATGTTTGCTTCTTAGTCTTCCAAGTAATGAGAGAACCACTATATTAAGAAAAACACAATAGGTAGAGAGAGACTGGCGATCAGAATGATCACTAGTCCAGGTGGTATCAGAATATGTCTAGAGCTGTAAAGAGCTAGAGCGAGGGAAAAATAGACGACGAGTGATGGTTCCACGAAGATATCGTAGAACACGAAGAAGATGATTACAGTGGAGCTGAGTGGGAGCAGAAACAAATTGACTCAAGATATGTACATGGTATGAAATGTCAGGACGAATGACACCTAGATAAACAAGACTCCCAACAATGTGATGATAGCGAGTAGGATCAATAAGAGAAGCATGATCAAGAAGATCCTGGATATACTTTTATTAGGACAAATAGAAACCCTCAGGCGTAGAAATAACTTCAATCCCAAGAAAATAGCGAAGAGGACCCAGATCAGACATGAAAAACTGCTCATTAAGACGTCCCTTGACAAAAATGATATATCTAGAATCACCTCTAGTAATGACCATATCATCAACATATAAAAGGAGAAGCGTCTAACCACGAGGCGAAGTGTGAATAAAAAGAGCAGGATCATGAGCACTGACAGATAAACCAGTTGCAGTGCCAACAGAAGAGAAATGATTAAACAAGGCACGAGGAACTTGCTTGAGGCCGTAAAGAGATCGGCGAAGGCGACAAATCATACCCTCATGAACAGAATACCCCAGTGATGACTGCATATAAACCTCCTCATGCAACTCACCATTGAGAAAGGCATTCTTGACATCAAGCTGCGAGATGGACCATGCCCGAACAGATGTAACAGCAAGAAGAGTGCGAACAGTGGTTAGGTGAGCCACAGGAGCAAAGGTCTCATCATAATCATGACCATGCTCTTGCTAAAAACCACATGCCATGAGACGAGCCTCGTTGCACTCAAGGGAACCATCAGAGCAGGTCTTAACCTTTTAGACCCACTTGCACGTGATAGGAGTAGCACGCACAGGAACAGGGACAAGATCCTACGTGTCAGTACGCTCAAGGGTAGCAATCTCCTTTGCCATCGCATGCTACCACTCCTGATGAACAATAGCATCATGATAAGAAGTCGGTTCGGTAATAGTTGCTAAACAAAAGCGCGCAAGAGGCCGAATAGATTGGCGATCACAAAGAGCATATCAAGGAGGAGAGGGCGAATAAGATGATCCATTAGAAGAAGATGGCGCATTAGAAGAATTCTCAACTCGTGAACGACGAGTGTAGTAGAGAGGACAAGAGGGAACAAGGCCAGGAGGAGCCTCTGGAGAGGGTGCTGGTGGTGAAGGAGACGATGAAGGAGGCACCAGAGAGGCCAAAGGCTGTGATGGAGGTGTGGTGACTATGGGAATGGCAGAAAAAGTTAGAAAATAAAGTGGTTCGACAAGAGATGCTGGAGTGGTGGAATGAGAAGGACGAGGGTAGAAAGGACGAGACTCATCAAAAGTGACGTCCCGAGAAACCCGCATCCATCGGCTAACAGGATCCTAACAACGATATCCCTTATGCTCAGCGCTATAGCCCAGAAAAACGCACTCTATAGACTGAGCGGTTAACTTGGTGCGCTCACAAAGTGCAAGAAGAACATAGCGCACACACACACACACACACACACCTAGAGAGGCGAATACTAGAATAATCAAGAGTCTTACCACAGAGACGCTTAACTGGGATGCCACCCTGAAGAGCAGAAGAAGGCTGAATATTAATCAGGAAAGTGGCAGTAGAAACAGCTTCAGCCCAGGAGTGTGGTGGAATAGCAGAGGCAAGCATAAAAGCACTGGTTGTCTTAAGAAGATGACAATGCTTCCGTTTAGCCACACCGTTTTGGCCTTCTGGGCATGAGCACCAGGGTAAGAAAACTGATAAAGAATGCCCTACTCAGCAAGGAAACCATGAAGGATTCCTGACAAGTATTTCCCAGCATAATCAGCACACGAAAGACAGGAATAGGAGAGTCAAACTGAGTACGGATCATGGTAGCAAAAATCTTGTAGATGGATAGAACCTCACTATGAGATGACATAAAGTATAACCATGTGTGTCGAGAAAAATCATCAATAAAAATTATATAATATTGACGACCTCCTTTCGAAATGAAAAGAGCTGGACCCCATACATCAGAATGAATAAGATCAAGAGGACGCTGTGACACTGACTCACTAGAAGGACATGGAAGTTGAAACTGTTTTCCTTGCTTACAACCCTGATAATTTAGATAAATATCACCAGACACAGACCCTAGGCGACCACGATGAACTAAAGAAGACAGACAAGACCCATAAAGATGTCACAAACGATGATGCCACTGAGCAAAAGACATAGTGGGGGATGCAATAGAAGCAAAGGCGGTGGTGGAGGCAACAAGACTGACAAGGACAACGGAATAAAGATGAAGTCAGTCAAGCTCTCAGAGACACTGCGAGTCATGGCGACAAGGGCCAATACCAACCAGAGTCCCTGTGTCTTGATCCTGAACACAACAATAATTAGAATCGAGAATAACACGACAACCATGATCAGTGAGCTGATTGGTAGATATGAGCTGTATTGTTAGTTTGGGAACATGAGAAACAACAGGAACATAAAAAGAGGAATTCGAAAGTGTGCCTCGTCCTGCAACAGAAAGAGAGGTATCATCTGCTGTCTGAACAATGATAGGAGCAGCTAAAGGACAAATAAAAGTGAGTCTGGTGGAATCAAATGTCATATGAAAGGAAGCACCAGAGTCAATAATCCAAGGTAATATACCAGAGGAAGAAGAAGTAGAAGGTGGTCTCTCACTAGAAGACTGTGCAACAGAACCAACAGAATCGGACGATGCAAAAGCAGCCATGCAACGCAGCAGTGTGAGAAACTCCTGAGAATTAGAAGCACGAGAGCTCCTCTGAGAGGAGGAACCACCAGTGCCCTTTGGAGGATGGCCACCATGACGTAAATCCTTTTTATTCTTATAGCAGAACTGCTCCACATGTCCATCCATGTTGCAATAGGTGCAGTGTAGTCCCCTGCCAACAGCAGTTGTCATTGGTGAAGGCACCACTGGTGAAGGAGTAGTGGGAGACGTAGTGGGTGTAAAAGCTGGTGGAGCTGCCAGAATTGAAGGAAACGATGGTGACGGTAGCAGACCCATAGCATGAAGGCGAATCTCCTCAGCACGAACAGATGCAAGGACCTGCAATAGAGTCACACGAGGGTGGCGCGCTAGCAACTGAGCACGAGTCTGCTCATATTCAGCCCACAGATGTGTCAAGAAGTCATAGATGCGATGAAGCTACAAGTGAGATTGCTTACAATGATAGCTCTGACAAATGTGGCAAAAATCTGGTCCCAAAGAGTCAATCTGACGCCATACCGCTGATAACTGGGCATAGAACTCATCCATAGTGGCATCTTCCTGTTGTAATGACTGCTCCTGATGTACAACAGTAAGATACAAGGAATCACTAGACGGCTCGTAGCGGTTGCGCAGATGTGTCCACATCAACTATGCTAAAGCTCAGCCAACCACATCCCCAGTGAGATGCACTTCCATGCTAGCAACCAGAATAGCAGAGGCACATGCATCTTCATCAATCAATGTCTTTTAAGCAGCATACTAAGTCTGAAAAATCTCCATGGCATCCTCAAAAGCAACAGATGCCTCCTTACGAGCATCTTCGAAAGCATTCTTTGGGAACACAGGCTCAACAGGTGGAGCAGGGCAAGGCAGACAAGGCAACTCACCGGTAAGAAACTCTCAAAGGCGTTGACCACGCATGTGGAGGCGCATGTGCTGAAAATAGTCCTAATAATTGAGACCATCGAAAATCACCGGGTAGCGAGGAACGGAAACAGTGCCTGAAGAGGACAGTATTTTCTTTCTTTCTTTTTTTTAGTTTTTTCTAATACTAAATACTACTTAAAGAAACCTTATCGGTTTCAACGGAAGTCACGCCACAGAGAAAGGCATCACGACTAGATGGAGCGTGACCAGCGGAAGGCCAAGGTCCACCCCCTTGTCTAGATGCGATGAAGAGGGCGGCGTCCCCCGTGCGACGGTCAGGCGAAAGCCTCACGCCCCCCTTGTGATGAGGATCCGGTAAAAAAATCCGGATCTAGTACGGTTGTCCCCCGTACGGCCGATGGCAAACGTTGCCGAGGACGACGACTGGCGACCAGATAGGTTGGCGGTAGGACGCCGCCAAGGGTGAACCTGAGTAGAGTAGCGGTGACTGGAGAGGAGGCAGCGACAGGCGGTAGTCAATGGGGGAGAGTCGACGGCGAGCGCGGTGGAGAAGAACACCTAGGTGGCAACGACGGCTAGAGAAAGGAACTAGCGGCGGCTTGAAAAACCTAGGTACGCTATGATACCATGTTATGAATAGCGCTTGTATTCATCATGAGGCCAATATGCCAATATATATATATACAAGTACATGTATGACATATATGTAGATAACCCCTTATACAATAGGGGAAAAACACAGGTAATAATACATCTAACACTTACAGCCTTACCGATATATCTAATGTGCACTCATGAACTCCCAAAGGCAATCCTCAAGAAAATAGATAGAATTCAGAGAAGCTGGTCGTGGAAGGGTTCGACAGCACAAATGGAGGCCATTGCAAAGTGAATTGGGGTAAAGTCTGCAAACCCCTGCAGCATGGGGTCTTGGAGTGCTTGTCCTCAACCTCTTTGGTCGAGCATTGCGATTATGGTGGCTATGGAAAGAGTGGATCGTTCCTGACAAACCATGGGTAGGTTTGGATTGTTAGATTGATCTCAACCGATTAGCCCAACGGCTAATCGGGCCTTGATCCGCGCCCTGATCGGGGGTGCCCAGCCCATCTAAAGGCTGGTGGGCCCCCGTCGCGCTGCACAATATATAAAGGGGTGGGGGCCGGCGGCTCTAAGGACAAGGTTGGCCTGAGCCGTACATCTCCACCAACACACAAACCCTAGACCGATCGAGAGGGCGCGCAGTCAGCGACGGGAAGTTCCACCATCGCCGTCCCCGTCGCCGGATCGACGCCGCCGTCACTGACTTCATCTTCTCCGACAGCGATGGCCAACTCCTCCTCCGCGTCGGACGGTACGTAACCCGATCCATCAATGGTATCAGAGCGGGATTACTTACGCTTTTAGATCCGCCGCCGACGCCACCGCCGCCGCCTCGGCGCCCACGCGAGCTCCGCCGCCGCCTCCCGCCGCCAGCGAGCCGCCCTAACTGGCGCGGGCGAGGCGCTGCTGCTCCGCTTCTGAAGCGCCTCCGTGAGTGCCGCCACCTCGCCTTCTTTGCTAAGCGCGTCGCCGCCCGCCCAATGACCCGCCGCCCGCGGCCGCCACGGATGGAGTCTCTGCTGCGGCTTGCTTTTAAGGCGGCGACATGTTTTAGTGTGGGATAACGACGACGACGGGGAGGAGGCGTTGCCGGCGCGCTTGCGGGTGGCGGTGGTCGCCGGCGAGAGTGGGGAGAGGAAGGTGGGCTTGGGGTTTGGCCCGCCTGGACCTGGAAGCGGCGGCGGCGGTTGCCCTTGGTCTCCCCATGGCGGACGCGGTTGGCTTCTCCGCTTCGTTTCGGCTCTGGAGACCGGACGTGGGGAGAAGGATCCGGTTTTGGGGATCTTGATGAGTGGTGGAGGTTTTTCGTTGACCGGTCTCCAAGATATTTTGATATTTGGTCAATGGGGAAACAGCCCACAGAGGGGTGACCCGATGGGATAGATATTTTGATTCTATCAATGATATTATGTTTTTTTGTTTTTCATTATTAAATTCGAACCAACGGGAGAATTTAATTTTGGAAAAATAGATATAATTTCCATAGTTTCCGCTGCAAAAAAAAAAAAAGTCAATGTTGATTACTCTTTAAATTAAATTCGAACCAACGGGAGAATTTAATTTTTTGAGAATTGTTGTGAATTATGATATTGTTATTTTCTGGCCAACGTTGATAATAACAGTATTATAATTTTTTAATTGATGATTTTATGCATTATTTCTATTTCTGCCCAACGGTGATGTAGATTTAATGTATAGATTAAAATTGTATGTCGTATTTTTGACCAACGTTGGAAACAAGGCATATGATTTTGAGTGTTCTGTTCTCACTTTTATTTGAATTATTTTTCAGGCGGATACAACTTGATGAGTTGTATCAAAGAAATCCCCACTCTCAAAGGAGATAATTATGGAGAGTGGAAGAAAAAGATAGACTTAGCGTTTATCTTGGTGAGGTGGATCGGTGCTCACTACAAGACGCCCCCACCGCCCCGAGGCGCCGTGAGAAAAGAAAATGAGGATGACATTTGCTTGGCGAGAAAAGACAGAGGACCATGCTCCCTTACGATGTCTTATGACCTTGAGCATAAGAATGGACCCTGACCAACAAGAAATGTATGGTCAGTGATAAAGAACACGATTGAGCCTGCACTGGGGCTCAATCGCAGAGTGTTTCTTGTCACAGAGTACCTTGAGAAAATAAAGAGTCGGTTCTTGGCTCTTCAAAGACTTATGCAACACGACTAATTAAGCGACTTGTGACAGAAAGGTACTTTGGTGGTGGCGTTGGCATAAGAGAGCACATACTAAGGATGAGCAATTTGGCATCCAAGCTTAAACCAATGGATTTGGCTCTCAAGGATGAGTTCCTTATTCATTTGATTTTTGCTTCCTTGCGTAAAAGTTTGACACCTTTGTTGTCAACTACAACATGCACCAGAAATGGGACTTAGAAAAGTGCATAGCTATGTGTGTGCAAGAGGAGGAAAGATTTAAATCCTCACATGGTGGTTCTATCAACTATGTGAAGGACAACAAGAAAAAGAACTTCAACAAGACTTCTCCTCAAAGAACAAGGAAAAGCCCATGTCCATCGGCCTCAACGAAATAAGTTTGCGAGACAAAGATCGGTGTCTTCATTTGCAAGAAGACGGACACTACAAGAAGAACTGCACGATTACTTAAAGATGATAATGGCAAAGAAAGGTGAGAACATTATTACCTTTATAAATGAATGCTGTATGTGCAATATTCAAATCCACTTGGTGGATTGACTCAGAGCAACTGTTCATGTTGCTAATTCCTTACAGGGATTCCGTTCGACGAGGACTACGCAAAGAAACGAAAGATGCATTAAAGTTGCAAATGGAGTCCAAGCTGAAGTTGAAGCCGTTGGCGATCTTTCATTAGAGTTAGCTAATGGCTCCAATCTTTTACTTAGAGATGTTCTTTTTGTTCCCTCTTTACAGAGGAATTTGATTAGTGTTTCAAATTTGGACAAAGATGGTTATGATTGTCATTTTGGAAATGGCAAGTGTGAAATAATGTTTAATAAAGAATGTGTTGGTCTTGCCATCTTACAAAATGAGCTTTATTTGTTATCATTATGTGATGATGTGAATGTCGTATGCGATAAAGGGAACGTCGCGTGCGAGAAAGTGAATGAATCCTCGTCTACGAATGTAAACAGGAAACGAAAGAGAACTCTAGATCGTCGTCGAAATTATGGCATTGTCTGCTTAGGCCATATTTCGAGGGGAGAATAGAAAGACTAGTTAAGAATGATATTCTTCCTCCATTAGAGTTCTCAGACTTAGAACAATGCAGAGACTGCATTAAAGGAAAATATGTAAAGAAAATTAAGAAAGACGCCAAAAGAAGCACAGGAATTCTACAAATTATTCACACAGATATTTGTGGTCCTTTTCCTGTGAAAAGTATGGATGGTTATGACTCGTTCATAACATTCACGGATGATTACTCCGTTATGGATATATTTATCCAATCAAAGAAAGAAATGAAGCCTTGGATAAATTCAAGATATTTAAGGTCAAGTTGAAAACCAACACGATTTAAAGATTAAGATAGTCCGATCGACCGTGGGGAGTACTACGGTCGACATACCCCATATGGACAAGTTCTGGACCTTTTGCAAGGTTTTTACAGAAAAAGCGGCATAGTGGCCCAATATTCTACACCGGCGAACCTCAAAGCAAAATGGAGTAGTGAAAGACGCAACTGCATTCTCGATGGATATGGTGCGAAGCATGATGAGCTATTCCACACCGCCATTGAGTTTATGGATGGAGCGTTGAAAACCGCCATTCATATTCTCAACAGAGTGCCTAGTAAGTCGGTGCCCAAAACACCGTCATTTGTTGTGGATGTGAAGAGTTCCTCACTAAACCACTTACGTGTGTGGGGAGTCTGCCGAGGCTAAAATATTTAACCCAAACCTTGGGAAGCTTGATCCCAAAATGATAAGTTGCCATTTCATTGGCTACCCCGAAAAGTCAAAAGGTTTTCGTTTCTCTTGCCCGCACAGATATACAAAGTTTGTAGAAACGAGACACGCTGTCTTCTTAGAGGATGAAATAATGAGGGAAGCATGGTAGCTCGAGATTGATCTTGAAGAGAAGCGGTGTATCGCCCCACTCCGATGATTCAAGAGCCATTCTTCACACTACTGCATTGCCATTTGCCGACAAAGGTAAGACAACTGTGGTGCCAAGACTGTTATTGTTCCTCCCGTGGCAACAATGAATGATAATGAGGAACACATTCTTGAGGATCCTATGAACCTATTACCACGATGAGGGGAGCAACAAAGACCTCAAATGTAAGATGTACCAAATGAGGAGGCCCCGAGGAGGTCTCAAAGAGTAAGAAGATCAGCTATCTCTGATGATTATCAGATTTATCATACAGAGGAATTTCAAATGGAGGATGATCCCACCTCATTTGAAGAAGCCATGAGAAGCGAAAATTCCTCAAAATGGCTTGAAGCCATGGAAGAGGAAATGAGGTCCATGAAGACTAATAAAGTCCAGGTCTTGGAAATTATTCCTAAAGGAGCCAAAACAAGAGGGTCAGAATGGGTCTACAAGACAAAGCTTGACTCCCAAGGAATGTAGAAAGATACAAAGCGACTTGTGGCAAAAGGATTTACGCAAAGAGAAGGGATTGATTACAATGAGACCTTTTCTCCAGTCTCATGTAAAGATTCCTTCAGAATCATAATGGCATTAGTAGCACATTATGATTTAGAGTTACATCAGATGGATGTAAAGACGGCATTTCTTAATGGGGATTTGGAGGAAAATGTTTACATGGCACAACCGAAAGGTTTTGTCATGGAAGGAAATGAAAGAATGGGATGCCGCCTAAAGAAATCGATTTATGGGTTAAAGCAAGCTTCAAGACAGTGGTACTTGAAGTTTGACAAGACAATAAGAAAATTTGGGTTTAAAGAGAATGTAGAGGACAAGCGTGTTTATGCAAAGTTTAAAGATGGGAAGTTTATCTTCCTAATCACGTATGTGGATGATATCCTCTTGGCTAGTAGTGATGTCACTGCTCTTCGAGACAAAGAAGTTTTGTCCTCAAACTTTGATATGAAAGATCTTGGTGAAGCTTCGTTCGTTCTAGGGATCGAAATTCACCGGGATAGAAACAAAGGGATATTGGGACTATCACAAAAGACATACATAGAGAAAGTCTTAAAGAAATTTGGGATGCATAAATGTAGTCCTTCACCTGCACCTATAGTCAAGGGCTGACAGATATGGGGTTTTCAATGCCCCAGAACCATCTGAGATCGATCAAATGAAAGCGGTTCCATATGCTTCAAATTGTCGGAAGCTTACAGTATGCTCAAGTGTGCACACGCCCTGACTTAGCATTTGTTACCGGGTTACTTGGCAGATTCCAGAGCAATCCTGGAATAGAACATTGGAAATTGATAAAGAAAGTCTTGCGTTATTTGCAAGGAACAAAAGGCCTCATGATGACATACAGAAGATCCGATTCACTCCATATAGTGGGGTATACTGATTCAGATTTTATGGAGATGATAGAAAGTCTACATCCGGATATGTGTTCACTCTCATTTGGAGGAGCTATATCGTGGAAAAGCTCAAAGCAAACCGTCACTACATCGCCCACAATGTATGCCGAGTTTGTAGCATGTTATGAGGCTACGGGCAGGTGAACTGCTAAAGAAGTTCATACCCGTTTAAAAGTGGTTGACGACATCAATAGACCACTTAAGTTGTAATCGCGATAATGAACCCATGAAGAACGTATGCCCACAACAATAAGTCAAGTGGTGCTGCCAAACACATTGACATAAAGTACTATGTTGTGAAAGATAAAGTTCGGGATCAAATTATAAGTCTTGAGCATATAAGTACCGCAAAGATGTTAGCGGATCCGCTTACTAAAGGCTTACCACCCAACATGTTCAGAGAACATGTAGCCGGCATGGGTTTAAGGGAAAGCCTATGATTCCTGGACTAAAAGATGGCCCAAAAGATTAAAGTAACTATTTCAGAACAGAGAGGTGTATTGTAGCCGTTAAATCTAACGGCGATTGACCGTGATGATGAGACATGTTCTGTGCACTAATCTGTGATGGAATGAGTAAAGTCAAAATAATTAAAGTTAAAGCACAGATTGAGATCAAGGGGGAGAATGTTAGATTGATCTCAACCGATTAGCCCAACGGCTAATCGGGCCTTGATCCGCATACGATCGGGGTGCCCAAATTTATCTAAAGGTCAGGGCCCCGTCATGCAAGCATATATATAAGGGGTGGGGGCCGGCGGCTCTAAGGACAAGGTTGGCCTGAGCCGTACATCTCCACCAACACACAAACCCTAGACCGATCGAGAGGGCGCGCAGTCAGCGACGGGAAGTTCCACCATCGCCGTCCCCGTCGCCAGATCGATGCCGCCGTCACTGACTTCATCTTCTCCGACAGCGATGGCCAACTCCTCCTCCGCGTCGGACGGTACGTAACCCGATCCATCATGGATGTATCGTGCAATGCGGGAGACAGAAAACTCTTTCAGGCCGCTACGGAGCTCAACGTCGGGATGGACCGAAGATAAAGTTCTGGAAAGATAGATGGCTACTCGATTGAGCACCTATGAATATGGCCCCTAACCTTTTCAAAATCGATAACACTTGGAGTTGGGCGTCCGACCCGAAGGAATCGATCTGGCGCCTCACTCCACTTGGGCACTCAACACCTTTTCTTCGCCAACTTCCACATGCATCCGTATCTATTCCAAGCAACACTCTCTCTCCTTCATCCATGGATGTGCTGCTGCTCTTTCTCGGCATCCCCGACGACCCTTTGTCCCACCTCTGCTCTCCCAAGGCACTCCTCCTAGGTGTTGCTCCTCCTGGCAACCCCCTTCCTAAGTGCCATCTCAGCTCTGGCAATGCCAGTCGTAGCCTCTGTGAGCTCCATGGCATCTTGACCTCGACCGCTGATAGCGGCCTCGTGGACACTGAGCAAGCTACGGTGCCAGTCGCAGCCTATACGAGCATCGCCGTGGCCACCCAAGCTCTACCACCGCATACTCCTCTTCGGCAGTTTGTTGCAGCTATTTTTGTTGGTGTTGCAGATATTTTTGCAAATTGTTGCACACATCTTTCTCAATTATTGCAAAAAAAAACATGTTATTTTGTTTGAACGTGTCATCTCCAATATTATTTTTCTACAAGTGTTTCCCCTATTTCCAAATTGTTGTGATGGTTATAACGCTGTAGGTTTGTTTTGACTTTTGTGCTAGTTTTTTTGAGTAATCTTTACATACCAACAAGATGTGTAGTTTCAATCGAATTTTGTTGACATATTGGATTTTTTTCTAATATTTTCGGGATCTAAACCTATTTTTGTTGCAAATGTTGAAATAATTTGTTGCATACATTGTATTGAAATCTTGAGTCTCCTTGTTGTGTTGCACATAGTCATCTTTTTTTTTTTGTGGCAGTAGAGTCGATTATCATTTTTGCTGCAAACATTTAATTCTATTGTTGCACGAGCAATTTTCAAATGTTGTCACTATTGTTTTCAAATATTGCAGTGTTGTAAGATCGTAATCTTTTTTGTTTGGGATTTCTGATCTCGTTTTAGCACTTAGCTAAGTTATATAATCTTTGTTTGGGAAGATATTTTTTTTTCAACTTTTCTCGGTATTTTTCAACTGTTATTCTGTATTTTGTTGTATGCGTTGATTACAATTGTTACACAAGTTATTCGCCGATGTTGCATCAGAGCGTACGGTGACGACGCAACGAGGGAAGATAGATGGATCGCTGATCTGAGGAATGGCATTGCCCGGCAATGGTAAATGAGTTCGTCGAGCTGTGGCAAGGCCTGACCGTGGTTCAGCTGCGTTCTGATGTCCCAGACCAAATCAGATGGAGGTTCACAACGGATGGAAATTACTCTGCTTCCTCATATTATCATATACAGTGTTTGGCCAACATTCAAACTTCCTTTGATAAAACAATTTGGAAGCCATGGGCACCTGCGAAATGTCGTTTCTTCAAGGACGCATATAAACAGCAGACAATCTGATAGCTAGAAGTTGGCCAAACAGTTACTGGTGTCCTCTTTGCTCCACTCAGCAGGAAACTGCGCTTCACCTATTGTTCTTCTGTGCCTATTCACAACAAATTTGGAACGGCCTCGCTGCTTGGACGGGCCTGGCATGGCTGCAGCCGACATCCAAATGCTCTGGGAAAAATTGACTGACGGCTACGAGGCTAAGCAGAGGGCAGCAGCGAATTCTTTCATCATGTTGATCATACGGGCGATCTGGATCGAGCGAAATCGGCGTATTTTCGACAACAAGCACAAGACATCCACAGTGATGCTGGCAGAATTAAAGGATGAGGCGCGATCCTGGGGATCGGCAGGAGCGAAACACATTAAGGAGATCTTTGCTACGGCCTTATAATCACCTAGGATACCTTTTTCCCTTTTGTTTTTTCCCTTTTGTCTTTGTAACTCTGTTAATGTTCTATAAAGCATCACTAGCAGCTCTGCTAGAAGTCCGAAAAAAAACCGGGTTGATAATTGCAAGCAGCAGATCCTCTTTGCTGCCTTTTTGTTGGCCATAGTGGTAGTCGGGCTCATTGGATACATTGCCATCGTACAATCATAAGATAATCATAACCATGCTAGCTAAAACATGGAGCACGATGTGGATGCATATCCTCAGTTGTACATGTATACCGGCTTGCAGTGAGATTCTCTTGTTTAGTACGTGCACTTGGCTCCTCTGTTCTTTCTCGATACATTCCATTCCCATAGCACAACATAGATATGGATTATCTGCATCTCTTGAAGACTAAATTTTTTCTCTTCGTCAGATCCATTATGTGAGTTGATACAGCTACACTACTGCTATTACGTACTTTTGGATATTTAGTTGTAGTCTTATGCTATACATAGCAAGGGAGTGGTGGTGTTAAAACACAAGTGCTTCTATAGGTGAATGGTAGTGGGAGAATTCACTGTTATTTCTAGAGATATTAATTGTGAGTTCATAAAATTTCTAATGTATCTCGCATGGAATATCTTTCTGCTTTTTATAGAAACTGTATCCCATTGCCGTCCTATTGAAGATGGAAATAGCATCCCCTCCTTTTGAGAAAACAATAGCTGTATATGAAATATTTTAAATACCAAACCTTCTTTTTTCAATTCAAAGTTTACACATTAAACAGTTGTGTCTCCCGAGCTATAAGATCATTCTTGCATGTCCACACATCTCTTTGTAATTAAAACTGAAATAATTGAGTTCATAGATCTACCGAAAATGAATTTGAAATTAAGTGATCTAATAACAACTAGCTTAGAGGTCTTGGGTGGCGTTGTCGTTGGCACGGAGGGAGGTGTGGAAGTATGCCGCAATATGAGGACTGGATTGTTGTAACAATCCATTTTCGGACGGTGCATAGTAATTGCCATTAGAATTTAGAGTTTCAAAAACCTATTTCAATTAGTTTGTATTTGCAAAATTCTCGGCTCTACCTCAATTCAAAATTTGATTTTCAAACCTCAAAAGCCCTCTTTTCAAAATCCCTCAAATTCAAATCTCAAATTTGAATTTGAGTTTCAAATTTCGGTTTTTGCCTCCCCTCTCTCTGGGCCTGGCCCATTTCCTCTCCTGGGCTCAACCCACTCCTCCCCGGCCCAACCGGCCCATCTCCCTTCCCCTTGCCCCTTTTCTCCTCCCCTGGTCAACCGAGCCGCCCCCGTGCGCTCTGCGCAACACACGAGCACCCACGCCAGAGCCGTCGCCTCCACCACCTACCCTGGCCTCCAGAGTCGCTGCCATGACGTTCGCCTCCACCTCGTCCCATTGCCTAGGCCACACAAGTCATCACCCACACTCACCCTAACCCTGCACCGTGCGCACGCAGCGCGCGCCCATCATTCTCGTCTGTCCTCACCCATGCCGTGCGCCACCAGCCCTCCAACGGCTCCTTGTCCCTCCCTCTGGCTATAAGAGAGCCCCCTTGCACCTCCCTTTGCCCTCCCCACCATTGCTTTCCTTCTTCTTCACTGAGCAACGCAGGAGCCAAGCTCCTCCGCCGCCCCACCTTACCATCAAACTGCCGCTCCAGTGAGCCTCTGCCCTGGCCGACCCTGTCACCGCGTGTCCCAAATGTTGAGGAAGTCTTCCCCCACCTCCATGCTCCCTCCCCGCATCCGTGGACTTCCATCGCCACCACCCCTTCTCCTCCACCCCCGGCCGCCTCCAAGCTCTCCCGACCTCCCCTTCGGCTTCCCCACCCCCAGGCGCAGTCGGTGCACACGCCGCCCTCCTCCTTGCGTCACTGCTTCACTAGCGCCACCACGGCCTCTAGCTCTGTCGCCGCCGCTCCGGTGCCCCACCGGCCACGCCACCGCCACTCGTGCCCTCAGCTCGCCTCCCTGGTGTCGTTCGTGCCCTCACCCGGCACCGCCGTGCCCTCCTCCGCCGGCGGCGAGCCGAAGCCGCTAGCGCCCGTGGAGCCCCTCCGTGTCCGAGCTTCGGACAGCGCTATGGCTCAGCCTTTAGTCCCGTAATCCTTGTCTGTAGGGCTAGACATTAATTAGTGATGTGTAATTACGGGCCAATTTGTTGTCTAGTCTCTATGATGTGTGGGCCGTGAGCAGTAATGGTGCTCCTTAACTCCTGGTTTCCCTCTGTTGTCTCAATGGCGAGTGGGCCCAAATGTAACACCCTAATTTTCTGAGCCTTTTTGAAAAATTTTAAAACAAAAAGAACCATTTGGTTTTGATGAGAGTTCAAAGCTTAACTTGAGATTTTAAAAGAGCTTTAAAGGACTAAATCAAACTTCAACTAAATCAGTTCGGTTTTTTTTCGAGTTTGTTGGAGTTCTTCCTTTTCTTTGTTCGCCCTATGCTCTCCTTCGGCCCAGTTCTCTCTTTTTTTCTTTGGACCTCCTACCTTCGTTTGGATCTGAGGGTCCAGACCTCCTTCGTTTGGATCTGAGGGTCCAGACCTCCCTTTGATTCTTTCTTGACCGTCAGGACCTCCCTCGAGTTCATCCTAGCCGTCAAGACCTCCCTTTGATCCCATCTTGACCGTCAGGACCTCCCTCGAGTTCATCCTGGCCGTCAAGACCTCCCTTTAATTCCATCTTGACCGTCAGGACTTCCCTCGAGTTCATCCTGGCTGTCAAGACCTCCCTCTGATTCCATCTTGACCGTCAGGACCTCCCTCGAGTTCATCTTGGCTGTCAAGACCTCCCTTTGATTCCATCTTGACCACCAGGGCCTCTCATCTTGGCCATCAAGACCTCCTTCCCTGGATCTCCTCCGTTGGATCCTTCTTTTCATTCGGACCTCTCTTCCCCTTCGTGTGGTCCGAACGTTCCTATCCTTTTAGGACAGCCCGATCAAAATCAGGCGGCCCTGCTTCGCCGCGCTTTGCTTTGTTCCTCATGGCCTCCTCGTCCTCAAGATCTTGTGGTCTATTTACAAAAGACCACCCTTGTGGTCTTTTTGCCGAGACCTCCTCCTTTTGTCGTTTTGCCGCGACCTCTCCTTGAGGCCGCGACCTCCTCTCTTTTTTCATTTTGCCACGACCTCCCCTTGAGGCCGCGACCCCCTCCTTTCGTTGTTTTGCCGTGACCTCCCTTGGTCACGACCTCCCTTTTGGTCTTTTTTGCAAAGACCACCCTCTAGTCTTTTTGCAAAGACCACCCCCTTTTCTGGTCACAACCACCTCTGTGGTCATGACCTCCCTTGTTGGTCTTTTTACAAAGACCACCTTTGCGGTCAAGACCACCCTTGCTGGTCACAACCTCCTCCTTGGTCATGACCACCCTTTTGGTTTGACCACCTCTCCCGTGTGGTTGACTGGCCCCACCTGTCAGCCCTGCTCACCTTCTCCTTCCTTCCACCACAGAAGTCTTTGCGCAGTAGATGCTGTCACTTCAGTGGTACCTCGTTTTCCCTATTTGTCCTTTCCCCTACCTGCCCCGTCTTTTCCTTCTCCTACTGGTCATACATTGTCTTGTCCCTCACCTGCCTTTGACTTGTGAGTCTCTGAGTCTCTCAGTGACTCTCCCTCTTTCTTTCTTGGCTATAAATAGCCTGAGCAGCCCTTCTTCTTCACCTTTGTCCTCACCCAACTCTTTTGCTCTTGCCCAGTCCCTCCGTGCTTGGAGTTTCGCCTCCCCATCGCCAAGGAATATCGTTGGAGCTTGCACCACCTTCGTCAACCTCACCGCCGAAGAGCTCACCTTAACGCCCGCACCACCTTCGACCGTCGCCGCCATCCGTCGACCTCCCCCTCCTCTTCTATCTTCCTCTCGGCCCTGGTGAGTGTCTCCGTGCCTTGTTCTTTTCCCTTGGTTTCATACGACCACTTTGTGTAGTCGTAGCCTTTGCTGGATCTCCTCCTTTGGATCTCCTAAGGGCCTCCCTTTGCGAAGATGACCCTTTTGATCTTTTGGCAAAGACGACCCTCTCAGGACCTTTTTCCTCAGGACCTTCTCAGGATCTCCTCAAGACCTCCCCTGGCAAAGACCACCTTCTCGGTCTCTACTGGTCTTTTGCAAAGACCACCTTCTCGGTCTTTGCTGGTCTTTTTGCAAAGATGACCCCCTTGGGTCCTCCTCTGGACCTCCCTTTTGTAAAGACCACCTTCTTGGTCTTTGCCACCCTTTTGGGTCTTTTGCAAAGACCACATTCCCTGATCTTTGCAAAGACCACCCTCCTGGTCTGCGCTGTTATTTTGCGAAGACCACCCTTCCTGTTGGACCTCCTCCTGAGAGCCCGTTTCTAGTTCTTCTAATTTTGTTCTTTGCTGTTCGGTTTGTTTGGAGTTCATTTGGATCTTATTTGGTTGTTATCTGATTTCGCTTCATTCTCTCGTGTAGATTGCGACATCTCCAGGGAGCCTGAGTTCTCCGAAGTAGTTCCTCAAGCTTTCGAGCAAGGCAAGTTACACCCTTGATCATATTGCACTCAATATCTCAAATTATTTAAGTTGCGTTTCAAATTATTATTGCATGCCTATTTCAATTCAAGTAATTTAAATCTCTGTTTTAACTTCAGAGTTATTCCTAGTTCCTTTATACACCCGAAATTGATTATTGATCCGATCACCCCCTATCACCGTAGTAAAGAGCTAGTTGGTACATTAGTATGAACTAGCATGATGCAAAAACCTGTGCTTAGTCAAGCTTAGACCAAAAATCTTGTTTTGGGAGTTTTACTACCAAAAGACCAATGTTGTCTAAATGTTTTAATCCATGACATTGGGTTGTCGTGGTAGTTTGCAAAATATTTTTGAAAAGCAAAGCAAAAGGGAAAATTGGTTTGGACTTGGGCGAATTGGTTGTTTGGATGGGTGTATGTTCATGCACGGGATCGATCCATTTCTATGGTCGAGGCCTAGGGTTCTGTTGGAAGTCACCCAAGTCAATTAAGACCGGTCTTCGAGCTCCATCGCGGTCGACTTTAATTTGCAAAGTTCCATCGTGGTCATTCCTTCAGATGCGGTGGGTAGTCATGTTATGACCTATGTTAGTCCCACCCAGCGCAAGAGGGGGCTCAAATCCTGTGGGTTGCAGCCCAATGGGAGCGAAACCTTAGCGAGGGGGGACTACGGTGGAATGGAGCATTGTAAAGGACTTTTCATGAGCTCTAGACCACTTACCTTCGGTAGTGAGTTGTGGTATCGGCAGATGCTAAGCAAATTAGAGAAATCATGTCGTGTGGGTAAAGCTATACACCTCTACAGAGCGTAAAACTATTCGAATAGCCGTGTCCACAGTCATGGACATGCTAGTAAAGCCACTCAAATTTAGATGTTGGTTTTGATTTTAAAAGACTTTATGAACTGGTTTTGGATGTCTATCCAAATGGGTTTTGGGTGGGGAGCCTTGTGACAGGAGGGTATCCTTCACCACTTGTGATGAATGTTATCCAAACTGTAAAATTGATTTTTGGAAAATGAATTTTAGCTATTATTAACTGCCTTGGAACTTAGTACATGTATTTGGAAACAAAATCGGCTTTATGCAAGACAGTTCTATAAGCCTTCCTTTGATGATAACCTCTGTATGCATATCATTCTGTTATTTGATAGGTGTAGCTTGCGAGCACGGTTGTTGTGCTAACTCTTGCTTGATTCATAATTGAGCAGGTGAGGACGTCTTCGAGAAGCTTGTGGTCCAGGACGTCTAGGCTGCGACCTCTAGCCGATTGCCTGTGGTGAATCGGGTGGTCTACTGGTTTTACCTTCCGCTGTAATTTATTTTGTGGGCTCTTAAGCCTCCCCTTTGTAATCAACTCTGTTGTTGTTAATAAAGCTTGAATTTGATGGATGTTACCACTTTGTTTGCTGTGAGAACTAGCCATTGATCTTTGGGACTAGTTCGGTTCACACAAAGGACTTGGGGTCATCTTAGGTTTCACGACCTCCTCGGGTTTTGGTCTCTCGACAACCCCTGGGTCGGGTCGTGGCACTTGGGGTCTCCTCGGGCCTCACGACCACCCTCGGACCTCTCGGGTGGTCTGAATGACCTCTCGGGTGGTCTTGATAGACCCCCGGGTGATCTAAAGGACCTCTTGCGTGGTCCTGAGGGACCTCCTCGGGAGACCTCGGGTCAAGTCGTTACACCGAACCAATTCAATGCTCAGTCAAAGCTCCGGTGGACCAGAGCCCTGTGCTGGTGGACTTCAGTGCGTGCGCTGTGGCATGGACCGAGTTACTACGCAGCGAGCCCTACCTATCAAAGTGACATCCTCTCTCTCTTTTTTCTTTTCTCTAATTTAATTCAAAAGCTCAACTTCGAAAGTCCTGTTCTCCCTCGTTTTAACTCCAAAAATTATGAAATTTGTTTCTAAAAATTTATAAATTCAAGATCTTGCTATTGTCTATAGTATTGTTTTATTTGGAGTTCATTTAATATTTCTTTAGTATTTATTTATTCTCTTTGCTTATTTGACATTTTTTCGGTACGTTCGTCCGAATAGAATTCGAAGAAGCGGGAGATCTCCAACTTGATCAAGCTCAAGACTATCAAGACCCTTTTGCCTTTAACCCAGGCGAGTCAATACTTTGATCATATTGAATCTACATTTTATGCAAATTATATTCTTGTAAAATATCAAATTGCATGCTTTAATTCTTTATGCAAATGTATGTCAAATGATCCTAAGGTAGTTAAATACCAATTTGATAATTAATTAAATGTTATACCATCCTTTGACAATTGAATACATTAATCATTGTCGCCCTAGTAATTATATGATAACTATACTAGCTATAGGTTGTACTTAAGCGACATGCTAATCTTGCTTAAGTACCAGGGCATTAAATGCCCTAATCACCATCTTTTAATTATGAAAATGGATTTGGGTAATCATTGGGGCAAATGACTGAAATGGTTGTGATAATTTGGTTTATACTTCTCAAAAACCCTAATAACTTGCTAATACCACATCTAGGTGGATGGTATGAGGGATGGTATGGTGATGGGTGCTAATGCAGCCCAAAGAATGTGGTTTGTGGTTGGTATGTGGTATGAACCGCCTAGATAACCCTAAGGATTTAATCCGGTGATGACCTCCCAATGTAAAATAGTGCAGCGACAAGTCTATTGTGTTGACCTGGCTAAATAATTTGTATCCATCAGTACGAGTTGCACCAAATAGATGACCCACGACACCGTAAGCCTTTACGGCGAAGGGTCGGGGTGCACAACAAAAGTCATTTAAGAGGGCGCAAGAGGGGGTCTGGGTAAGGGTTGACGGGTCTATATGAGTGTAACCCTTCTCAAGCGAAACCTTAGACGGTATAACTACTACTGAGGAGGCATTGTAAAGGTCTTGTGATGATCTCTCTTTGATTCATATGTCTACGGAAACATGTGTACATATCAAGATGATTATCTCTTGTGGGTAAAGTGTACAACCTTTGCAGAGTATAAACTGTTCGAACAACCGTTCCTACGGTCAAAGGCGGACATGAGAACTTACTAGAGTTAGTTCTATTTCAAAAACCTTCGTGGGTGAAATGAAAAACTAGACGGACTCACCTAGCCCAGAGATTGGATTTTTCCTGAGGAAATGAACCCTAGTGTTGTTAATAGGTGGAGCTAACCACAATCAAAATTAAGTATAAGGTAGAGATAACCTCTGCTGTTATAAATATTGCACAATTACTCTCTTTAATAAAATGCAATTTGGTTGAAATGCTAAGTGATAGGAATTTGTAATTATGATAATTGAAAACATTGTTTGAGCAAATAAAAGAACCCGGGCCATTCTTGTTAAGCCACACATGTATATTATTGTATCTTGTGTGTTGGCTCGCGAGCATGAAAGTTGTGCTTATCTTCACTCTTTCCCCCAAAACCCTCATAAGCAGGAAATCATGGACATTACGACTACTACGAGGATTCAGAAGTTGAAGGCCCAGGAGATGATGAGGAGTAGTTTAGTTTTCTTAGTCTAGGTCTCACCGCCAAAGATCCAGTGACTGTTGGTGTTTATGCATCCAATATTATCCAAGTCTTTGGTTAATATCGGACACACACACGACGGTGTTTCCCCACGCTTGTCATGCGTGGAGAGATGTGTTCTACCTCTTTTACTTTCGCTATTTTTGTGATGTAATCATTTGGCCTGTTCGGCCCTTATTGTAAAACCTGATACAATGCGGTCTATGTAAATTCTGATGTGTTAATTAATGAATGGTTTAGTTGACATTGTGTATGAATTGATTCAGTAATGTATTCTGTGAGTGCTAGCTACTGATCCAAGAAATAGCACAGTGTTTTCACATAGGATTTTGGATTACGAAATCCGGATCCGACAATTGCGCTCCAGACAATCTCCAGCGGATCAACAAGGGTGAACTCCGACTCAAGCGGGATAGCATTTGAGTTGTGAGTCCAAGCCTCAATCCTGCAGATGGAGATGTTCGTGCGAAGTCTTGTCTCATTCTCGACGAGATCGAATCGGCTGCAAAATCCCAGCAACTTGTTGACGGATTGGTAGGCCTTCCAGCAGTAGCCGCACACGGTAGAGAAAGGTACCAGGAAAGTGCATGTCGGAGTGGACATCCTCCTAGTACGGTTTCAAGGTGTAAACCTTGCCGGCGAAGCTGAGCGAGCTTTTGGCGACAGCGCGGTTGCGAAAGGCGGTGATCACGAGGCGAACAAGGAAGTTGTCTGGGTTTGTGGTGGGTGACCTGCATTTGTCCAAAAGGGTTGCTGGAGATGGTGATGCGAATAGTAGTGGCCTGGAGGTCGAAGAGACCAGCTTTCATCTCTCCCGAGATGGCCACCATAGTCTTCACACAAGGTGGCCGGTTTGACGGATGGCCGAGTCAGTGGCTCATGGTGTCTTGTCGAGGGGCGAACCGACGATGCGGTGCGGGGGAGGGCTGGAGGGGAGGCGGGGGTGTGCTGGGTGGAAGCGGCAGGAGAGGGGTTGGGGGCGGCGACCGCAACTGAGGCAGTAGCTCGATCAGTGGCCAAAGGCAAAGCAAAAGAGGCACTTGACTGGTTCTCGGCAATGAGAAACAAGGTGGTCTTTAGCCAAGCATCTAAAGCAGCGGCCAAGAAAGTGCTTGTTCAACTTTGAATGCGCGGCCAGAGTAGCAGTAGGTTGGAGCTGAGATGCAACAACTGTGAGCAGCGCGGAAGAACCTTGGGTCGGCAATTTCTTCTCCCGCCACCAAAATATAGGTCAAACGTCTTGCCATTCTTGCTGGAGCATTTGAGCCCGGAGGGCAATAATGATGGATTTTAGGCAAGGCTTGGCCAGGGAACTGAGCCACTGGCCTCAGCAGCTAAAACGGGCAATGTGGGGGATTAAAGCGGTGGCAGAGGAGGGAGGCTTGCTGGATTCGCCATGAATGGACTTCGCCAGAAGGAGGTGGATAGGGTTGGAGGGGCTAGGGGGAGCACGCACCAATTTCCCAACAAAGGAGGAGGAGGCTAGAGCGGGAGTGAAGGTGGGTGCAGGGGAGTCGGAGCAAGTAGCATCATCGTCATCTTCAAAACTAGCAAAGTCAATAGCTTTTGGAGAGGCCATAATGAACCGATAGGGAACGAGGGGCCGCCAACCTGGACCAGGCGGCAGCGACACGGAGGAGGTCGTTGTGACTGGGGCAGGCAGCGGCAGTGGCCTCCGTGCCCGGAGTGGGCAGCTGTTCGAGGGGAAGAGGGTTGTTGTTTGCAAGCTTTAGCAAAGAGCTCTTTTGCAATACACTCAATTTATTACAGATCGTCAATTCTCTTTGATCCAATGATATAGATTAGTTAGGATTTAATTATATTGCATCTGGTAGTATGAGTAGTAGAATCGCGAGGTGGAGAGGGGTAGAATTGTAATTGCCCTTGTGAGGATCACATGCCACAATAGTAATATTTTCAACCTTACTTGGAAAAGTCTATAATACCCTCACAAAAAATTATAAATACAGAGAAAAGCCTATTACACCCTTAACAAATCAATGGTTAGAGATTTAATTTATACTACCATTATATACTATTTATAGAATGTACCATAAAATTTCTCTTAGCAAAACCCTCGACAAAACTCTGGCAAGTTAACAGGAGTATTTACCCTCCTATTAATAGGCATACGATGAATTCACAACATTGCTAGTGTCTCACACGGAAGATCCTTGTACTGTTTTAATGGGAATGTTCTGCAATTGTGATTCTATCAAAGTAGAAAATGTCACCCCGTCCGTTGAAAAAAACAATATGTTATCCCATCACCAAGGAATGGACTCATATATAACTCGATCTCACGCAAGCCTTTACCGAGTGCATTCCCTCTACCGGCAGTCGTACATACAATACAGAATTTTTTTTTATTTAATCTTTTTTTAATTATATTTTAAAGTTAACCTTTCGCCAACTTTATTTCTAAATCTGACCCTTTTGGTCACGCCACAGGAGACGTGACCAAATAAAACTGTCACACCACCAGTGGCGGCATGGTCAAAGGTGCCACGTAAGCCCTCGGTCGCGCGTCGCGCCAGCGTGGAGGGCTTGCGTGGCACTTGTCACGCCTTTTGTTTGGCGTGACAGAGCCCGATTGTCACGCCATTTATGACGGCGTGACAGGGGCTAATTCCAGTTTGTTTGTATTCCATTTGGATTTATAGATTTGTAGCCAACAAAGAGACTTCGTTTTGAAAAATCAAAAATAATTGAAGATACGGTGAAACATAACGCCATGTATATGTAACATTTAACAATTCACAACTTGAAAATAGATACCTCTCTACGTAACCAAATATAACACCATCCTTTTTAACTGAGAGTAAATAGATATATGGACATGTAATCTTTTTGTGCTTTGACACCCTTTGACACTTTACAATATTTCCAGGGCGTGTCCCAAAAGTGATACATAATGCATCCTGGGAAAAAAATGAGTAATATGTAGATTGTGTGGTACAACATGAGGCACAATTATGCACATATGCTAGACAAGATCACCGATGAAAGATGCGTGAGACATCCTAGTGGAATGATAGGTGGTGCGAGACATCCCATCGAATCATAGGTTTGTGGTCGTAGACCAAACCGTAAACTTCCTAACTCGCTTTTTGTCATGTTGTTGGATGCCTTACTACGCCAAGAATTGAATGCTAAAAGACGATTTAGATTTAAAGTTGCGAATTAAAATAGACTTCATAACAAAGCTTAGAATAACATGGCGCACAGGGTTTGGTTACATGCATAAGGAACAACATCATGCACGATGCAATAAACCGAAGTTCTCCTACGATACATATGCGCCTTTTTGAATGGAAATAAATTAGACCTTCCGGGAACTAGTATGGAAAGGTGCCTCAGACTACCCACATAGAGTGTTCTCCACCGGGCACCTCGACGTGGTGGGTCGTCATTGTAGTGGCACGCACATATGCACTTTAAGGTTACGCAGAAGAAGATGTGGGATCATAGGAACTTCCTATGTTCACGACCTCCTCGTTGCCCTCTCTCGCGTTGCATCTGTTGGCAGAGGTCATCATTTTGCTCCTTGAGATTGTCAATTTGCGCCTCCAAATCAAATATTCGGTTCCACAATATATCCACGTCCATCGCAACATGTCGTTCATGGGAAGAATCGATCCAGCGGGTAAAGTTGTATTTCGCCATCTGCTATAATGGACGGTTAGTATGGAGGATGTATTAGCAGTAACATAAACAAAACTATTTACCCCAGAGTATGGGCATCGGAAGAAACGTCGTCCGCCATCGAAAGGGCCGTCTATGACCTACACGATAGCGTCCTCCCTGTGTCCGCATTTCGGCCACTTAGGTTGAACACGCTTGTTCGGCATCAACCGGTAGTTAAGGCCGAAGTCCTTCATCCTTTCCAAGTGAAGGTCTTGCTTCGGCGACCCTGGTTGGACTAGTCCCTGGACGTCTGCCATGGTATGTTAGTGTATGACGGAGAAGGTTCTTCTTCCTACGGTTTGAAGGATCGAGTAGTCCTTCTAGAGCGTGGGGTGCACATTTTATAGCCCGCTGGGGAAAGCCAAGACCTGACGGGGTAATGTGTTAGGTTGTAGACGACAAGACTTGACGGGGCTATCTGCTTTGAGTAGAGATAAGACCAAACAGGGCAGCTTTGCGTAGTGGCAACACCAAAAGAGACACCTTTACGCAAAGGACAAGACCAGACGGGCAGCTTTTGTGTAGTGACAAGACCACACAAAGGCACTTTCTTGCAGATGACAAGGCCAAAGGAGACAACCTTATGAGTGACAAGACAAGATGGGACAGCTTTGCGCAGTGATAACCCCCGATCGCCTCGCCACTTTTTCGTAATGAAAAGACATGACTCGCAAAGAAAGACGAGAGTGTTATCACGCCGATCTAAAAACCTGGCGAGGGTCGGGGTTGTCCAATGATCCAGAATGAGTTGTAAGTAGAAAGGTAAGTGATATTCGCTCGTGAGAAAGGATGATTGATAAGCCTCCCGTCATAGTGTTGTTGCTTCTGTAATTTTTGTATAATTTTATTCATTCAAAGAAAGGATGATTGATAAGCATATCAGACGAGGTATAACCTTGATGGTGTCGTCTAAGCAAATCTTTGTCTCAATAAACACTTGTTGTGTTTCGTAAGGGATAAAAAGGCATAAGTACTATTGGAGTCTCTCTCGATGAAGTCGTCTCAACGATACGCTGTATATAGTCAGCAAATGATGAAGTACTTTTTGAAGCTTATATGCATTATGATTGAAGGGCCGAGAATGGTCGTTGTGATGATGAAGATGCCCCAAAACATGGAGTCTCTCCTCGATGAAGTCGTCTCGAACATATACACGCATATAGCAAGGTAATCGATGAAGTGCTTTATGAAGCTAATATGCAATATGATTGAAGGGCCGAGAACGCTGCTCGATTATGAAGATGCCCTAAAACATGGAGCATTCAAGTCGGTGTGAATGGTTCTTTCGGGATTCCACTAGAAGAGGCATACTTGCAATATAGGCTTGCTTTGATGGCTTAGCGAGACAAGGAACCATAACTACATTAGAGTCCGACGAAGCATCGCTACACGAGTCACATGGCATGATGGTTTGGCTAATTGCTTTAGTCATCCTCGCCATCGCTACGGTACATTGCGACACAAGCATCCGACCATGTAAGTATACATGTCTTTAGGGATAGTAAAAACATGGCGGTAGGACGGAGGACTACTACGAAATGACCTGTCGTATAATACAGATCATGCACGACAAACTGATAATTTGACAAAGAGTGTCCTATTTAACGACGTCGGTCGGTCTTGGTCGAATGAGCCTTCCCTTCCCTTTGTCACCATACTCTCCACGCTATGGGTGTGTCGAAGTCGTCCATGTCTTGCGATTCCATGATGTAAGTGCATCGTATAGTGAAAATCGTAAGAAGGATGTAAATTCTTCATAACTCACGTCGTCGATACAGATTACACCCGGGGGACCAGATACGCTATGGAGGCCGGGCTCACCAAGATGAGCCTTTCCCTTGCCCTTGTTGTGGGACCGCCCACGTCGGTCGGTATGTCGAAGTCGCCCATGTCCCGCGATTCCATGATGTAAGTGCACCGATAGTGAAAATCGTTAGAAGGATATAAAATGTTCATAACTCACGCTGCCGACACGGATTACGCCCGGGCGACCAAATCGCTGGCGGCGGGCTTAGCCGATGAGCCTTTCCCTGCCCTTGTCGCGGGAATGTCCACGCTAATGGGTATGTCGGTTGTCCATGTTCGGGTAGTATCGGCCTTTAGTGCCTCTGAACGGGTCCCAGACGTAAGGTTTCCACCGCACGAAGTTCTCGACCAAGACCGAGTAGTTCAAAGATGTACTCACGGGATGAATGCCCCGTCAGACATCTCCGGCCGCCGATCCACCGAAGAAGTGGCGGCGATCTCAAAGCTTCCATTACGTGGGGATGAAGTTAAAATTAAAGGAATTCAACGTTGTGAGAGGAAATCGATACGCACGAAAGAAACGCTTACAAGGTGGTGCCTCAGACGTAGTACACCCGGGTGGCGGTGCCTGGGTGTGTGGACTAAATGATCTCTGCCGGTTCTCCACACACACACTACGGGATCGAAAAACATGATGGTATTGGAGCATCTTTCATTGAAAAATCTGGGTATTGTAGATGTTTCCTCTTTTGCGCAAGCCACTTGAGCTTCTGCAACATCCTCGCGTAGAAGTTTGCCGAAGAGTCCATAGCTGGGTATCTATTGTGTAGTGTTGGGTTTGGTTCAACCCCCTTTTATAAGCCCCATGGTTGGCATGGTGTGGTTAATTTCATGCAAAGTCCTGTCTTGCTTTGCAGAGTGTTGTCTTATCGGTCTGAAAAGTCTAACCCTAAACCTAAACCCTAAGCTGCGCAAAGCTGACTCCTTTGGTCTTATCATCGCAAGGTCTGTCTCCTTTGGTCTTATCATCGCGCAAAGCTGCCCTGTGGTCTTGTCACTCCGCAAAATGTCTTCTTTGGTCTTATCATCGCGCAAAGTCGCCTGTGTGGTCTTGTCATCGCGTTAAAGTCGTCTCCTTTGGTTTTATCATCACAAAAGTCGTCATTGCGCTTGCCTTTTATCAAGTTGACATGTTGCATCGATGTGTCGCGTGCTTTAAGTTATATGCATCGAACAAACTTAAAAGTTAGATAAGGCCACAGTGATTGTAATTGTCTGCTCACTCGAAAGTTAGATGAGGCCGAAGACATCTAAGACCCGAAAAACCCTAAAACCTAAACTTAGACCTAAACCTAAAGCCTAATAGCCTAAACCCTAACATAAACCTAAAACTCTAAATCGTAAACCCTAACCCTTACCCTAAACATAAAAACCTAAAACCCTAACCCTAACCTTGAACCTAAAACCATAAACCTAGACCTAAACTTGAAGCCTAATAGCCTAAACCCTAACGTAAACCTAAAACTTTAAATCGTAAACCTAAAACCCTAACCCTGACCCTGAACTTAAAAACCTAAAACCCTAACCCTGACCCTTAACCTAAAACCCTAAAACCCTAACCCTAACTGTAACCCTAAACCTAAAACCCTAAACCAAGACCTAAACCCTAACAACGCCACTTTCCCCAGCGTAACAGGCCTGTGTTGTCACACCACCATTCACAGCGTGGCAAAAACGACACCACAATGCTTGATGTTCTAGAGGCATTGCCAAAAAGGGCCATCACTGCCGGGGCTAAGTCCTGTCACGCCATTTACCCGGGCATGACAGGACTGCCTTGTCACGCCACCATTCACGGCGTGGCAAAAACGCACTGCCACGCCACAATCGTTGATGTTCCAGAGGCGTTGCGAAGAAGGGCATAGCTGCCGGGGCTAAGTCCTGTCACGCCCTTTACACTAGCGTGGCAGGCCTGCATTGTCACACCAAGATCGACGGCGCGGATGTTACCACTCATCCGAAGTCACCACATTGGTCTCATGCGTTGAATCAACACAGTCTAATTTCATTCAAACAACAATAAGAATCAACCATCAGGCATTGAAAACCTTACAATTTTCAAACAACAATAAGAAGCAACCATTGTTCATCTTATTTCATTCAACATTAAAAATGGCCATAGAAAGTTCCATTCGATATGAACTATACAAAATGCAAGCACACATTCATTCATCCCATCACTTGCGCTTTTCGCCAAGACCACCCCCTGCGTGAACCTTGCTACTGGGTATTGGCCTCACGTGCCCTCGACGACGTTTACGGAACTAATGTCCGCGCGATCATGCCGTTTACAGTGGCGTGGTGGGGTGTCCTGCGTCGGCTGCGTGGGGGGCGGTGCACCAACCAGGTCTGCAAGGAGCATCTCGTCGGGAATCCTAGTAGCGACGTCCTCCTCGTCCTCGCTGGCCTCCTCCTCGTCCTCCTCGGCCTCGTCTGTGCCACCCTCCTCTTCGTCCTCGCCGGCCTCCTCCTTATCCTCTCCGGCCTCCTCGGCCTCGTCTGCTTCATCTCTGCCACTCTGAGCCGGGCCAGGTTGCACGACCTCTCCCGCTGCCGTCACACAGCTCATCCTTACGGCCAGTCGCCGGCATTGGCAGCAAACCAACTACAAGGTTAAAGAACAAAAAGGTAGTGAAGTTTAATGCAACAAAATAAATAACAAGGGATAACATGTTAATTTAATGTAGTGTGTGTTACCTCAGCGAAGTCCTGGAAGCGTTGGAAGCTCCCCTCCGAACCCTCCTGTAGCATGAGAACCTTCACGGCCTCGTTGCTTATGCGGGCGAGTTGATTTCCCTGCGAACGGGTCAACACATTAAATTAGCTTACGCATGGTGACATTGCTAATTAGTGGTGTGATACAATGTACTCACGTAGTAAGCATTGATGGGGCCCTCCCGCCGAGTGCCCCCGTCCGTGAACTCGCTGAGTCGCCACGATGTCCTCCTAGTCATCGCCACCCTCATCTATATCCGCGACGGTCATCGCGGTCCGGCCGGAGACGCGCGACGCCGCAGTAGCCACCGTGAGGTATCTAACGGTTATGCCTCGATGGATCTGGGGCACGCTTCTGGACCGATTTGTTCGGTCCAAACCACTCCAACACGAGGCTCTTGATGAGAGGACCAATGTCGGTGTCTTGCATTCTCCGCCTTCGGTTCATGCCGCGACGATTTACAATCTAACAGCTAGCACGAAAAGCGCTACGGAAGCTGCACATACACGACGACGAGGACTTACCCATGAAGGTTTATGTCTGTCGAGAACATCGCTGGTGGACATGCCTGAAACTTCCCAAACTGTCTCATCACCCGATGGGGCAAATGGTACTCCACCGCATGGAAGTAGATCAACAAGCGAGAGGGTCAACCACTTAAAGCTCACCCTGCTCACACATTGGGTTTAGCTCAATTTGGAGGATCTCGCTGCGGACGTATGGCGCCCACGTGACTGCAGAAGTAGGTTTAGCTCAATAGGTGAATGCGCAGAAGTAAAATAACTTATGAAACAAAGACCGGTCCCACGTGATGACATCGAGCTGCTTTGTATATCGTGAGGTATCATGACCTCGGACACCTAGTAGGTGCCATGATGGAGCTCCAGAGGTAGGCTACTGTGGGTCGCGAGGCCTCATCTTCAATGGGCCATGGCCATGCCTCGCATGGAGATATATATCGCTGGTATTTCTATGGAACGAGATATGAGTGATTAATTAAAACAAATCAGACCGCAAGGCAAAGATGAGTGGTCGACCCACGGGAAACGCTCCCACATCCAGATCAGAGGAGGTATGTGTAGCCACCTGTTGCCCTCCGCACTCCCGACGGCACGCCGCACACAGATACCAAGATAAACACGCTTAGTGTAGCGTAACTCCAACCGTAGGTCCCCGCCGCCGTGAAATCTGCCAAAACCAGCAAGTAAATCTAGGAGATAGCATTGTTGGTACCGTCCGGAAGAGGAACGAGCGAGAAGATGCCAAATCCACGCCTGCGCGGTTACCGCGACCGTATGCGGCATCTGCGCTCGGCGAGCACACGCTGAAGTGCGCGCAGCCCATGACGCAGCATCGCAAATGGCCGTTGTCCTCGAGTCCGCAGCGGGGGTCCTCCGTTGCACTCGAGCCACTCTCCCACCCGGCCTCGCCACCAAGGCCGTTGACGCCCCAAGAATAGGCGCACCCTCACGGAGGCCTGTAATCATACCGACGCCCCGAAGTGTGATAGTCATCTCGCTTAACGGTAGGTGGAAAGTGTGGGTCTCTGGGTGCCACCGGTCCACCAATGCGGTGAGCGCAGATCCATCCATACGAGGGAGCCCGTTGATGACTATCCGCGACAAAGCAAGGAGACCGGCTGAGCGGACGTGTGGCACGTACCGCTCATCCCAATCTAGGGGGGTGTGGGTCCGAGGGCGAAGTGGCTGGAGTACCTGCAAGAGAGATACGTAAATAAATAAGAGAATGTATGCCTCCCCCCACGTATGGTGGCCAATGCGAGGGATCTAGGTAAGGCTCGAATCGCTTCTCCCAAGTCCGCATCGTGGCTTGCTTCGAGAATTTTGACGCAACGAAGGTAAGGTGACTTACACCGCACACGCGACAGGCGGTGATGATGTGAGAGCATGGGACATGCAGCAACATCGAGACCATGCAAGTACAGTCTCCCTCAGTTAGGTTCACTCTATGGTTCCGACCACCGTAACGTTCGGCCCCTATCGATGTGCCCCCGGCTGCCCTGATGGTGTATATATGCTTAATGGGATTGTATTCCTCCGCCTCCTGATTGTATGACTCGGCCTCCGCGATAGTAAGGTGCTTGGCAGCAGCCGCATCCCAACGCTCGCCGGTGTTGAATGCATCCCTTGCTCGGGTCCACCGATCCACAAAGTATGAGTTGGTCTTTCGAAACGAGTACTCCAAGACAGCAGATACTAGCATCACACGGATGCCCTTAATAATGTTGTTGAACACCTCCGAGATGTTCGTTGTCATCATTCCATACCGACAACCATCTTTATCGTATGCATGTGCCCACTTCTCCTTCTACTGCAAGACCTCGTCCAACCACGACTTACCCCATTCGTTGGTCAGTCCCCTCAGCTCCGTCAACTTGACCTTGAATTCCCTCTTCTCCAAGCATCCATAGAATAGCTTGATCTTTTTGATGAGATCTTCCTTGCTGCATTGCTTAAAGAAATTAGCCGCTAAATGACGCATGCACCACCTATGTAGCACATCTGGGTGTCCGTCAAGTCTACTCTTCACATTGCTTCGTAATGTCAAGTGCTCGTCCGAGACGATGCAAACCTGTCGTCCAGGCCCAACGAGGCATAGACGAACTATATCCAGGAACCATTCCCAGCTTGCATTGTTCTCACCCTCTGTCAATGCGAATGCTAATGGAATCAGCTGGTCCTCCGCATCAATACCCACGGCGAGCATCAAGGCACTATAGTACTTCCCCGTCAAGAATGTAGCATCAACAGATAAGACAGGCCTGCAATGTTTGAAGGCCTCTATGCATTGCCCAAAGGACCAATACATCCTCCCAAGGACATGTTTCATAACCCCTCCATCGAGTTCCATAAGGTTGCCGTGCCAAGGGTAAAACACCATGCCCGGATTCTTGTCCTGCATAGCGGTTAAGATTTGAGGAAGCAAACCATAAGTCTCCTTCCAACCACCCCACAATAACTGCATCACTCTCTGCTTTGCCCTCCATGCCTTTCCGTACTTCACACGGTACTTAATGAACCCGTAAATAACCTCGATGAGGGTGGCAACGGACACATCAGATCGATGCATACAATCGCCATAATATGCCTAGTAATGAAATTTACGGTCGCTCGAGGTGCTCCCTTGACACTTGTGCGGTCCCACAAGTGTGAGGTCGCTTCATATTCGCTATTTTCCATTGGTTGTCCTTTGTTTTATGCCCCATACCTTCCATCCGCACCTCCTTTCGCACCTCACAGGTACCTTTTGTTCACATCGAGTGTTGCACTATGAACCACGATGGTGCCAAGACCGAGTATTCTTGCGTACCAAACCTTCATGTCCACCAAGGTTGGAAACAACAAGTTCTTCCAGATATGTCATTCTCTCGGGTCCGCAATGCCATCCCTACTCTTCAACCCATTAGCACAAACCGCCTTATCAACCATACTAACATCATCAAAGAATGCACCGACGGACCTCACCCATTACATCGCGAATAACCCCGCCTTCCTCTCGAGGAGAAAAGAGGTGCGGAGCCTCATCTTCGATCGAGCTCCATCCTTCGCCGACTCCACTTCACGGGTTGTTCCATCGCTAAACTCCTCCTCCTCAAGCTCGTTATTCAAGACAAGACCGCTGAAATCACCACAGGTCAATAACACGCTATGGGAAGATACAAGCAGATTCACTGATAGGGGGCCATGGTTGGTACGACTCACGCTAACGAACTCTTCTGAAGGTCGCTCTTCCATTGGTGGGCTCGCGAATGATGGGCATCGGGGTCTTGTTCCTCCGTGTTGTCATTCACCACATCCAAATTGTTTGGCAAATCCTCAACAACGATTGTCCTTTCCACTGCCACCTCCAACACCCGGACCTGAGATGCGAACACAATTTTCTTGTACATGTCCCAATCATCGGCGGACAGGATTGGCACCAAAAAGGCGTGCACTTTAGAACCTACCCCTACGTCATATCGTCCTTGCATTCCGACAATGACCTTGGGCTCATCCCATCCAAATGTCGACTTAATCATAGTCACAAGAGTTTTAAAGTTCGGTGATTCGCGAAAGAAAAGGACGGTCGCTTCCATGCCACCAAAGTCGACAGAACTTCCAGTTTGGCTAATGGCCCCACCAGTAAATACACGTACAACTTTGTCCATCTACATCCAACAAAATATTACAAAGTCAGTACTGCATGCCATATGAACGAAATACCTCAAGTACGAAATATCACAATCAACATTGGACACGTTTCACAATGAATTGAGGTGTGTTAGGCCATACACAGTGGACGTATAACACCAAGAAACAAGGAGATGCAAAAAGATCCAAAACCTACACTACCCGAGTCTCTCGTGCTTGGTCACGCTTGAGATTCCGTTTCGAGACCACCCAAACCACGTGTTTGGGACCGCTTAGAGCTTGCCTCTGAGTGTGACCTACACTACCCTAGATCCACGTGCCCAGGTACGCTCGAGATCCCATTCTCGAGACCGCCCAAACCACGTGTTTGGGACCGCTCAGGGCTCATTCCTGAGTACGCCCAGGACTTCGCTTCTAGGTATGCCAGAGCTATACGCTTGGAGTGCCACGAACCACTCGTTCGAAAAATCTTATATGCATAAAGGAGGTAAATCAACCTTTATTTCACTTCTTCTATATAGGTCCTTTCATAAATTTTTTCGTTAACTAATTCTTCACGACATGGTATTGAAGGTTAACCAAAATTGTTGTCCTACCTTGTAACTAGTTAACCAACACCTTGTTTGTTTTGAGTTTTGACCTCAAATTATGCACCAGTAAAAATAACTATAGGATTTTAATTTTTTTATCTATACAAAATTCGACAAGTGAAACTACACTAAAGACTAATTGCATGGTGATCCCACCAACAACCCCAAATGTTCTCATTGGAGAAATATGATCTGCTTTGGTATCTATTGACTATTTCTCCTCAAAGATAAATAAGGTGTATAACTATTGTCAGAATCTCCAAAACATGTTTATAATTCAAAGTGCGCTTTAGCAAACAATCATAAAAAATCCTAGCATTAATAATTATAAATAAAGCAAAATTCCATAACCACTTAAATGGCATAAATGGCATAAGATTAAGAAAAACCTTTAAGCCATCTAAATGGAATGTAATGCTCATCATGCACAAATTGAATACAAACAACATCAAAGATATAGCTCAGATTTAATTGTATGAATATGGCTCTCGAATTAGTTACACAAGGATTAACCTTGGCCATCACAAAGACTTTAGTCTATACTCTTCATCAATTGAATATGACAATATTGATTTAAACTTTGAGCTCTAAACAATACTATACTAATCTGTCTCAAAGTCTCAAACAAGCGACTACAAGATATACTTTCGGCGATCGAGATCACATAACAAGATCTCGAGATATTCACGTAACTAGATCACAAGATCAAGAATAACAACAATTTGCTAACAGAGTGTTTGCCAAATTGAATTGCTGAAAATCTCCAAAACCAGAGGTTCAAAACAATTTGATCCACACGAAAGTAATAAACCGCGTAACACAAGAGATGAGTATGTAATCCAATTAGAGGTCAAGTCTAAATCCTCTTATCACATCAATTTCAATATTTAGACTAATATCATCATTGAGTATTTGAAATGATCCAATGAGCTAACCGATCCTCTTTGCAATATCTCTAAGGACTATAGATTAAACAACTACTCAATCACGCATCAAGCATGAATGCAAAGATCCGAAAAATAATGGTGAAACTAGGATCTCTTGAAGCATAACATACTTTTCTTACGCTTTCACAAATCCATGCATAACCGATTATTACCTCTATGTAGGAGGGCGACGCGGGAGGAGAGCCGGTGGGGAGGACGACGCCTGGAGGGGAGGACACGCTGGGTGGGAGGAGAGCCATGGGGGACGACGGGCAGGGGAGGACGAGGCCCTGGAGGGAGGAGGGCTCATGTCGGAGGAGGCTGCCCAGAGGGAGCAGGGCCGACGGTGGGAGGAACGGGAGGGAGGAGGGCCGGCGGCGGGGAGCTCAGGAGCTAAGGAGGCGTAAGGCAGTTGGGGGCAAAGGTGAGAAATGAAGAGGCGGCTGGGTCCAGAGTCTTAAGTCGCGCCCCTGTCACGCCAACGCGCGTGGCGTGGCCAATGCCATTGTCACACCAACTCTCGTGGCGTGGAAAATGCCACGCAAGAACTCCACGTTGGCACGAGGGCTTGCGTAGCACTTTTGGCCACGCCGCCACTAGTGGCGTGACAGTTTTATTTGGTCATGCCACGGGAGGTGGCGTGACCAAAAGGGTCAGATTTGGAAATAAAGTTGGCGAGGGGTTAACTTTAAAATATAATTAAAAAAGGATTAAATAATAAAAAATCTACAATACACGACATGGAAATAAAGCGGTCATCCGTGCCATAGCATTTATTTTTATCAGGTTTAAGCACGAGTTATAACATGTGACGATCAAATGGATTGTCAACAATAGTTATACCATACTAGAATGTGACCCGCGCCGTGGCGCTTCTACGACTGGTATTAGGGTAGATGAAAGTATGTATTTTCTTGTGTGTTTTGCATCAACACAATAATTTTAGATGTAGTGACATGCTAGACCATCGTATATACCTTTCATTTTAGGGATACAAAGACAACACAGAAATAACTCTCTCTACAGTTATATCGTACAATAGATATTACCATATATAATGGTTCATTTTGTACCTCTTTTGCAAGCCTTATCTATAGGTCATTCTTTGTGATTTCTGGTCTTTCGATAGTAAGGCTGAAAGATTTATTTGCATAGTGAAAGCATGCAGTATAAAATCAAATAATCAACGACATGTTGGTCTCAGTGATTCAATGAAAAGGCAAAACCTACAAAACCAACACTCTCGCCTATCCTCACTGTAATAGTTGCATGTGCCACAAAGCCATCACAGAAATAATTCTCTTGATAGGTATATTCTCAACAATTATTATCATAGACAATGATCATATATATTTTGAGTAAATGAAAGTATCATCACTAAGTTTAATCATAGAAAAATGTTCCAAAGATACAAAATTAGGACCATACTTATTAATATAACAACTCAAGAGTAAGTAACTCGCAATTATGACCACTTATAGGAAACAATCATGTAAGTTAGCTGAATCATAGAAAAATGTTCCAAAGATACAAAATTAGGACCATACTTATTAATATAACAACTCAAGAGTAAGTAACTCGCAATTATGACCACTTATAGGAAACAATCATGCAAGCATGTAAATTTAGCGCTCGAAGCGAATAGGAACTCACTCTTCTGCACAAAATATACATTTAACAAAAGAAGATAGCCAACACAATAATTTTAGATGTAGTAGTGACATGCTGGAACATCATATATATTTCTCATTTTAGGGATACAAAGCTAGCACAGAAATAATTCTCTCGACAGATATATTCTATAACAATTATTATCATAGACAATGGTTCCTTTTATAACTCTTTTGCAATTCTTATCTGCAGACCATTCTTTGTGATTTCAATCCTTATCTGCAGACCATTCTTTGTGATTTCGGGTCTTTCAATAGCAAGGCTGAAAGATTTATTTGCATAGTCAAAGCATTCAGTATAAAATCAATCAACGCTATGTTGGTCTCGAGTGATTCAATGAAAAGCTAAACCTACAAAACCAACTCCTCTAAGCTCTAGCTCTAAAAAACTGGATCCTTATATGACATTGTTCCTGTAACATTAGAATCGCCGATTATTAGTGTCACGAAGAAAAGAATGTGCAAAAAACAAAAAGAAAAATAGTGGTAGTTACAGAAAGGGATACAGAACAATAGTAGTCAAGAATGAAAGGGCATACTTAGCAAAGCATCAGTGAATGCAGATTTTCCAACATTTGTTGAACCCTGTAAAAGCAGACATGTAACTCCCATTGTTTTAAGTTCTATGATTTGAACCATTAAATGTGCTTAGTAAAAAATAAAGGAACTAAACATGATACACGTCCTATTGATCGTGAAAAAAACACACTATGAAATGGGTCTGGATCTTCTTGTACTGTGACTAAAAAAATAGGACATCTAATTGATCACTATCAATTCATCATTATGTGCATCAAGCTATCAACAATGACCTGATTAATATATGAATGCAGTTTGTTAAGTTTCCGCAAATGGCATCAATTGCGGTGTGGAATAGCTTTCGTCAAATAGAAAAATACAATGCCATGTGGATATCACTCGAGAATTCATAGAATTCAGAAGGCAAGCATAACAGATGTCGCCATGTGTTTTCTGGTGGGTTTTCCAGCATAACAAACATTTCAACCAAAAGACGTGCAATTTTCAACCAATGTCCCTATGCAATTCAATTTTGATTGGACAAAAACTATGCTTCAGAACTCAAATATGTGCTCACCGTAACTTACTATACTATACAAACCTAGCATGCTACCCTGAAGGTTAAGGTTGCATGCTCATTTCACTTTACCAAACAGGTTACCATTATGTTGAGCAGAGGAGAATAAGATGGAAGAAATTTGACTAACCTCTGTCACCCTAACCATACCGGTCTCGTGATGAGTGAAACAGCAAATGCAAGTTGCTTAGATGATTTAGGATGTTGTCCTTCCCAGAGACTTGCTCAACAACTCGTATTCGATGAGCAATTACTTATAAAACAACTACATTGATTTGCAAAGAAAACACACATAGAAGTAAAAAGTGAAAAAATTATCAACTCGAGATTCCTTGCGCCGCCGCATGAGCAAGCATGAGTTTACCATTGGCATCTCCAATGCAATACAAATTCAGAACTACATAGTAAAAGATGTTTATGTCGCAATGAGTCATGCTCTGGAGATATTTTTGTAGCAAAGGAAGACAACAACAATAATGATACATGATACTTCCTCCGTACTCAAATAGATTCATTTGAGTCCGTGAAGTTAAACTTTTAAAATTTTGACCACTAATACACACAAAATTGTTTTTGTTTGCCACATAGAAATAATGTTAATAGATTTTCCATAAAAAGTAACTACACATCATTACATGTTTTAGTAATTTGTATTAACATATAATTAGAAAAAAATTAATAGTCAAATGTATGTATTGGTGACCGTGTCAATATCCGGAATGGCGGGTAAAAGAAGAGTGTAGGTAGTATATAATTTAACATACCAGATTGGCATTTGCATCCATAACTTGCATCCACTCACAACAGAAACAAACCACGCTGTGTAACAACATTGATCAAAAAAACATATTATTTCTATGCATGCAAATTCAGTGAGAAAATAACCTCTACAGGCGAGACAATGGAGGACCTAAGGTAAAGGTGAGAGCACATAACCTTTCTAGTTCTATGAGAGCAATGTATCAGAAATTTGATAGATATAAAAGTAAGGTAATTGTGAATTGACAATCTTAATATTAATATGTAATCTAGGAGTATACCAAGACAACGGATATTGTCAATGATATGAGCCATTAGTACTTTTTTTGTGTCCATCTTGCCAGAATAAGCCAACCATAATGTAGCACCCGAATCGCATAACCCCAAACAGCTTAAACAACCAAACCTTACAATACCCGCTTGACCCGGATTAACGCCCCAAATCCTCGGGCATTTCAACTAGTCCCATGATCAAGAGCTAGTTCACACGCTTAAACAAATATGGTAACATCCATAAAACGCATAACTTTATTAATAAATAACAACAGAGTTGATTACAAAGGAGGCTTACAGCCAACAATAAAATAAACACAAATGAAGACCAAGATGTAGTAGAGTCCAGCTTAATCCGCCACGTGCAATCGATCGGGAAGCGGCCTAGTCGCCGAGATCCACGCCGATGATGAAGTTCTTCTCCTCTCAAATTTGTTTGCAATAAGCAAGGATGAGCACTACTACTGTGTTTCGCAAGTTACACCGTCAAATAATGTAATGACATGCATATATGGATGTAACAAAGGATGGCTTAATATGGTTCTTTTGCATAAAGCAAGATTTTCTTTGAATACTTGTACTAAGTTCCAAAGCAGTTTGCACAATAACTAAAATTCATTTTCTAAATCAATTTTATAGTCAGATAACATTCACACATGAATGGTGAAGGATACCCTCCTATCACATGGCTTCCCGCCCAATTCCCATTTAAATAAACCAGTTGATAAAGTCTTTTGAAATCAAAATCCAAGTCTAACTTTGAGTGGCTTTGCTAGCATGTCCATGACCATGACGCTGCTATTCAATAGTTTTACACTCTGCAGAGGTTGTACACTTTACCCACAAGACACTAATTCTCTAGTTTGTCCCAAGATATATCTATACCACCGCCACTACCTTAGGTAAGCAGCCTAGAGCACATGCCAAGGCCTTTACAATGCGCCATCCCACCGCATCCACCCTCATTAGGTTTCAGATCCCTCCTTGATAGAAATCCGCAGAGTTTGTAGGGCCCCTCTTACGCCAGATGGGACTAACGAGGTCATAATACCACCACCATCCGAGATGGACCCACACAATCCATGGGATCGATCGCGATAGCACTTTGCAAATTAGTCACCAGTCCTACACCCCATTCTCGAGGACATGTGGTTGCACGGTGAGGCATAGCCCATTATAGGCATAGCAAAGGAACGCCAGAGGCCGGTCCTCAATTGACTTGGGCGACTTTCCACAAAACCCATGGGCCTCGATCATGGAAATGATTTCGATCCTGCATTAACATGCACCATCCAAACAACCATTTCGCCCAAGTACAAACCATAATTTTATTTTATTTTTCTCAAATTCATTTACGACAAAACTTCCATGACAAACCAATGTCATAGATTCTAAACAATATTTGATTTTTGGTGAAAGTTTCCCAAATCAAACATTTTGGGTCTAAGCATTGCTAAGCATAATCTTTCTCAAAATGTTCTAGTTCATACTATTGTATCAACTAGATTTTATCTAGGTGAGGTTGAATGTCCAAGACTTGTCAAGAACGAGATCAAGATGTAAACCATCAAGATTGTGATAATCCAATCTTCAAAGAATCCAATATCCATTAGTCCAATCTACACCATATAGGTCTATTTCTATGATCCAACTTCAATTGATCCAAATATTTAACTATACTCTAATTTTATAATCCGATATCTATCAATCCATTATTCCTTAATAAATTATTTCTACTAATTCAATATCAATCCAATGACTATGTAATCCTATAATCAATTTTTAGATAATCGATATCTAATGACAATCTATTTCTAGAATCCAACATCAATAATTCAAGATTTGACTATAGTATCCGCTATCATCCATTCTTTATTAATCCAACATCAACAACAATCTACCTCTAAAATCCGCATCCAATAATCATTTATTTCTACAATACAACCATAATAATCATGTATTTCTAATAATCCAACATCATTCATTCCAATATCCAATAATCCAATGATAATCTATATCTATGATTGACATCTAATATCCAACAATCATATAACTCTAATAATACCACAATCCGATCCTTAATAATAATCTATTTCCATAATCCAATACCAATAATCACCTATTTCAGAATCATTCATTATCTATTAACAATTGTCCTCTATCTTCACACATCCATTCACAATCTTCTTTTATTATCCAAACTCCAAAATATATATGCATTCGATAATAGTCTCCATACCACCTCTCTTGACAATAATTGGACATACAAAGGCATTGGGAATAACTATAAAGCTTAAAACAGGAATTTAAATTACTTGAATATAAATACGCATGCAATAATAATTTAAAACAGAATTTAAATAATTTTAAATACTGGGTGCAAATATGGTCAAGAATGTAACTTGCCTTGCTTAATGGATTATTCTCAGATGATGTTGAAATCCGGTCGTCCGAAGTCGTCGAAATCTATACGCGTAAACGATCCGAATTCAAATAATATTCAAATAAAATCCAAATAAAAATCCAAAAATTATAACATAAATACTGGAAGTAGAGAATGAATTTAGATGAATTTAGGAGGAAGAATCAACGGATTTGGAGTTCGTAAGAGGGAGAACGAATTTGTAGAAGTTTAAATCTCAAACAAAAAAAGGTGTAAGTATTGTAGCTTGCATGGCACTGTTCATGCCATGCACGTGAACAGTACTAGTCTTTAAATACAAGCACAGCGCGTAGAGAAATGGCGGCGCGGTGAAAGGAAAAGGAGAGGCGCCAGCGAAGCACAAAATGGAATCCCGGAGCGAGACGGACCTAATGGTGGTGGTCGCGCATCGGCGGAGGTCCGGTGTCTTGCGGCGCCGCAAAATAGTGTCGGATGAATAGTAGCACCGATGAGCCTGGGGTGTTTCAGGAAAAGGAAGGAGCACTGCGAGAGCGCTATGCAGGCGGCTAACGACGAGACGATGTCATCGGGGATCAACAACGGCACCGAAACGCATTTATATAATGTGGTTGGGCCGCTTATGGAAAATTTTTGCTGGTAGCGAGATTGAGGGCCGAACTCTAAGGATATGTAGAGGAAGCCGAGGGGCACGCGGCGACATAGTCGGCTCGGGAAATGAGTGACCGAGGAGAGAGAACGGAGGATAGATATGTTGGAAATGCACTGTTCACTTTCTTTCTTTACTACTACGAACAACAAGCAAAAAAAATGGCTATGCTGCCATGCAGCCGAAAGAATGCAAGCAAAACAAACAAGCACAGCAAGTAGCCGAGCAAGAAGAAGCTCATGGCGATGGCATTACCAGGTGGCAGAGGACTGGCCGGCGGTGACAGCGGTGGTGACCGGAGCCCGGAGGTGGTAGTCGAGATGGTGGTTCGGCCAAGCTCCTGACAATGGAGATTGCTATGCTCCGAAAACTCTAAAGCTTGGAGGGAATGCAAAGGCTTGGAGAGAGTGTGAAGGATTGGTGAAGAGATGCCCTGTCCTTATATAGCTGCGACTGGAAGCTGAACCAACGGGAAGGCAAAGAGCTACGGCGGCGGCAGTAGTTGGTTCTAATTAGAAACATATGAACGGCAGTGTGACTGCACTTGATGGCTGCGAATTTGAAGAAAGGCATTATGGAGAAGTTTAATGCGACCGTTTGTCATCAATTGATATCAAGTTTAAAGTTGTGAATGGAGAGGAATGAGAGAAGAGGAAATGGCAGCCATTAATGGCTTTGAAGCTCAACCGTTGGGCTGGCTGTAAAGCATGCGGGCATGGGAGAGGAGAATAGAAGGTGGCGCGGTGGTGTGGGACCCAAGGAAAGCTGCCGGCGGCGGTGTGGCCGGAGTTGGGGTTGGCTTAGTTGTGTCGGCCATTGCTGCCATGGCTGTTTGGTTTGCAACAGAGAAGAAAAGCTGTTCGGTTGGAGGAAGAAGAAGATAAAAAGGAGTAAAGAAAAAGAAACAAAGAGTGTACATGTTAATAGAAAGCAAAAGGGCAAGTGGTTAGCACATGCATGGAGAACCTGCACGTTGAGCATGCTTGCCTGGGAGCAATTTGAGGAGGGGTGACCCGGTGGGAAGTTATTATTATTTTTTATTGATTTTCGTAATTAATTCAGATTACACAACAAGTCAAAATAGATTTTTAGAAGATAACAAATAGAGTCCAAAAATTCTAGAAAAATTCACAGAACTTCCTAGAGTTATTTTGGACTTAATAAAATTATTTCCAACTTATAAATGGTAATAGTTTTTGCACATAATTTATTTTAGCATTAAAATAATTAGGAAAAGCTTTTAAAATTCTAGAAAATTCAAGAAACTAATTTAATTTTTATTTTTTCAACTTAACTCAAATATAACTTCAAAAACTTTAATAAAACTTCTTTTTGACTTTTAAAACTTCAGAAATTCAATTTAAAGCCATCAAACTCTTTCAAATTTCGTAAAATCCAATAAAATAATAACTTTATTCATTTTTATTTTGGTAACAGAACTTTGGGTTGTTACAATACCATATGTATGCAATTGAAGAAACATGATTGTATTTGCTTAATACCTACTATAAGCATGAAAAAAATCTTGCAAAGTAGAAAGGTAAAAGAAGAGGAAGGAAATTAACAGAGAAACCATACGATCAAAGATCTTAGAACCAAATAAGGAAAAAAAATCTGAAAGGATAGGATGAGAAGAATAAAAGTAGTCTCAGATGGCACCTATAAGGTATATGAGTGTTCTTGATGGTCCTGTAATAGGGGTGTTCTCGAGTGTGTCACCCAATTAGTCAAATAAAGCAATCAGTTTGTAGTGTATAAATGGCATAGTCCGACACCTATCAACATCAAGAACTAATCAAGCATTTATCTAATCCAAAGCAAACCAAACCCTAGCAAAGAAAAGGCCCATTTTATGTAAATCTTGGAACCTCGTCTGTCTCAATTCTCATCTCAAAAGCAAAGCTATCCTCAGAACATTCCATACAAAAAGTAACACAATTTGCAAAAGCTCGTGTATGGACAATTATATACTGGAGGGCAAAACCAATGATTAAAACAATATGCGAATTTTATTTGGTACTTTAGAGGAAAACCATCTTGATATAAACTTTATGAATTCCATCAATCCTTGAAACCTATCCCTTTAGTAACTATTATTAACAAACACTATAATGAGTATAGAACATGAAGAAAATACTAATACGTTTTTAAATCTTGTGGTATGAAACATATCTTTGAAAGATCTGTTACTTCATTTATCGACAACCAAATTATTACTAACAGCATAAAAAACATGATTTAGCTCTATGAAAGAGTCCATTAACATGTTTATACCAAAAGCCGTGCAATTTTCAACCCAATTAGTCAAATAAAGAAATCAGTTTGTAGTGTATAAATGGCATAGTCCAGACACTTATTAACATCAAGAACTAATCAGTGGGCATTTATCTAATCCAAAGCAAACCGAACCCTAGCAAAGAAAAGGCCCATTTTGTGAAATCTTGGAACCTGTCTGTCTCAATTTTCATCCCAAAAGCGAAGTTATCCTGTAACATTCCATACAAAAAGTAACACAATTTGCAAAAACTCAGGTATGGACAATTATATACAAGAGGGCAAACCCACTGATTAAAATAATATTTTATTTGGTACTTTAGAGGGAAAACTATCTTGATATAAACTCTATGAATTCCACTTAATCCTTGAAACCTATCCCCTTAGTAACTATTATTAACAAACACTATAATGAGTATAGAACATGAAGAAAATACTAACACGCATTTTTAAATCTTGTGGTATGAAACTTCATCGTTGAAAGTTCTCATTATTTCATTTATCGCCAACCACATTATTACTAACAGGCATAAAAAACAAGATTTAGCTCTATGAAAGAGTCCATTAACATTATACCAAAAGTCGTGCAATTTTCAACCAAATTAAACATAATAGATGATGTTAATTTTTTTGCTATCTTCTCACCGTCACCTACTATACTATACGAGACTCGCCATGCTATCCTCGAATCTAAATCTCGATCCTACCTCCATAAATCCCAAATCTCTTTATGGCATTGTATTCAAACACAATAACATCAGAGCGATAAAATAAACTCGAAGCTTCCAATCCCCATACCACTTCTCAGCGATCCAATCGATGACCCAACGCCTCCACTTGCATTGCCACCATCTCTGCAGACCTACACCTCCACCTCGAGCTTGTCTCGGCCCACTTTTAGCGCAATCGGTGGTGGCCCAAGGGCGAGGGCGATCCAGCAAATGGTTGAAGGAGGCGGCGGGCGTAGCTTGAGCAGAGGAATGGAGTCGCCGAGCCGACAGAGTAGAGTAGGCGCTAAGCGAGCTCGAGCAGCCAAGCGGAGGATCTCGAGCCTATGGGTGCCATGAGTCGGTGGGAGCTTGGGGAGTAGAGGGTGATAGCGGATCCGAGTGGAGGGGCTGGATCCAGCGCCGATGGTCGGATCTGAGCGGGACGGCCAGAGATGGTCTGTGCAAAGGCGGAGCTGGGCGGGCGGCAACAAGGCGCCAGATAGAGGCGCCAGCGGCGGCAAGCAACGTGGGACACCCTCGACCGCGGAAACACAGCAAGCGTAGGCGCGTGGATCGGACGGACGCGCGCGAGGACGAGCGCGAGTGGGCAGCTCTTGATTTTGGGGCGACGTGGCCGGGCGGGAGGGCGAGCTTTCCTTCAGCTGTTAAATAGGTTAATAAGCAATGCATTCGGGAAGTGCCTCGTATCTACCAATGCATTTGGTTACATCAGAAAACAGTTTAATGGTCAAGAATTGATGAATACATAGCTTAAGCTTGAGACTCTTGAAAAGGAAAATTTTTTTAAATAATATTATTTTTTAAGAAAATAACAAAACCAAATAGTCGCCCAAAACAATTACAAAACTAGGTCTCTGTCGCCACTTGGAATGGCGATAGGGACCCCTATTACTCATCACGCTGGTCCAACTCCCATGCCATTCAACTGACGATAGGAAGTGAACAATGTTCCTGTCACTAGTTCAAATGGCGATAGGAAACCGCGTGATTTTGTCTCCAGTTGAACTGGCGACAGGATCCATCTCTATAAAAACCGCAAAAATCCGTCGAAATGTTATTTTAATTCCAGAAAAAAAAATAGAAAGGAGGAGAGGGAGAGAAGAAAGGTAGTGAAGCTCTACCAGTTCATCGCGGAGTAGAGAGAGACGGAGCATCGGATTCGGTCAGACCATCTTTTAGGTATACATGTTTTTACAACTTTGTACATTATGTCAAAACCTTGTTGGTTAGCAAACAAGAATAGCGACATAGAATTCAATAGATTAGATAATTTTAGTCAAACTATGTAGTACATCATTTGAGCTGTGTATAGTCTAGTTCATTATGCACATATTATGAATGTTCCAGCACTCAAATGATTTAGGATAAATCAGAGAAATAGGAAAATGCCTATTACAAATCTATAAAAATTATAGAGTAGCTAATTAAGTAGGGTAGATAGAGCGTAATCAAAATAATCCCAGCTTTATTTAGCTTCCCATTTGTGCACGGTAATTATATTGTAAATGCCGAAATTAATTTTAAACTAGGAAAATAGCATGACACATTTTAAAATTGTAAAGAAAATCTAGAGTTGCTACATAGGCTACGTATAACCAAAATAATCCCAACTTAAATTTGGTTTCTATTTGTGGCTGGTAATTATTTTGTTAATACCGCTTCTTATTACCTTATGTACATGTTTCATAGTCTTTACAATGTATGCATTGAATTTTCGTATGACTGGACCCGGACATAATTGCATGCTGGTCGGCCAAGTTGGTTGACTCGATGATTAACACGCACCACCGTAGACGCCTCAATACCATCCTCCCCTAGGAGGGCGAGGCCGCAATTGAGCTTGGTGCGTTGCAGCTGTGGCGCCCATAAGGGTGTGGAGGGTGGACCCACGCTAGGTTCCGAGGTACGTGTCGTTGCGATCTTCGTGTACTCATTTGCAGCCTAACTACTTGGGTGGACTAACGTTTGTTCGTAACCTTACCTGACGCATTTTGAGGGCGGTAGGCCTCCTTCCGCTGGAGAGGATGGTTGAGGCGACGTCGGAGGACGACCAGGACCACACGGGCGGTCCTGTTCATACGTCCAGACGCTTTCCATACGACTGGTGCCTATTGACGGTGCTGGTTGACCACTGGAGGCCAAAGATGCACACGTTTCACCTTCTGTGCGGGGAGATGGCGCCGACCCTTCAGGACGTCACATTCTTGACCGGCTTGCCCTACGTTGGCTTCTCTCTGGTAGCGTACGACATCCCGGCCACGTGGCGCACAGAGCTCCTAGCGAGGTTCCAGGAGGTGCCGCCACGACAAGGTACAGGAGTTCAAGAAGAACCACGGGTGACACTAAGGTGGATCTCGCCAGTTCTACGTAAGTCTTCGTAACTATTGTCCTCTCGCATCAATTCATTTCTGAACCTTGCTGACGTGTATATGTCTTCTTGTAGCCCGAGCGTATGGTGGAGAACACACCCGACAACATTATTAGGAGGCACTTCGAGGACTACCTGCTGTGGCTGTTTGGGTAGGTCATGTTCCTAGGGTCCCACAAAGGATAAATTGACAAGCACTACATCCAAACGCGTCGTGAGTCGGTCGATTGGCCGTAGAGCACATCCAGCCCTATGCCTGGGGTCCAACCGTGCTGTGTGCGATGTATCGTGAATTGTACGATGTGTGCCACCGGGTTTAGGACAGCTCCATCCTCTCTGGATGCCCGCTGCTTCAGTTGTGGTCCTTCGAGCGCTTCCGGATCGGACGACCACAACTAGACTTGGGAGCGTACACAGTCAGCTTGTACGCTGAGGATGACGACGTGGATTGGTCGACCATGGGCACGGTGTGGTGCTATCGACGGGTTAGTGTCATGAACATTTATTTTTTCGTAATATAATCACAATTTCGTGTGCTAAGTTTCCATTGTTCTATTCCATAGGTTACCTACACGCCGATCACTACGCACGTGTCCTACCCGGACTCAGTTGCGATGTTCAATCAACTGGCGGATGACCGCGTCCTCTGGACACCGCACACTCCCGAAAGGGTGTACGTGCATGCGCCCAAAGGACTGTCGAGCCTGTGCATGTGTAAGTCCCATTTTCGGATGGTAAATAGTAAATACTATTTTGGTTTTCGTTCTTCGTCCGTAATTGAAACTAGCAAGTATTTTCAAAAATCTCCTTTCTTCTTTAAGCTCAGGTTTGTGTTTCAAATATCCTTGATCCTCGAAATTCAATTTTAGGTTTGAATTTCTTCTTTTTGAACTTCGGGCCTTCTTCTCTTTTGGCCTTCTATTCTCTCTCGAGCTCAGCCCATTTTCTTCTTTTGGGCCGGCCCGTTTTTCCCCCTTCTTTCTTGGACCACCTCCCTTGGGCCCCCTTCTCCTTTTCTTCAGCCTGGTTGACCCAGCCCTCCTTCAGCCTTTCTTTTTGCTCAGCCTCCCCTCAGGACTTCTTCCCCCAGCCGCACCCGAGCCGCTTTCTCTTTCTTCTCGTGCGCATGCCACCGCTTGCCTCGCACACCACCTCCTATGGCCCTCTACCGCCACCGGCTCCACGTGCTCCTCTGGCACCGCACCAACTCTCGATGACACCAAGAACTCCCTAGCCTTCGCCCTATCTTCTCCACCGAGCACAGCCATGGCGTCACGCCTATCCTCGCCACTCAGACCGCGCTTGCACCCACATCACCCAGCTTGTGAGGACCCCCGGGTTATCTCCATAAGACCGAGTCTAAACATGGTCTTAAAGACATAACTCTAGGGCCTCCAGTATATGGATTCAACTTAACTCATTCTTAGTGAAAGGCTTAACTACAAAACTAGAGCCAGACGATCATGCTTGTGACTCCTCATGAAAGCACTACATGATTGTTGGTTCTCCAACAAGTCAAGCACCACACTTAGTGAGTTAAATAGGAAGCCACGAACAGCGAGTATGCAATCATATTGGCTCCCAAGATCAGCGACCAATATGCTCATACTCTCATACAACGTTGATCACATCCATACAACAACACACATAGATAGTTCAAAAGACATACGACATAATAGTTAAAGTTTACATCCATTACAATCGGCCGACCGGCCAAATTCAAATAAGAGTATTAAGTAGCAGCGGAAGTAAGTGAATAAACCAAAATATCCAGCATGGTATGCCCCATAACCCATTGGCAACCGACTGTGAGTTAAATGATAGCATTACTCATTAGCGTCGCCAATATCAGCGCTAACAAACTCAACGGGCTCATACACTTCCTCACCTGAAATTGTAGCAACCGGGTTGAGTATAAAGGTACTCGCAAGTCTCACACAAATAAAAATTAATCATGCTAGAGGTTGTTCCAAAGGATGGCTCATAGTGGCTTAGTTTTGCAAAAGAGACGCAACAATTTACAACCTACACATACTAGTTTTTCAAGTGCCATTTCAAAATCAGATTTGAAGTAGAAGTAAAGCATGTGAATAAGTAGTAAATTGAATAACAAATGAACCATACAAATAACAAAGTGGCTGTCCACTTTGATACAACAGCAAACATGAACATCCCATTCATGACAATACCAAGTTATACCACAATTTTAATTCCAAGTCTAACAATAGCAACCATGTAACTCAAGTGGTCATCCACAACCGTGGACACGGCTATTCGAATAGATTTATACCTGCGTAGGGTGTACTACTTTACCCACACGACTTGATTAGCCCGTAAGCCTCCGGATGCCTCCGAATATAGCATACTTCCTATGGTATGCGGTAAGATAAACCAAGACTTAGCATTTTTCAGCAAGTTGATATCATTGAGTTGACTCGCCCATACGACATAATCCCATTTAAGTGTAGGCTACCCACCTACAACTAAACAGACGCATAAGTTGTCTTAAAATACCGACCCAATTAATAAAGCTTAAATAGGGCTCACCTCACTATAAAGAATTGCAATCGGCACCGATGGAGCGATATGCGATGGAACACATATCGCCCTCACACCACCATCATCAACTCAACAATACCAACCCCTTACTTAACCAAGCGGTGCCCATACACGCGTGTGATAGCACGAGTTTTACTTGAATCAAAGATGTTACCAAAGTTCGGTCCTTAATTGTCCGACAAGTCAAACACTTACCCAAGCTCGTGCACAAAGTCACCATCACTAACCATCACTTGTCCAGACCAAAAGCTCATTTAAAATGATAAAATTTGACTCATAAAATAGATACGAAGATCTGAAACAAAAGTATATAATGATAGTTGTGTTTATCCCATAATTGTCAGGTTATTCCCGACAATCAACTAACGGTTCTAGACTTGCATGGCTAAGCAAACCCGAACAATATATTTCAACCATTATAACTTAAGCATGTGGTACTGGAATAATTCAAGTATAACCTCAATGAATTCGGAGATAACTAAACTACACATCACAAAAATAGCGACATTATCAAAAATAGCATGCAAGCAATTATCATTGCACTAACTTAACAAAATTGGGATCAAATATGATGCAAAAAGAAAGTTCAAATGATGTTTGCCTTGCTGGTAACTCAGTTTCTCTTCTTCAGTAGCGTATAAGTCAATATCGATAGGCTCGGTATCTAAATAAATATAATATCGAATAAGCATCGAGAAATACCCAAAATTCAAAATACTCAAAAATGCATGATTTTTCTACAGTAGCTAAATCATGATTTTAGATGAATTTAGGTGAAAGAATTATTCCATTTGGATTTAGTATGCAAAAGTTATTAAGGTTTGAATTTCAGATTTCAAACATATTCTCATTGAGCAATTAAATTATTTGGCCCAAATTTGTGGAGCAGTGGAGGGTATAAGGATTATATGGATAAATAGGGAATATCATTACAAGGCTAGAATAGTTGAGTTTACCCCATTTGCAATTTTCATCAATTAGTTATCCATTTTTAAAGTTATCGGCCTTTTTCTATTGTAATAGGTTTATGGATCACTTTCCATAATAATACTCTCTACTACAGAGACATGTTTGAAATCAATTTTTAATATAAAGTTCATCAAAATGAAAATTACCAGAAGTGGTTTTATCCATTTTGGAGTTAATATGAATTAGTTATGTATTTTTAAGGTTCTTCATATTTTTCATTGTGCAAATTAATCGTTAAGGGATTTTATAAGGCATTTAACCTTTTCTTACGAAGGCGTGCTATGCCCCATTGCCAGCGGCAGTGGGCTCGCTATTGTCCATCGCGGCGTGGGCGTCTGGCGTGAAACACAGAGACGAGCACGTGAGTCGTTGGATTTAGATCCAGCGGTCATTATCGTGGCTCGATGGGGTGGTCGATCGGCCAATCAATCACGACCGTTCATTTTACATTGCACGGTTCAGATTTGCGGTGCGTTCGAGACGGTCCAAATGGCCCAGCAGATCTAGACCGTTGGTTTTGCATCTAACGGCCTACAAAGACTCTAGTGTAAATGGGTCGCATAAATGTATGCGACGTGTTTAACTTCTTGGGCCCACGTCGATCCTTTGCTTTGATTTACATAACATGTTGGTTTTCCGTGCAATGGGGGCCCGCATGTAAGTGAGTGTTTTAGCTCGTTAAGGCAATTTGTTTAATGCTAATGATTACCACTTAACTCTAATCCTTTTGCTACGGTGGTTGTGCGAAAGCGACAGCGGGATTTAGTCCCGCGGTGGTTTCGGTGACTTCGCCGCGCTATATCGCCACGGCGGCGCGATCTGAGACATGCAGTGCGCAATAGTATTGCGCACCGTTGAGAGCACTCACGACATCTGAGCCGCCCGAGCGGCTAGCTAGCCAAGGCGTTAATGCGGCGACCCATACGTCAATTGCGCAAATACTAAGTGAAGCTCATGACAACATACAAGCAGTGCGGGGTCCTAGAGACTAAAAGAAAGCTATTGAGCTAAGGAGGATACTCGGGGAAGCTTGGAACAGCTAGAGCTTCACCAGCGTTGAAGATGACGACGGCGGCGGCACGGCTTTGGTCAAGGATGATGTTCTGAGCAAAAAGGAGCACAATAGGTGCTCGAGTTAGCTCAAGGACACCAAGGGCATGACGTAGGTGAAATTAATTTGACAATGGCTTACCAAATTGAGTCGAGAAGAAGGATGATATCGGCCAGAATAGACAAAGGGGAACTTCAAATTTTGAAGTCTCCTGCAACGCATTAATGAAATTGATTGAGGGGAAACATTTAAGATACCCTAACGCACATTATGACGTGCAAGATTGAGGATAATACCTCTTGGACTTGAGAATGGCAAGGTGAGCTCCTCGGGTGCGCGCTCTAGGGTTCTAGAGAGCACAAGAGTGGACAGGGAGCTACAAGGCATGCGAGGAGCTTGAATTAGCAAAAATGGAGACGGCCTTGAGTAGGGAATCTAGGGCTACCACCGGTGGAGACTTACCCTAGTGATCCGCCGAGAGCTTCCCTTTCCTCGGCCACCGAGAGGAAAAGTGAGGGAGAAAGGGTCTTTGAGGGTGTTATCTCGAGAAAGGGACGGAGCGGAAGCGGCGTTAAGTGGTGAAGCAATGCGATAAGTTTGGGGAGGCGGTGGATTAGCGACATCCGGGACGCGATCTGAGCTTAGCATGACGTGGTAGCAGTGCTTCTCTGCTGATCGCCCGAGGAGGAGGAAAACGACACGGCAGGCGGGCCGTCATCAGCGTCTCAGCGCGAGCGAGCGGAGGGTGGTGCGGTCGGTGCAATGAGGCGATTTGGCTCAACGGTCGGCGTGGTCCGTTAGATCGTGGTTTGGATGGCTCAGTTAAAAGTGGAGTTGGATGATCCATGATTCTGAAATCTGGACGGTCGACTTCGCATCGGACGGCCCACACACGGTATGTTTAGTCGGTTTGGCTGAGTTAGCTCACCGAGTCGGACTTGAGCCCGAGGAACAGTGCTGGTTGGTTGGGTTAGGGTTTGGCTGAGTTTTAAACAAGTTTCCCCGCTTTGACCAAGGTGCTAAAAATAGTAATAAATTTCCTAAAATTGTGAAATAAATCACAGGGGTTCCTAGGAAGGTCTAGTGCCCAGAAACATTATTAAACACTACTGTTCATGATATAATATGTATATAATAAATTCAAACTTAGTGTAAGTCATTAAATGATGTTTGAATTTTCTCAAGGTTTAAACCAGTCCCAAAACTTTGGGAAAAATTATATTAATTCATTATAATTACTATAGTATTTGAATAAATTATTTCCAGAGGATGTTCATAGAGTTTTGTTCTGTGTTAATTTGGAGTTGAATTACAAAGTGTAGGTTTAACACTTGTTTAAGATTTTCCTAGTGCAATAAATTATGCAAAAGTTTGAAAACAATGATGCATGCTCATGAGATGCATAATAATTCTCTTTATTAAGTTGAGGATGTGACACAGCTGCTCCCACCGACTCCGAGCCCTCCTATTCCTTGCCCTCGTCGTCATGACGTCGGCACCAACCCGCCGTTGCCTCTGCGCACGCGAGCTCGCTCGTGCGTGTGCAAGAGCTGCTCCTGCCTCGTCTTGTCAACCACCTACGGCACCACCTGCTTCGGCCACCTTGGTCTTCGCCACCTGCGTCAGCCCCGCCCCGCCCTGTCACGTCTTTGTGTAGAACATCATGCCGCTCAAGTCGTCGCCGCTTGCAGAGCCGCCCATGCTGAGCCAGCCTCGGGACTACGCACCAACGATGCCTCGCCAACGACTCTCTCCTCCCTCACGTGGCTATAAAGCCCTCTCCACCATCGCCCAGCTCACCCTTGCTTCATCCTCTGCCCCTCCTGGTAAGTTCCTCCAGGAAGGACCCGATCTCCCCTTTATTTGGCTGCGCCGCCCCCGCCACCGGTTCGCGCCTCCGGTGGGTTTTTCACCGCCACCGCCACATCACCCCATGACCCCCTTGGCCCTCTACTCCTCCCCCACCTCCCTTCTTCTTCCCCACCGCTGAGGAGTGCCGCCGCCGTGGCTTCCTTCTCCTCTCCCCCGACCACCACCACCGGACCACCTTGGGTCGCCTCCGCCCTCCCCGCTCGGCCTCGCACCTTCCCCATGACGGCGCGCAACCCGTGTGCTTGCCATCTCCGCCACCAGTTCGCCCACGCCTCCGTGAGCCCATGCGCCTCCTACTGCCATTGGAGCCCCGTCGCTGCCGCCATGTGTTTCCAGTGCCGCCGCCGCCTCCCGAGGGGCCACCACCTTCCCGGGGCTCCGTTTCGCTCGCTCGTCGGCCTCCCCACCGCCCACCTCGCCGACACCGCCACCACTCCCAACCCGCCACGCCTCTCTCTGCTCTCCCCCTTTTCTTTCTCTATGGCCAGAATGAATCAAAGAAAGGATTGGGGATGAGTTGGATAGCTCAAGGCCCCACCCGTCAGAAGCTCGTATCCCTCTCTCCCCCTTTGACAAGTGGGCCTAGCCACAATGAAACCCCCTGGACAGGTGCATGGACTTGGTCCATGTACTATTGTGTGCACCAATCCTCTCTCCTTTTGATTTAATTCCAATTCGAACTTCAAAAATCCATTTCTCCCTCGTTCTAGCTCCAAAAATTATGAATTTTATTTCCAAAATTTTGTAAATTCAAGATCTTACTAATGGCATAGGTCTTGTTCAATTTGGAGTTCATTTGTGTATTCTTGTGTATTTATTTGCTCTCTTTGTCTGTTTGTGTCTTTTTCTGGTACGTTCGTCCGAATAGGATTTGAAGACGCGGGAGACCTCCCAGTTGATCAAGCCCAAGAATATCAAGATCCTCTTGCCTATAACCAAGGCGAGTTAATACTTTGATCATTTTGATCCTACATTTTATGTAAATTATATTCATTTAAATTAACCAAAATTGCATGCTTTAATTCTTTAATAAAAATATGTTAAAACTTAAGGTAGTTAAACACCCATTTGATGACTAATTAATTAATATGCCATCCATTGATATTTTATTCCATTATTCCATGTCACCCTAGTAACTATATGGTAATACTAGCTATAGGTTGTACTTAAGCGACATGCTAGACTTGCTTAAGTATCGGGGTATTAAAATACTGCAAACATCATTTTCAAACATGAAATAATTTTGGGCAGTCATTGGTGATCCATGACTGAAATGAATGAAATAATTTGGTTTTACTCCTCAAAACCCTAATAATTGCTAATACCTCATCTGGGCGGATGGCAAGGCGGTGGGTGCTCAAGAAGCACGAGAGTGGTTGGTATGTGGAACGAACCACCCGGGTGGATTAAGGACTTAATCTTGTCACGACATACGTGTTAAACAAGTACAACCACAAGTCTGTAAATTGCAACTTGGCTTAGTAAAATTATTAAACCACGAATGTATCTCCTTTGGGTGGAGAAAGGGAATCGCAAGCTTGCGGTACATCGGCTTGAATGGGTGAAGTTGCGGTGTTGTGGGTAGTCATTTCATGTAGCTGTGACCTAACGATCCGCATAGCGTATGGGCGTAACCCCATATGGGTGAGATAACGAAAAGGGCAAGGTAGTTTGAAAGGTTACTGTGACAGTTGCTCGACTACATGACTAAGGAATCGTGTGGGGTAACGAGTATGACTATCTCTTGTCGGTACAGTGTACAACCTCTGCAGAGTCTAAACTGTTTAAATAGCCGTGCCTACGGTCGAAGGCGGACATGGGAACTTAACTTGAGTTAGATCTATTTCAAAAACTTTGTGGGTGGCATGAAAAATGTGGAGGGCTCACCTAGCCCTGAGTTTGGATTTTGCCTAAGCCTTCGAGCTCAGCAGTGGTGATAATTGGAGGTAGCTCCAATCAAAGATGCATAGTGTAGAGTTTAGAAGGAGGAACACTACTAGGAAAACCTCATCATAGGCGGTTGGAACCGTCATCACGAAGCAGTTTTCGAACAAATGCTGTATTTGTTAAATCTGTGATAATGGCGGTTATCACGAATGGTTCAAAAACCTTCGTGATCGTAATATCACGAGCGATTTTTTGCGTTGAAACCGTCTCTGAAGGCACAGTATCACAAACGGTTTTCATTAAAAACTATCTGTGATATGTAGAATATCACAGATGGTTCTATTTAATAACCGTCTGTGATACGTGCAAATATCATAGACGGTTCCATTTACAAACCGTCTGTGATATTTCTACATATCACACAAGGTTATTAAAGAGAACCATCTGTGATATTCTACGTATCACAAACGGTTTTAATGGAAACCGTGCATGATATTCTATGTATCCTGAGCGGTTTTTAATGAAACCGTCGTGATACTATGCCTTCACGAGCGGTTTCAACAAAAACCATACTGTGATAGTTCATTAGCCTAACTACTTTTGGTTGATTTTTGGCTAGCCTCAAGAATTGCTAGCCATGCCCTCTGAAAACAAGCATGCAGAAAATAGATACATCACAGATAATCAATTGTTGACAATTCAAAGTGATCATTACTCAAAATAAATTACAAAAGATCGAATTTGTTCAAGTATTGTCGCTATAGTTACAATTGGATTACAATTGAGTCAATTGTTTGCAGGTGGGTGAAACTCTGGGTCGGCGACGGAGTAAAACTCTCCATCGTCCTTAACGATATCTGACATGATGAAGGTGCATAGCTTCCCTCGAACCTCCATGATCTCTTGCGCAACGAGTCCATCTAAATATATCATCAACTCCTGTAGCTAGCAAGAGTAAAGTGGTAAGCATATATATTTAAATTTATAATTAGGAAATAATTATTTCGAGATTGACAAACCTCTAGATCCTTCTTCCTAGCACTAATGATTTGCTTTGCATATGATATGGCGTAGATTGCACATAGCTCATCATCTTTTTGTTGGCGACACTGCAAAAATAGAATTACATATATAGGTATAGTCAGTTCGAGGCGCATTATTATGAAGTATGATATAGGATTATTGTGTTGTAGCATGTACCGAAAATTTCGTCCTGTGTGCTAGTTGGGCGCTCGATCCATTGTATGGTCCTTCTTTGCTAACATAGGCGGTGAACAACCTACATGATTCCAAAAAGTTATCATCGGCCATTTAAAAGCGAATGAAGACTACAATAGAGTTATCTATGGAGGAAATGAGCATACCTCTCGAGTATTCCTTGCAAAATGCTGAAGTCGTGGTTGTTGCGGACTAGGGAATCAAGGTATATCACATGGTTCCTCTTTGGTATAATAACTAAAAGGATCGATGGTACCTACTCATGTATGTCGCTATAGTCATTAAACCCAAGTTAAGTCTTTGCATATAAAGTACAAATGAAATTTGTATAGCAAGTAGTGACACTTACCCTGGTTGTAGGGCACCACTATGTACTTCTTGGTGACTGACTTAGCAATCTTGTTGTTATGTATTTCTCGACGAAGGATGGGTTTGCCGATGGTTTGCATAGATACCACGTGTGGGTCGAGAAACCCACGGTTCTCGCCATGCCGGGCATTTTGCATCACGTATCTATCTGAAGCAATGAGTTGTGATATTTATCGGTATTACGTGAATGGAGAACTTGATTGTACACACTTACAGTGTCCAACATCGTAGAAGCAAGGCGTCGAGGCCAACGAGGTTGAATAGTTCATATAAGTCGTTGAAGCCCACGACGAAGTTGCTCGGCCCGTTGAAGAAATGCTCATCCTTGTAGCTGACGGTGATTCTAGTATTGCACCCCTTCTTTGCGGTCTTTCGCATGTTCATCAATTTCGATTTGGCCTTAATGATTAGCAGTGTCTTCCTGTGAGACGACTTGGGAACCGATACAGTGGCATGCTTTTCTTCTTCCTTCGGCGTCTTCTCCACGGGGACTGATGAGGTGGCCTTCTGAGGCGAAACATGAGGTGTCATCGAGGTCCCATTGGAGAGGAATGGTGGATGTCGAGATCGCGGCCTTCTTTGGGTCGGTATGTGTCCTTCTTGGGCCACTGGATAAAAGTGTGCACGGCATCTCCTAGTGTTCCGATGTCTTCGTTGGGCGAATCTCGATGGGGCGGCCATGAAATTGTCATGTACCATATCCACGGACCTGGCGTTAACCTGCACCGATTGGGCACCGTCTTTGCTTGTCCCTTCTGGTATGGATACACCATCCCCACCCACCTCAATAGAAAGGAACCCAACCATCCTCACTTGGAGCTTGTAGGGCGTCGGCCCTAGAAAGCGATCGCAATTAGCTAAGGCGTCCTATAGGTCTATCTTTGGTGCATTCCATAGATGTACATTACCTTGATGTCGTCTATCGGTAATTGGGCGTCGTCATGTTCGTAATTATCGCGTGGATCGATGCTACTCGATGTCGGCGGGGTGGCTCCCCAAATTAACGAGGCGACTTGCGGTAGCTCGGGAGTTGATTCATTTGATCCTACAATCTTTGCTAGCTTTCCTTCAAATTTTTCATAATCATCTGTACCAACCGGTCCTCGCGCTCGACCTTGGATCTCTTCCTACTCCTATCGTGCGATGAGTCGTCTGCGAATCCATGACTCCAAGGCACGTTAACCCCAAGGCCTCACGTGTGACCAGTGCTCCTTGTTTCTCGAGTACGTAGATAGTATATCCTTCTCCCTGTTTGCTTGGAAGGAGCCTTCGGAAGCTTGGGCAGTCAATTCACGCTGCAAGAGGTCATCATGTTATTATAGACATTATGAAGTTATGGACTTATTAACAACTAGGTAGTTCGACATATTTACCTGCGTTGGGACACTTCTGGTCTCTGGGTTTGTGAAAGTGATGCTTCCCGAAGACGATACTTTTACCCTCACTTTTAACCAGCTTAGGGAGCAGTGCGTGATCCCAAGAAATGGCACAGTTGCGTTCTCCTCTGCACGCCCATTCCACAGTTTAGCGTGTACCCGAGTGGTCTTGGAGTCTATGGGGGTGAGTGTTTCGTGTCTAGAGAGCTTTGTGCACCGCACTTTGCTCCTTAAATTTGGCCGTCGTCTTCATAGCCACAAAGGCATCCCATGTTTCCTGCGTCAAGAATTGATACTTCGCGAAGGGCGTCTGACCCGTGTCCATGTACTTTTGTGACAAGAATGCTCTTGAAGGTCCTCCATGCTTTATCCATCGAGTGCAACGCCTGCCATTCCACGCATGCCATGTCTGCTTCTGGGATAGTGAACTTGCTTGAAAGTTCTGTCCACAGCGCGCCTCTCTCTTGTTTCGTCAGAGATTTCCAGCTTGGTGTGGTGATGGGGACCCGTTTCCTTGCAAGTATCACATAGATGGTTGAATTTACGGCTGATCTCTAGGGACTCAAAGGGATCCCAAAGTCATTGACCTCCATGATGATCGGTTGGCGTGAAGGCAATTTCAATTTTCTTTGCCATCTAAACTTACGTATCATTATCATCGGCCAAATCTAGGCGCATTAGGCGGCGTCGGTGGTGACGGCGAAGCCAGCGCCTCGCCATCTGCTGACATCGGTGGCGGCGAAGGCAGTGCCTCTGCCATCTAAACTTACTAGCTATCTATATAAGTTACATATGCAATAAAATGGATTGCAAGTGTCCCAAATAAACATATACATATGAATTATCTCCATGTCATTTAAAATGAATAATATGCTCAACATGTGCAATATTAGCAAATAATCATAATTAATTCCGGCATAAATACGAAACAATAAGCATTAATCCAACGGCATAGATAATTGCATAATTAATTCTAGCATAGATAATTATGAATAGAGCATAGCTCCCTAACCAATAAGTGTACACTTAAAATCAGCATAAAGCTAAGATTTGATTGTATAGTTATTGCTCTCAGAAAGCTAGTTGCACAAGGTTTAACCTTGGCCATCACAACACTTATGTCAATGTAATCATCAATTGAATATGACAATTTATAGATTAGGCCTTGAGTTCAATTTACAACTTGCTATTCAAATCAACGATTCAAGCAAATTTACTCAACTTAACCTATCTTGGACCATAGGAGTAGAGATCAACAATATTCTTGATGCAGGACAATCCAAAGACTTACTAAATACACGGATAACAAAAGAAGGCCTTTGAAAAGATCTGAAACGACAAGAAGAATTGAATGATAGAGCTACGAGGGAATAGCGGGTATAACAAGTGGAAATAAATTGCTCAAAGTTATAGGAACCACTAGACAATCTACAACTCAAGGCTTAATCTATATACCAATTCACATTCAATTTCATTTTCTGTGACAATTCATCACCGAGCAGATCAAAGAACCCACCAATCACATATTACAACTAGCACATCACACACACACACATACACATACACATACATACATACATATATATATATATATATATATATATATATATATATATATATATATATATATATATATATATATATATATAACATCAAGTCATTTAAACACAATATTATGCTCGGCATTAATAGCGAGAAATCATCAATTAGCGACATAAAGGCACAGATGATTGATGATATTATGTAACTCTCGAGAAGAAGAGTAGCTAAAGAACAAGTCTTTGCCATCTCAATCCTATTGTCTATAGTCTTCATTAAATGAATATGATAATATAAATTCAAACTATGAGCTCTAAACAATACTTTGCTAAGCGTCAAATGATCTCAAGCATTAGCGAAAACATATTAAACTTCGATCAAGCAGGACTATTAGAAGAATCACAAAGCTGGTCGTTAGATTACCAACAAAAGCGAATACTCCCAATAGAACTGAACATGAAGACAGGTTCGGTGATAAAGCCGATTAGGTGACATAAGAGTATCCACTTCAAATGCTAGAGATCAAATGAACGGAAGAATCAGAATAACTAGCTTTCAACTAAAAGTAACCAATTAACAATATATCATATTGATAGTAGCAAGTAATACAATAGATCTCAAGCATGAACTAACTATCACATTGAATCTCGATTATAAGGCGAGTTCATCATAGAGCATGTCAACAAAGCCCATCGATTAATTTGCAATATCTTGATTACTAGATTGAAATTAGAACTAATACGAGATCAAGGTATCAACTAGCATTGCAAATATATATATATATATATATATATATATATATATATATATATATATATATATATATATATATATAAGAATCAACCGAAAGCGCCACGGAGGAGCAATACTCATAGAGGATGTCGCACAAGAACTCACGGTGCAAGGAGGAGGCGGTGTAGGGGAGGAGGCCGGCGGGGAGGAGGAGGCATGGGGAGGAGGCGGTGGGGGGGGGCCAGGGGAGGAGGCTGGTGTAGGGAGGAGGCCGACACGGGGAGGAGTTCGGTCTTGGGGAGGAGGCCAGGTCTGAGGAGGATGATCTTGGAGCAGGAGGAGGCCGGTCTGGGAGGAGGCGGTGCAAAGGAGGACGCCGACAGGGGGAGGAGGCAGCGCGTCGGCGGCAACGTCGTCGATGTCGGGGGTGGCGGCGTCGAGGTCAGAGGTGGCGGCATCGGGGCTTACGAGGAGGTGAACGGGCGAACCCTAGAGGAGGCGAAGGAGCACGCGAGAGCTGAGCGGGCTAAGCACTAGGGAGATAAATGGGTGGCACTGGGAAGATGAATGGGCAAGCCCTAGGGTTATGAAGAGCCTATCACAGATGGTTCTATTATAGAACCGTCTGTGAAAAGAAATCACAAACGATTCAATTAACAAACCATCTGTGATACGTTCCATATCACAAACGGTTCTTGAATAGAACCGTCTGTGATATAGTCATATCACAGATGGTTCTTGAATATAACCGTCTGTGATTCCTTATCACAGACGGTTCCATAATAGAACCGTCTGTGATAACCTGCTAGCAAATGACATCAAAATCAGATATGACAATTCCATGTTGACATCAAAATATATAAGAGATTACAAGTCCATAACACATGGCAAGTCCACATTGACATGTCTAATGTTATGGAATAAATTAATTACAATGGAGTAAATTCTTAATTAAAATATAGCCCTTCATGATGATCGACGCACATATAGCTAGCTTCCTCACTGGGTTCTTCTTCGAGCCTGATGCCATCTCCGAAAGGAGGCAACTCGTCAAATTGATTGTATTCTTCCTCATACACTATATTCTCAACTCCGACAATCCTCCTTTTTCCATGCGAAACTACGTGGCACTTCTTATTTGCGAGTCGGTTACATAGAAGACTTGAACAACTTGGTTGCTTGATCGAATGGTTCATCTTTGTATCCGACACACGTTAAAGGTCCACGGTAGTGACGTCGTGCTTTGTCGACCTTCACCTGTGGGAGATGGACCATACGGCACCGGAATAGGGGATCTTGAAAAGTACGTAGTCGAGCTCCCATATCTCCTCTATTTGCCCATAGTAGGAGCTCCTCAGCCCATCGGTACTGAATGCATCTATGCGGACACCGCTGTTCTGGACTGTGCTCTTCCTATCCTAAGTTGCCGTATAAAATGTGTACCCATTTATAACGTATTCTTGCCATGTGACAATTGTAAATTGTGGCCCTTTTGCCAACCATAGCAGCGTATCATCACTTGATGACCTCCCAGTGATTCGCACATTTAACCATTCGTTGAACCAACGGTTGTGCTCTCTCGTGATCTAAACCTCCGACCGGTCTGAATTCTGTTGGTGTACTGTGTCTTTGTGCCCGTCGATGTACGGCAACACTTGGGTCATGTGTTGCAAGACCGTGAAATGGGCTTGAGCGTACGTATCCAGATCGGGAGTGATTGATTTCCTTCCGATGGTCCCGATACCATCCAGTCTCCTCTCATGACGAGATAAAGGCACACCTATCGGTTCCACCTAAGCCATGTAGTCAACGCAGAACTCAATGACCTCTTCGGTTGCATAACCTTTGATGATGCTGCCCTCCAATCGAGATTGATTCTGTACGTAGGAGTTGAGAATTCCCATGTACCTCTCGAACTAGGAACACAGGGCCGCATACCTTTATCTCTTTCACAAAGTGAACAATTAGATGGACCACGATATCGAAAAATGACGGAAAGAAATACATCTCAAGATGACATAGAGTCGTCACCACCTCGACCGCAATCAATGCATGGACAGTACATAAAATTTATCCCTTTCTTCAACATATCCTACTCGGCGGCTCTTCTAAAAGCAACCACGCCATTAATGTACTCTTGACTCACACGGTTCACACCGTACAGCTAGTTTCGGTCCATCTATGCTATGCATGTAACAAATTAGTGTCAAATTAGATTAATAAACCGCAAGTACGTACTCTTCCTATTTACCAAACATACTTAAATTGATTAATTAGCGATTCATTTATAGCAAATATAAAGGGTTATAGATCGTTACCCTCGGAGCTCACGACGAAAATACCAAATATCTCTCGAGAATCCTCTCCTTCTCCTCCCTTCCCTCTCTGTCGGCGGCGCAATGGGCTTCCTATTTACCAAACATACTTAAATTGATTAGCGATTAATTTATAGCAAACATAAAGGGTTATAGATCGTTACCCTCGGAGCTCACGATGAAAATACCAAATATCTCTCGAGAATCGCCTTCTCCTCCCTTCCCTCTCTGCCGGCGGCGCAATGGGCTTCCTATTTACCAAACATACTTAAATTGATTAGCGATTAATTTATAGCAAACATAAAGGGTTATAGATCGTTAGGTTATAGATCGTTACCCTCAGAGCTCACAATGAAAATACCAAATATCTCTCGAGAATCCTCGCCTTCTACTCCCTTTCCTCTCTGTCGGCGGCACAATGGGCTTCCTATTTACCAAACATACTTAAATTGATTAGCGATTAATTTATAGCAACATAAAGGGTTATAGATTGTTATATCTAATGATTGCTAGCAGTGAGAATATCAAAATAGAAGAAGATAGTGTTTTTCCTCCAATAGAAAGAGGGCTAGCTGTGCTTATTCCGACAAAATTTGAACATGAGTTGCACTCAAAGGACTTGACTTCAAAATCTCTATTCTCGTTTTCAACTAATCCACATGAGAAAATCCTATCTTTCAAGATTTCTCTCACTAACCGCCTAACCCGTCCTTCGCTCTAGATGGTTAATGTCTTGAGACTAGCCATCGTCCCTTCTGCCCTTCTTTCTAATCAATTTAGACCTTAAATGAATAGAACTACCCATTTTTCTATCTATATTGCGATGTCTCACTTGGAATGGAATGCGATATGTTGATCCAGTTGAATGATGCACTTACCCTTGGAGCTCACGGCGAAAATACCAAATATCTCTCGAGAATCCTCTCCTTCTCCTTCCTTCCCTCTTTGTTGGCGGCGCAGTGGGCAAACACCTGGGTGGCGGCTCAAATGGGAATAGGCGAAGTCCGTCGGTATTTAGAGTGCGAGGATATCACGAGATGGTTCTTATTACGAACCATCGTGATATATAACTATCACAAGCGGTTTTTCAATAGAACCGTCGGTGATAGTTCATAAACGATCTTTATTGACAACCGTCGTAGTACGAGAGATTATCGCAGATGGTTCTTTAACCGAATGTCTATGATAGTTCATGCAGACGATCTGTATTTACAACCGTATGTGATCTTTGGAGATTATCACAGATTTGTTATTTAATAAAATAAATGCGTGATAGTTCCTGAGCGGTTCTATTAATGAACTGTCTGTGATAGATGCCTATCACAGACGGTTATTACTAAGAATCGTTTGTGATAGGTTGGTAGTGGAAATGCCTTGTCCCAACAGACCCAACACAGAGGAACCGTCTGTGATGGGGCATCTACTATAGCCTGTTTTGTAGTAGTGGAAGCTCTGCTGAAAAAAATATTGCACAATTACTCTCTTTAATAAAATGCAATTTGTTAAAATGCTAAGTGATAGGGATTTGTAATTATGATAATTGAAAATGTTGCTTTAGCAAATAAAAGAACCCGAGCCATCCTTATTTAGCCTTGCATATTTATTATTGCATTGTGTCTTGGCTCGCGAGCACGGAAGTTGTGCTCATTCTCGCTCCTCTCCCCAAACTCTTCAAACAATGAAGACCAAGGAGACTACGCATTCTATGAAGGCCCAGAAGCTAGTAGACAAGGAAACGACAAAGAGTAGTATAGTTCTATAGTCTAGGTCTCACCCTAGTCTACGTGGACTCGTTGGTACTTGTGTACAACCGGTATTATCCAGCTCTTGGTTAATATTTGTCGTACACAAGTTGCCCCAGTTGCTTGCCTGCGGTGAGATGAGCCCCACTCCCCTTTTGCTTCCACTGTAGATTCGTTGCTTTCATGTAATGTAATCAAGTTGGCCTTGTTCGGCCCCTTTTGTAAAACTCGACTCGACGTGGTCTATGTTACTCTGTGTTGTAATATATTTGAATGTTTTAATTCACGCCTTGTATGAATGATTCAGCAATGTGCCTGTGAGTGCTGTCTACTGATCCAGGAATAGCGCAGTGTTTTCACAGAGGATTTGGATTCTCGGAATCCGGGTTCGACAGCATGCGAGACTACATGTACTAGTACACGCCGAGGGCCTTGGTGCACGAAGTCGTCGTGGAGGAGTACCAGGTGTAGTGGGTCATCGCCAGCGATTCGATCTGCAAGAGTCCTAGCCCCACAGAGCGGCGGGTCTTGGCGAACATCCATGGGTAAGTTCACGCTTTACTTCTTGCGTACAATCTGTGTTACGTACTGACGAAACAATTGTCTTGCCTTCCACAAGTACACTAGGAAAGGAGTACCTGCTACTACCTCTTAGGCAGATAGGATGTTCGCTTGGGTTGAGAGCTGGCTCAACGCCTATGGCAGCATCATCGAGGAGCATACTCCCTATGACCCTGGGACGAACGCGGAGTACATGGAGTGGTACGCCAGTCGGACAAGGGTTCGTTGCGTCAGGGTCGTGGTCAACCCACCACGACACGAGGCTGCGATGTTCGACACGTACCCCACTCAGCTGGACTCCGCATTCCATCCGTGGTACGTATCAAACGATCCGTACTTCATATTTAATTTGCAAGATTTAGGTTTTCAACTTGTTGAGTACGTGTACATGTGGATCTATAGTGGGAGATGCATGAGTTGGCAGCCTCCGCGCATCGGAGGATGCTTGGGGAGCACTTCAGCATGATGGTGCAGGACATCAGAGCGGTCATGGAGCAGTTCCTCGAGAAGACGAGGCTAGGGATCCATATCACGACACTCGTCGCCTGTTGAGGACCGGTGGACCCACCAGTGCGTGGATGAGGGGTGAGCCACTGTGGTTCACGGCCACGGGCTGCTCACCCAGACGTAGTGAGTGGGTCCTCATGGCACTGTGGTGCAAGCACCTTGGAACAGTTTGCAGGTGAGCATGAGACATTCACTTTCACTTCTTTATTTCGAACTCCACTAGTTACTAACGACAATCTTCTCTTGCAGGTCCTGAGTTCCACCGGTACACAGGGCAGTAGTACGCGGAGCTGTCGTCGTCTATCTTTGTGCGACCAGGTATGACTACCTTGCTTGCTTGCGTAACGTCCTATTTCGTGGTTTTCGCCATGATTACATGTGTATCGTAATGTTTCATAGGTCGTACACCGCTTTGGGATGAGGCGGACTTGTCGCACGATGAGTCACGCTCCGGGGTCTTCTACTTGGACCAGCGTAGCACCCAAGACTCTGTGGAGGCTTCACAGTTGCACGGTGCGCCCAGACCAACCAAACCGACATAGGACCCCCTCACGACACCACCTCAGGCTACTCGTGCCGGTCGGGTACCTAGGCAGCTTGGGCCTTTGACGTACTCGCACTAGCGCCCACAGCCACCCCGGAGGAGGCCAGGGGCGACACGCAGGGTACACCCCAAGAGGGGACGCGAATAGATATTTGTTCATCTAAATATCAGTCATGCTATGTAAATATTAATTTCTGTACAACTATTATTATGCTAATCTCGTATTTCGATATTTCTTTTTTGCGTGCACACAGCGACCATGTGAGGGAGTCAGCATCAGGACACCCCACACCACCATTCTATACTTCACATTACATTGTCTTCTCTGATTTTGTCCATTTCGAATTACGCGGAAACTTCTACATATTACCAAAGTTTAAAAACAAATTTCCAAAAAAATAAAAAATTCCGCTACAAATAATATTTTTTTAAAAAAAAGACAGAACCTCTTCTGTCGCCAGTTCAATTGGCGACAGGACTCCTATCGCCAATTCAAGTGGCGACAGGGTCCTACCTATTGTTCCTATTGGCGACAAGGTCCTTGTCGCCAGTTGAAATAGAGACAGGAGCCTATCGCCATTCTAAGTGGCGACAGGGATCTAGTTTTGTAATTGTTTTAGACGACAATTTAGTTTTGTAAAAAAATTAAAATAATATTATTTTAAAAAAGTTCCTTGAAAAGGACAGTACATTCCAAAGCATTACCTATTTCCTCCCGATTTATCCTCTACAGAGCCGCAGATCACAGGCTCACTGCAGAACTTTAGTTTTTTATTTTAGAAAAAAAAAAAGACAAGACCTCGCTATCTATTTACCCCTATGAACTAAAGTACAGAACAGATGCTTTCACCTTCAGTAGCAGCAGGATCTTCAAATGTCTATGGAGGCTGTCTCTAGCCTCTAGGGAGCTGGTTCTCGGTGGTGTTGGCTGTGTTGCCGGCACTTTCAGCAATTTGTTTACTGTAATTTGACACTTCTTTTAAGTCCTAATGCACTCGCGGCACAGTTCTCCAGTAAACGAAGTCTCACATGTTAATGTTACACTATAACAGCAAAACCTTTTCAGCGCTGCTAATCATGTTGTAGCCACATTGTTGGTCATATACTGCCAACGTCAAGCTCTCAGCCAAGGAGGACAATAAGGCTAAGATGCAGTAAACTTCAACTGCTAAATGCTATCCACTTATCTTGCCATCCTCTCCTCTTCCCCAATGCATCCCATTCCGATAGGAGGGTACCACCAGTGGTGTCTGCATCTCTTCAACACGATCTTTAATTATGTGCCTTCTTGTGGGTTGCTACGGATGCTTGCGCTCTAATGAGGGAGCACAACAAAGAAAAAAGTGGAGTGGTGTACTTGTGTTTTAAACACGAGTGTAGCTTAGCTAACTATTGCTGGATGTGTGATAGGTAGGTCAGCGGGTGGGAGCATATTTGTTTCCCTCACATTAAGTTATACGGATCATTGAACTCGAATCCCAGTCCGTGTTGTAGCGATGGAACTTGCCAATATATATATATCTTGCTAGGACGTACGACAATCCTCTTGAAATAACAAAGTATGCATTTCATCTAATGCATATGTCCCTGGGAGTTTAATGACTGACTTGAGTTTGTTTAATGTTAGTTTGATTAAATTATTCATTGTCATCATATGTCCCTGGGAGTATGGTTCCGATGTTTCTCAGAAGCGCGTGATCTAAGCGTTTTTCGAGCACATATGACTAGAGCGTTTCTTAGGCGTGGGTGGCCTGAGTGTTCTTAGGCGTGTGGTTCTAGACTGTGAAGGTTAATCATTTATGCTTTTATATTGTTAAGATTGTTGTTAGGGTTTTATTCTATGCATAGCTTGCTAGAATTTTTTGGTAATTATGGTTTACATTATTAGTGAGAATGATTTATATGATATTCTGGGCTCATTGTTGGGATAGGATGTTAGTCCGTTACAATAGGGATGGCGCCCTTGTAGAACCATGGCACTGTTGTCCTATTGTTCATAGCATTTGTAATGAACCATTTCCAAGAACTTGTAATTTATCTCGCATAGAATATCTTTGAGCTTTTGTAGAAACTGTATCCCATTGCCGTCCTATTGAAGATGGAAATGCCATCACCTCCTTGGAGAAAACAATAGGTATGAAAATATTTTAAATAGCAAACGTCCTTTTATAATTGAAAGTTTACACAGAGTGCAAAACAAGAGGACTGAAATTAAACACTGAAGTCCTGAACTTGAAGATCTTTTTTGCATGCTCACAAATGTCTTTGTAATTAAAACACATGTAACATCATAAGTGGTACAATAACTGTGTTCACAGGATTACCAAAAATGACTTTGAAATTTAGTGATCCAAGATGTATGTACCCAGTGCAATTCTCTTATTAATAGTACACATAAATATTTCAGTACCAACAAGTTCACTCCATATAGTGTGAGTCATAGCTTTAATACAAGATGTCGCATGACCAATTTCGCATATGAACAAGTTTAATAGGACTTAGGATTATGTCTAGAGAATTTCCTTTTCCATTTGTAAAAGAGAGAAGTTCTAATAAGTCATAGGAAGCCGATGTGCATGCCCGTGCATGCCCAATGCTGATACCGGCAACTCCGCAGTCCAGAATAGGGGGTCCTTGAGTTGGAGACATCAAACATTGACTGTGATAACCACATTGTGGAGCACTTGGGTAACTTTTGTCCTCTTGGGCACAAGCGAAAGCTTATGTTTTAGTACATTTCAATCTTCTTGCACCCCTTTTTTCATTCCCAATGCATCTCATCCCCGTGACACGATATCATTGCTGATTATCTGCATCTCCTAATCTCTTCTGCATTCTTGTACCACGTTTCTAATACTAGACATCTATGGATTGTTGCTTGGTATATATGTGCTGCAGAATGCCGCGACTGGAACTTTTTTCCGGCTGCAACAGAGGGTAAAAATAAAGAGATGGAGTGTGGCAGTTTCTTTTGGGGAGAGGGATAGAATGGCAGTTTTAAAGACAGACTTTTAATTAATTCCTAGTGGATAGGTGAATAGGTGTGTAGAGGCATTTGTTTCTCCATATTAAAACGTAGAGATGCTTTGAATTTACTGGTGCATCTTGCACGGATGATTTTGGTACTTGTGTAGGGATGACGCTACTATTGGCCTCTTGAAAAAAATAAAGAAATTTTACGGCGCATTCTACTATTAGTATACGGTGGTAGTTTAAATCAAATATGACTATTGATTTGTTAAAGGCATAATAGACATTTATTTGTATTTATAAATTTTTAAATGAAGGTATCATAGATTTTTCCTACTAGGGTTGAAAATATTGCTCTTGTGTCATGTGATATCCACATAGACAACTATAATTCTACCCCCTCTGGATTGTACTATTTATACTACTAGGTGTAGCATAACTAAATCCTAGCTAATATGAATCATTGCATAAAAAAGAATGGATGGCCCGTATTAAATTGATTGTACAGTAAAAGAGCTCAAAAAATAAGGTTCGCGTTTAATTGATCCAAGACATAATGCCCCTATTTTCCTGTTACTCCCAACAATATAACTCGTCTATGTTATTGTAACATCCTAAATTTGGCCTTTTTCAAAATTTTAATTTAAAATTAGTTAATTCAAACATTCGGATTTCAGTTGGAGTTTGTGCATATACTTACATTCTGATCCAATATTCAAATTCATATTTGATCATCTCGATTACTAAATCTTCATCAAATTTTGAAAATCAAATTTACAAATTTGAATACTATGCGAAAAATTCTTTTCCTTTTCTTTTCCCTCCCTTCCTTTTTCTTTTTCTCTCTCCCTCCTCTTTCCTGCCAGCCCATGCCTCTGTGCCGAGCTCCACGCCACCCATGCCTCCAGAGCTCAATGCCACATCGCCCTTGCATGCTCCACGTGTCAGCACAACCTCGAGCCCTTTATCGCCCATACCCTGCACGCTGCCCGCGTGGCCCGCATGTGCGCCCATGCCCGACCGCTCTGCCCACGCCGCTGCACCACTCCCGCGCCATGCTGCCTTGCTTCCTCCGTCGATGCCTATAAGACAGCCGAGCCTCCTCTCTACTTCCCCTTCCTCTACCTTTTCCCCAACTCCATTCGCCCTCTTCGTCACCGCAGAGCCCTTCCCACACCGCCTCCTTCTTCTTCGCCTCTGGCGTCGTGGCCGCGCCTCCTCGCTCGCCCCCAAGCCTTCCCGAGCGGCTCTTCACGTGCTCCACATGTGGACACCGTGCCCGTGCACACGCTATCTCCCCCGCCGTGCCGCTGAGCCGCCGGCGACACCGCACACTCGCGCCACCCATGCGCCGACACCACCACCTTGAGTCGTCTCCTTGGGGTCCCGGCCACCCGTTCTAGCCGTCGGCCAAGCCCCTCGCGCTGCCCTCACCACTGGCCGCCCCTTGTCTCGAGCGCCGCCTCCTTTCCCCTGTCTCTGCTCTGAAGTACCTTCTTGTGATTTGCTCTCTCTCAATGACTTCGTGGGACCCACTAGACATAGGCTCAATTCTTTTGTCTTCTTTGGTTCTCTGTTTGGGTGTATGTTCGTTGGCCCTGACCCAAATAGATGTCTAGTTAGCAGGTTTCAGTTTTTTGGATTAGGGGCTAATCAAGATTGGTTAGAGTGTAATTGATTAATTAGCTGATTTAGCTGTTAGAAATTGTATTGTTTTAGTTATACTTAAAACCTTGATGACATTAAGGGCCCACCTAGTTTAGTTAGTTGTTTAGAAAATTGTTAGTAAACTACTTGGTTAATAGTTGTTCTTGTAGCAAAGGGTGTGCTCGAATAGTGTTAGTTAATAATTAAGTCAAGAGATTGGGAGGTAATTAGATATTATCAGTGGCTTGAGAATTCAACTGACAGTGAGTCCCTTTTGGGTTAAGTAGTAGTTAGTTAAACACATGGTTAGTTAAGTGGTTATTCTTAACAGTTAGCTTAGGATGTCATTCAGCCATATAGGCCTATTGATATCATTCAAGATATAACTAGTTATATAATATCAATGACAGGTGGACCCCCTCAACTATACACTATATGCTCATTCCTTCTCTCTCTCTCCCTCACTTACATATGGGGCCCAGCTGGAAGCCTCTCCATTAATCCAAAATTCCAACAAAAATAAGATTCCAGGAATATTCCTCTTTTTCTATTCCTATCATTTCATGTGATCACTATCTTCCGGATGTTCGTTCTCTCCCATACGAACTCCGATTCCGTCGATTCTTGTTCCTAAATTCATTATCTCTCTTTCGGTACTAATTTTATAATTTTTGGATTTTATTTTATTGTATTTATTTGCCTCGTTTCGTGTGTGTAGAATCTGACGCCGCCGAAGCCAATTTGGATCAATCAGACGTCGTGACCTCAACCATCGACGAAGGTGAGTCTCCTTTGACCATTTTGTACCTATGATTTTTAAATCATGTTTTCTGTTTTAAAAGTATTATGCATTGCTATTTCACATGAAATGATGAGTTCAATTTGTAGGTTGTTAGTTAAACCTAAAAATTGTTAATGTCTTCCTTTGATATTGCTATCCTAATACATTGTCACCCAAGCATAGCAAATCCATGATATTAATTACAACATTGTGGAATAGTTAAACGTGGTAGAATTGCTTAGACATGCTTATCAGTCTAGATCACCCATTGGGAGGAAACCCGTATTACCTTTTATGCAAATCGTTTTAGAAATGTATGACATTAGGTAATATCACTATTTGGAAAATAAAATAAAATGGTGAAAACTTGTTTTAGACTTGGGCATGTGGTAAGATCAGGCAGGTACAGCTAGAGCACGAGAACTTGGAATGTGGTAAGTTCCGTCCAAGTCATACTAAGAATCAACGTTTGTGACTATCCAAACTGGGCAATACCGTACAACCATATTTCTTATTATGGGAAGGACCTGGCCAACTAATTTACCGAATCCAACCATTAAGCTCGTGGGCTGTAGTTATAGGTGTCTCCTGATTATGGTAAATGCACCTCCATATCTTGAGATGTGTGAATATGGTAAATGTACCTCCATAAATTGGGTCGCACAGACGATGGTAAATGTACGTCCATGTCTATCGAGGCTTGCACCAGGCGATGGTAAATGAACCACCACGTTCGGGTAGGTTATTCCCCCACAACAATGAGCTCCGGGTCAACGAGTACTAGGTTGCGTTCCCCAATCGAATGCTAGTGGGTAGTGTAGGACCGGAAAGACGACTAGAGGGGGGGTGAATAGGAGCACGAACACTTTTTCACCTTAATTGAATTCAATACTAACTTCACTCCAATAGCTATAAAAGCTATGAAGATCAATATTCAAGCACAGTGGAAGACTTGTATTGAATCCAATCAAAACCCCGACATAAAACACCCAAAATTACCAAAACCCAAGTCTCAAAGTGTTGGGCGGTCGACCTCTCAAATTGGTGGTGCGACTCTTTTGCCTAGCGATCGACCGCTGATTTTGACGGTCGAGACCGCCCTGACGATGAACAGGAAAATCAGCACAATCGGCTGAAAACCGAAGCGAAAATCGGTCTAACTTTTGATCCATAAGGCCAAACTTCACGAAATTTGGAACATACCTTCCTAAGGATATTAGGAACCTATTCCAAGTGGAGATTGAGTAGATCCACGTCAAAGTTTTGACCTTTTTCTAATTTACCGAAAGAGGGTTCAAAACCGGGCAAAAACCAAAAACTTGATCCAAATCTTGCTCGTGGGGGATTGATGATCTAGATGATCCTAGATGTATTCCCACACATCACAGCAAGGTAAAAGAGGGCACGAAACAAACCAAAAATCACAGGATCAAGGAAGCACCCAAAATCATCAAAAGAGAAGGGAAAGCACATGAAGACTCATCTTTGAACAAACACCCATAGATTGATTCACGATTTGATCTTTGGTTCAGATCACTCCATCCATGGAGGACAAAACTCAATCCATGAGCACACAACTCAACACATCTCCCTAGAACCCTAAGCCTCTTCTCTTTCTCCTAAGCCCTAAGACAAACTAGGGTTTACCATGAAGTGCTTCAAGTGGTGCATAACAGCCCCTCTCTATTTATATGAGGCCTAGAGCTTCTAGAAGACTTAACCCTAATGGGCTCCGTTAAGGCCCAATACAAGCGGGTCACCTGCGCGCATCTCAAAGCGTCGTCTTCACTTTTCTTGACCTAATCCACTTCTTGGCCTTGCCGTCTTGAGCAGCGGGTTGGCATTAGGTCACCAAGGCGTGTTGGTGAAATTACAAAATACCCCTTCTCGATCTTTCAGAAGACCGAGTCCAAACTACGTGAAACACATCCATGCTTCGCCACGTGTGGGATTGATCGGCGGCTCTCATCGTGTTGGCAAGTCTCTCCCATCCGGTTGCCACCGGACCACCTTAACACTTGCACCGCCCTCGCAGCGCTTGATCCAACCAGTCGCACCGAACTGCCCGTTCGGTCACCTTCATCCATTCTACGCCATGCTTGAGTCACTTGACCTCACCCAAAGATCCATGATCGTTATGGACCTCAGCTCTCTAAGCTTAGTCCCGATCCTCCTCGCCGTTGACCGTCGTTGACCTCCAAGCCACCCACGCAACAATAGACAAGCAAACACGAATCCGGGAACAAGTTCTTCACAACTTGACCCACGTTAGCCAAAACATGCAATATGAAACACATATGCAATATCAAACAAGGATATGACCTATCCCAAAATCAATCCATAACTAATATCATCATTACGCACAAAACCGGTCGGACCGCCATTACGGCGGTCGACCGCCACAGGGTGAACGGAAAATCAATTGAAGACAAGGCGGTCGATCGCGGATTAGCGGTCGACCGCCATATAGACGGTCGACGCCACCTGAAACCGGTCGACCGCTTGAGACTGACAGATTGATAACTTTGGCAAAACGATTGAAACTTCAAACCAAAAGCAACATTGCCAATTGTTTCATCATCCTAAGACCATGGGCATATCCCCATGATATCCTGAGCGGTTTGATGGGCCATTACTCAAGTTTAGCTTTTGTTGTTTCCTCTGCTATAAGACTCAAGGTCTTTTGGCCTCTTTGGAAATATTTGGTCTTAAAGCTGATACCTTGTCGTTACTTTTATGCTATTCTTGATTCGAACTTGTTATCAACGATGAACCGTATGCACTAACTATTGATCCGAGGACTAGTGCGAGAGAATACGAGGGGTTCAGTTAAAATCCGGGGTCCCGGTTATTGCAAAATAGGCCAAAATGTTTAGGAGCGTGACCTAATGTGTTCCATAAGAGGATGGCATGCATGTTTCACAAATATTTTCAAGTGAAAAATGTTGCAACAAATATCAGACAATGTTGGCAGCACACTAACTTTGCTCCTATGCAATTTAGCGATTTTGTAACACCCTGACCTAAAATCCGCTCAATGTCCAACCCACCATGTTACGGACCCGCGCACATATAGTACCCCACTTACACTTTCGTAAGCATCTATAACACCTGGTCAAAAATCTGCTCAATGCCCAGCCCATCGTGGGGTGGACGCCCTCGGCAGCATATCGCATACGCGGCAAATGCCCAGAACCAACCCTTGGTACACATTTGTGCGTCTAGTGCCGCTTTATATGCATTGTCGTGTGTCCGCCGGGCCCACATGTGTATTGCGCTATATGCTTGCGCCCCTGTCCTGCACGTGCCCGTGCAGTAAAGGTTGATGCTCTTATACCATCTGTAACACCTGGTCAAAAATTCGTTCAATGCCTAGGCCATCGTGGGGCGAACGCGCGCATACATTACACTCCACTTACACTTTTATCTTCGCTTCATGTAAAAGGGTAACCCGAAGGTGCTACATTTGGATCCAATAGGCATTATATACTACTAGAACTCACTTTAGACAAGCAATGTAGGACTAATATCACCACACAGCTCCACATGTACCACACTACGAGCAGACCAGGGTATTACAGGCATGAAGGCCATGAGGATGCTCACCTGATGACACTTGGTCTTCATCTTGCATTCCATTAAGGTACATAAGTAAAACGTGGACACCGATTCTTAGAGCTATGTATTGGCTTGACCGTAGCATCACAAATTTCCCATGCAAAGGCAGGAAAAATATGCATGGTACTAAGACCATCTTCAATGTTGTGTTTAGCGGTTCAAATGAGGAGAGAGAATGCATTGAATCAATTCAATACATTGGAGGGTCGATTCAACCAAAAATGCATGGAACCGAACTCTACTTAGGAATCGATTCAAAGCATTAAACAATTCATATGAGTATTAAACAACTACATAGAAGAAATGCGTTTGAGAGAGGATATTATTATTTTATGATTTTTTAATGTAACGTGGGTCCCGAGTTATTAGTAGGAATCGGTTCAATACATTGGAGAAAAATAAGCTCGGTTCCTAAAATACTTACGTGGTATAACTTTGAATCGGCGTCGGTTCAATACACTAAAGATGCTCTAAATCTTTTTGTCTTCCTCACTTTGAACTCCCTGGAGAATGCAATCCGCTTTCCTGTTATTTCCCGATGAATCCCATTCCCATGGTAAAACGACGACGACATTGACTGTCAATGTCTTTTGAATAACCCTCTTTCTTTATTCCGGTGAGTTAATACAGATAGGCTAATGCATAAGCGCGAGTTTGTACTATGGCTTGTAGTGTGGTTCTATATGTAGTGTAGAAAAAACTGACGGAGGTGATGGTGTCAAAGTTCAGTGTTTTTTAGGTTTTATTGGACGGGCGACAAGTTGTTGGATGCATTTGTTGCTTTGCACTCATAGCAACGTCAGTGTATCGCGTACGGAAGTATAATATCCCATGGTCCTCCTATCAAAATAGCAAATGCCATCCATACTTTAAAAGATAATAAATCACATATAAAATTCTGGATATACCAACTTAAAGATGCATTCTTTATTATTTCACATGTGCATAAAGGACCGGTTCTCCCTCCTAGGCACGATTTTTTAGAAAGGATACAGTTGATCAACACAATTGCCTATAAATTTCAAGCAACCGATCGAGAGGCCACGAGATTAAATCTGAAAAATCTACAGATAAACACATAATGTGTAGTTTGTGGGACTCATAAGAGCATCTCCAATGCAAGAGCTAGCTGCTTAAGAAGGTGCTTAGAAAAAAAAAAGTGTGCCATGTAACCCAGCATTCATCTAAGAGGCTAACCCTCTAATGCAAGTATTTTTCTTACCGGTGCTTAGTTAGTTCTCATGGGCAATGGTTGAATGGATGATTATAAGCGGAGCAATTTCCAAGTGTTGACTCTTAGCCAAGCAGCGATTTCACTTTATAAGTCTCTATAGTTGTCTTACGGGGCAAAGGAAACATGGTTTTCCCTCCCTCTAAGCATCTGCGCTGAAGATGGCCTAACATGGCTTTTGCTTTTAGCCATAAGACAGGGTGCTACACCGGTTGAAGTAGAGTTGCTGCCATCTTTAAAGAAAAAGAGGTCACTTAGTTGAGATGGTGGAGGTGGTATAGTTATCGAGTAGATGTCACTTCTCGCCGTAATTTTCTTTACAGAATAGCATATCCATATATGTATATATGCAGTCCTGATAAATTGACATACAACTCACTACTACAATGTTGATAGGAGTTGAATTCTTTACAACCCCTTTCTTTTGTTATGAAAAAAAACAGAGAGAACAAAAACTTCTAACAATCCAATCTCGCAAATGGTACCATATATCAGTGAAAATTAAAAGGTTAACTGCAAGAAGTTGGCAGGGGGTCTGAATGCTCAACTTCATGCTCCAGGAACTGTGCAGTCCAGGTTGCTCCAAGAACTGTTCATGTCTCCAACCAAACTGCATCTCTACTTGGCGTTGGGTCCCTTCATGCCAGCCAAATTTGGTTCAGGGATGAAACCAAACGCCCCCTAAGCCAAAGTTGATCTTCCGCAATGTGCAGGCCATGGCTACCATACCACCAGTGGTGCCTGGAATCATCTTCATTTGGTCTCCCCTTTTCTTCCCTGATGTGTCCCGTTCCGATATCAACATCGTCGCTGATTTTCTGCTTTTCCTTAACCCTCTTCCTCCATTTCCGTGAAAGTTGATACAACATTGCTATCGCCATTGTTTCTATTGTGCCAATGTATATACAGTGAGGGAAAGAAAAGCAGGAAACGAATGTGGTGGAAGACCTGCTCCTTAATTAATTAATGTAGTAAACCGGCGATAGGTTGGTAGGAGCACGTTCGTTATCCTATATACATTTCTAGGAACACTTAGCTTCCAATCCAATTTATAATGTTGTTGGTGTATCTTGTACGGAAGATCTTTATATAATGCGAAGACTATGGAACTATTGACCATTGGTTTTTTTTTTTTATAGAAAAGGCCCTATTTTCATATTAGAATACTAATCAAGCTTGATGATTGTCCGACCCCAGGAAATTAATCCCGAAAATCGTATGTGTTTACTGTACTAGTCTCATAATCAATAGCTAGTACACATAATAACAACATTGACATATCACATTCATACATGATATATTAAACAAGTAGCGTATAATTTTACAACTAAACATACGCCTACATGGCGAGGTTTATAACAAAAGGGCCGACCGGCCAAATCATACACATGATAAAAATAAGTTCAGCAGAAACATAGACAAGGTGAATTCTTAGAACGCGGCATCAATGTCGTCGAAACCTACTGCGTAAAAGTAACCATATGACAGGTCTTCTTCTACAATCTCTTAATATGTTCAATAAGTAACATTGAGTACAATAATGTACTCCGCAAGACTTTTAAGCAAAGTATAATAATATGTAGGCTATGACAAAGGAGGCTTGCTAGTCTAGTTTTGATTTAGCACAACACGATCCTTTTGTTTGCAATAATGATAGTAGATTGTAAACAGCGAGTGTAAAAGCATTTGATGTTGTTACAGAAGTAATTATCATACTATAAATAATAATATCTTAACCAAGGGCTTGCTGCCCTAAAACTCAATTCTCAACAAAACTCCCTTTTGTTGATCACCATCCACGTGGATTCTCTCATCCTTGTCTTTTCCAACTTATCTTTAGAAAACATGAGACTACTAATACGTGATCTTACCAAGCAATGTCCATAACTGGGGACATAGCTATTCGAATAGTTTTATATTCTGTAGAGGTAGCACAACTTTACCCACACAACATGGACATCCCACCATGCCGTGCATGACACGCGATACCTTCGATACCCGATTGAGAGTCCATGACAGAGCTTTTACAACACTTGTGCTAGCAATAAACCCACCCGTTGATCAACCTCCTTTAGGATGGGGAGTGGCCCTTCATCATCCCAATGCTCAACATTGTGTTGGTAAATCTTGCCTACACTGGTCAAGATCCCTACCGCCATGGGTACACTCCCATCCGCACTAGACCTCAGGCTACTTCCTTTGGCCCCACTGCGGTTTGATTGCAAGAACATAGTGACTTATTATGCTAGGGCCTGCCCATACATGCACATGTGGTTTTCACGGATATACATGGGTCTATGGCACAAAAGATTGGTCCGACCTGGGCAAGGTACTATTGACCAAACTCTCGTGCATCTGCACTAGTCCCTACTCACATCTACCCAAGTCTAAAACAACTTTTGGATTTTATTTATTATTAAAATAATAGATGTAATCTCCTCTGGACCATAAAACTTTGTCTCTCCCAACTCTTGATGTCGAACCCAAGAATGAAGTATCTCAGATTCCCTGTGTTTTATACACTAGTCCAGAAATAGCCAGTGTACACAGTCAAACAAAAGTGATAGCACAATCTGTTGAGTCACAGGTAGGCTACGATAGCACAAAACAAAAAATCTACCGTGCAACCAAGGAACCTCTGCTAGTAATAGATCATGAGATTACCACTAGACGCGCCGACTCGTAGCGGAAGTAGAGTCGATGTAGCAAGTTGATGCAGTCGTAGTCGTACTCGCCGCATGTCTTCTCCTCCTGCTCCTAAGATCGTCACAAGTTGCGGATTGTCCTAGTGCTGATGTTTTGCAACAACACCTCCAAGGTATCCACACATACGGGACAGGGACATCACACGCTGGAGTGCTAGCACCGGCGTCGTGGTTGAGGGAGGCGTGGCTATTAGGGTTTCGGGAATTCCTTATCCAGGATTGCTACATCCCATGCCACCGTCTCTCTATATATAGGCATCCATAATGGGTCTCGAACTTAAGGCCCATTAGGAACTCGTGGCCTATATGAATTTGGATCATCATCCAAATCAAATCCTAGCCCTTTAAGTGTGTGACCCTATAGGTTCATGTGTAATCGGTTGTGACTCGGAAACTCTTTTCTGACCACAAGTCGTCAGCGGTACCTAGCAGCACATAACAATTTCCGAACACACATATAATATATCAGACAAACCTCAATGCAATATGATCTAAGACCAGGTCCTTATCACTTACGACCAGCTTGTACTTAGTCACAACCAGTCCATACTTAGTTACAACCAGTTCGTAACTCCTTACGACCAGTTAGTACTTAATTACGACTAGTTTGTAACTCCTTACGACCAGTTGGTGATTACGTTCGACCAGTCTACGACCAGCTTCGACCAGTCTAAGACCTACTCGTATCTCCATACGACTAGTTCTACAACCAGCTTCGACCAGTTCTACGACCAATGCGAGACCATGTTCGACCAGTCTATATCTCTATACGACCAGCTCGTATCTGGTCAAACCGAATGACCTGATTGTTTATTCTCCCTTTGCCTCATGATATCTAGTTGAACTCCAGGTGAGAAAATTTGTCATCTATGAACTGTTCAATATTTTCTCAATCAAGTGTCGAATAACTTCATGTGGTCGACACTTCGACCACTAGTGGCATGGCCATGCATTTTCTTTATCCGACCACAATGAGGGGCCCAGAGACATCTCTCCTGTTATGTTAGGAGGGGCAAATCACATATTCGACCAGTCACATCTCGCCGCATGTTTCATAGCATACCCGAAAGCTACCTTTATAACTACCTAGTTACGAGTAGCGTTTGGTAACCCCTAAGAGTGCTATTACACATGTAGGAAACCATGCTGATATCAGGTCTAAGGATTATACATCATCATTGCTTGAGACCAACTAATGGCACATGAAATCATAACAATCTCAACAGTGTCTCAAGGTGGATAAAATCAACACCATGTTATCTAACATGTGTCCATATTATTGGTTTGATATCTCTATATCTATGACCTATGAAACATAGTCATCAACCAATACATATGCTAGTCTATTCATATGTGTTCTCATATGTTTCCGACTAGGGAACATTTAAGAATAATTATCGCAGAAATATAGAGTTTCACAATAAAGTCACATACTTGATAATAAATATTAACGATATTATTCTAGGAACAAGATAACATATTATCAATGTTATGAACATAACAAAATATAATCATCTCTATGATTGCCTCTAGGGCATATTTCTAACACAATCATATCACACATGTATTAATTGATAATCAGAGTTAATTACAGTTAGGCATGAGGCCAAATAGAAAGATACATCGAAAACATAAATAAGCAGGTAGGCCACATGATTCGCCACAGGCAATCATCTGGGGGCATAGCCTAGTCGTTCTGATCATCACCATCTTGATAATAATCTTCACCTAAATAATTTATTCAGCAAGAGTGAGCACAAACAACCGTGCCCAACAAGTTACACATAATAATAGAATATAATGCATGTATGTGTATTCAAGTGAGGCTGATAGGGCTCTTTTGCATAAAGCAACATTTTCAGGTTTAAACACTCTTACTAAGTTTCAAGGCAATTTTTAATCTATAACTAAAATCAGATTTTAAATTGGCAATTTTATAGTGGATAACCTCCATACATGAATGGTGAAGGATACACTCCTATCACATGGCTAACCGCACAATTTATCCACAAGGATTAACCATCCTAAAATTATTTGCTAAAGTCTAATTAAAAACAAAACCAAATTCTAACTTGAGTGGCTTTGCTCAGCATGGCCATGATCATGGACATAGCTATTCGAATAGTTTTATACTCTGTAGAGGATGTACAGCTTTACCCACAAGAGATAATTTTCTTTTAATGCCGGCCAATACATGCTTCCGAAGGTGTGCGACTAAGCAATTGTCACTAGGCTTTTACAATGTTCTACCCCAAGGTTATTATGTCCGCTAAGGTTTCACTTTCATTGGGCTAACCACCCGCCGGGAGCCCCCTCTTGCGCCAAGTGGGAATACTATCTAACCAATACCCACACAACATCATGGCATAAAAACAATGAAGTATTTCAAATTAATAAGTCTAATCTATCTCATTCCAGACATGTGGTAGTACGGTGGAGCTTAGCAAGATGCGGCTCAAAGACCAGTCCTTAACTAACTTGGGCAACATTCCACAACCCTGGACTCGATCATTGAAATGAATCAATCAAATGCATTGACATTCACCACACCAACGTCCATTATGCCCAAGTCTAAACTATTTTAATTTATTTCACAAGTAAAAGTATTTTCTAAACTTTCCATGGTAAGACTATACCATAGACTCAATTTTGAATCAAATTTGAACTTTGGCTAAACTCCCCAAACTCAAGATTTTGGTCTAAGCATTTAATCCTTCAAATTTTATTTTATTTTGACTATGGTGACAAGGGAATGACAATTTAAACATCAACATTGGCCATACAAAGGAGATAGAGTAGCTAGGAATTTAAAATAACTGATTAGAAATATGCATGCAATAATAACTTAAAACAAAATTAAATAATTTAAAATAATAGGATTGACATTGTCAAAGGTATAACTTGCCTTGCTCAAATTCTTCTTGTTCAACTACCTCAGATTCCCCAAAATCGCCGAAATCTATACACGAAAATAAGCCAAATTCAAATAAATTCAAATTAACTCCAAATTGAATAATTTTGATTTAGTTGGCTAGATCTTGATTTTATATGAATTTAGATATTGAATCATTGAATTCAGAGTTCGTATGAAAAAGAACGAACCCCTGGAAATTTAAACCCTAAAGAAATACCTAAAATTCAATTTTATTGAATTACAGATTAATTTTTCTAAAGGAAAAACAATTAATGATGCAAGCTGACGTCGACGGCTGAAAATCAATTTCTGGTTGAATTAATTTTCTAAAAGAATACATTTTCTATCTATGACATGTGGGCCCTTAGTCAATGGACTAGGTCCACGAATCGATCAACGGTCCACCGCAAACTCGGCTCACAACACAATGCAAAGTGTAGCCTACCGGCACCGATGTGGACATGCCACGTCGGACCCGGTGGAGCGCGGCCTTCGAGCTACAAGCTTCATGGCGCTTTGTGCCACGGCGAGCCTCGCGTGTGGTACCAAAATGATCAGCGTAACACAACGAGTCTAGGGCTCACCTTACTTGTTCAAGGGCGCAACGTTTTGGTCGTCGGCGATGAAGTTTGGCGGCGGTGAATTTAAGTCAATGTCGGCGAAGGAGCTCCGACGGTCCTCAATGCGGGATGGTGCGCACACCGAGTAGGCAAGATCAAGGCGATGCCGTAGAGGGGGTCGGGGTCACCGAGGGACGCTTGACGGCACTAGGAAAGACGAAGAAGGAAGCTTCGGGTATCGCCGCGAAAGCTCAAAATCTCGTTGATTAAGAGGGAGAGAAGGTAGGTGACTTGAGGGGTTTTGACGAGGAGGGAATGGGGCTCCTAGTGCACACCTTTATAGGGCACGGGCGAGAATGAGGCGGTGTAGAGCGCACGGATGCTCGCGGGAGTTACCGGTGCGATTACAGGGATTGAAGATGGGAGAGGAAGGAGGAGTGGTGGTAACAGACGAGCGGTTGATTGTGGCTGTAAATGCACATGTAAACGGGGTGATTGATGCCGGGTTTAACGGATTTTGGAAAGCTTCTGAGGTGCGACAATGGCGGCAGTAACAGCACTGTCGCGCGTGGACGAAACGGAGGTGGGAGATGATGATGTGGCGGAGCAGGGCCCACATGGCGGTGAGGCACAGAGAAAGACGAGGGTGGAGCAGGCAGCACAGAAGACTATAACAAGACTCACTAATTTATTACTTAAAACCAAAAGCCAAAAGCCAACAGACCTTTAATGAAGACATAGAAACAAAACATAAAATCAAGTAATACTTTCTTCTGTTAAAAGGACAGGACAACAGATTAAGTGATCAAGTAAAGTACTACAGAAGTACTAGAACTTCTAAATACAAATTGACAGCAGCAGGCAAACTGGTAGAGCTCAAAATTGAACACATAATTTTACCAATTTCAAAATTAGACCATTTCAATCACAGAGCAATATTAAGCCCACAAAATGGAGTAGACACCGAAACTATGCCCACTGACTTGCTTGTTTTTGGCATAAAAAACAGAATGTTACTATGTTAGAATGTGATTAAGTGAGCACATGTTAAGCCAAATGAAATGAATAAATACATCATCAATACAGATGGGAATATGGATATTAATCATGTAGCTTATTTATACCAGAATGATGACAACGAAAGCAAACTTAAAAATATCTAGAATTGTTTATCAAATATCTGGTCATTCAAAAATTGGTTCCTTCAGCATCTAGGGATTACACAATGCATACAACAACATTAAGATTCAATGAAAAACCTATAAACTAGATTAAAAGTGCATCTTACAAATTATTCGAAGAGCTGCACCACCACCATGCGATGAGTCCGTAGTATGTGTGTGAGAGAGAGAGACGACCTTGGGAGGTGGCTTCGAATGGCGGTAGGGGAGGAAGGGGGACGAGGAGGCCAAGCGGCGTCGAGGTCGGAGGCGAACGAGCGTGTCGGGGAGGAGGCTTCGGGCGGCGGTTTCGAGGTTAGAGGTGAACGAGAGAGAGCAAGGGGCTAAGGCGTTGGGGAGGTGAGCAGGCGAGTAAGGAGAGTGGCAGTAAGGCGCACAAACCCTAGCGGTTCCTCCTAATAAAGGCATATCACAAATCGTTCTATTATGGAACTGTCCGTGATAATTAATCACAGACGGTTCCATAATAGAACCATCTGTGATATGCTACCATGTGCTAGTTCATTCTATTTATCCACATGAACCTGGTGACATGTTCATAACACAACTCCAAATCATTTGACTAAAAATTAATTTATCCACTGGAAATTCATTTGACTTCAAAAATTCATATCTAATTCAACTCAACTCCAAATCAAATGAAACCAATTTTGATACTCCACATTACAATGAAGTCCACTTTGGCATCAATATCAGAGATGACTAGTCCATAACACATTAACACATGACAATTCCATGTTGACATCGAAATAAGATATTACAAGTCCATAACACATGGCAAGTCCACATTGACATGTCTCATGTTATGGAATAAATTACAATAGAATAAATTCTTAATTAAAATATAGCCCTTCACGATGATCGATGCGCATATAGCTAGCTTCCTCACTAAGTTCTTCCTCGAGCCTAATGCCATCTCCGAAAGGAGGCAACTCATCAAATTGATTGTATTCTTCCTCATCCACGACATTCTCAACTTCGACAATCCTTCTTTTTCCTTGAAGAACTATGTGGCGATTCTTATTTGCCGGGTCCGTTACATAAAAAACATGAAAAACTTGCTTAGCGAGTATGAATGGTTCGTTCTTGTATCCGACACGTTTGAGGTCCACAGTAGTTGTAACATCCCAAAAATTTGGTCTGTTTTAAAGTTTTAAAAAGAAAAATAACCATTTGGGTTTTGTCTGTTAAAGTTAAAGCTTAATGGGAATTTTCAAAGAATCAAAAAAATTTAATATGATTAATGTCAACATCAACTATTGTCAAAATTATTTTATTTGGATTCTATGTGCTTGGATATATTTTCTAGATTTTTCTAGTATTTTTCCGAGTGTATTTTCTATTTTCTATTGGTATTTTCTGCTATTTTCTAAAAAGGAAAACTAATTAAAATCTCGAATAAGTCTTTGGGCCGAAACCCAATTCTATTCCAAGCCCAGCCCAAGCTGTTGGCCCACTCATTCCTTGGCCCGGTTTTCTTTTCCTTTTTTTGGCCATTTTCTTTTGGGCCGCTTGCCTTTCTTTAGCGCCAAATTGAGCCAGCCCGTTCCTCTTTCTTGCACATGTGCTGAAGTCCAGCCTGCTTTGTTTTTCTCCATGAGCCAACCGCCCGCTTTCCTCGCCTTCTCCCTCTATCGGTGGGACCCGCCGCTAGCGCCACCTATGCATTGTCTTCAACCTCAGGACTTGTGTAACACCCCAGCCCAGCATGAGCCTGGAATGCTACTAAAAAAACATAGTAACAAAATAAAACCAAGTCTTTTTATTAAATTTCGGCAGAACTTCCTTTGTATAGGTAACCATATCGGAGGTTCTAATAGATTAATATAACATCATTCAATAATCCAAGCATCCAATTTAAACAAATCATAAAGACATCCATATTATGCTAATAAACTAAAGTATAAACAAAAGGCATCCATAATATGCTAATCAACTCTATTACAATTTATCCAAAGCTTAAGGCATAATCATAACAAATCCTTTAAGCAGTTTGCTCAATTATTAAGGCATATTCCAAATTTAACCAACTATAAAAGGTTCGTGGCAGTGTGTATCCAAACTTATGACTATTTCCTCCCATGCATGCCATTCTTGTAAGGGGTACCTAAAAACACAAACAACAGCAAGAGTGAGTCCAAAGACTCAGCAACGTACAAATAATAAGACATTATAATACACAATTATAACATCAACATCCATCCCCAACTTTACAATAAAACAAATCACATGCTTATGCAATGCAAATGCGCAATGCATCTTTTCCTTTTTCTCTTTGCATTTATGGAGTAGCGGAGTATGCAACCGTCGATGATACCCATGCATGCCTTCTAGCACAGGGACCACAAGCCCACACTCCACAAGTGTGGGGACCACAAGCCCGTCATATACATGACGGGGACCTCAAATCAATGCTTGGTCACCAAGTGACCAAGCCTCAAATATGACAACATGATGCACATGAACAATTCTTTTATCCATCATAACCAAGTATTAGTAGCAGCATCATGCATGAATAAAAACTTACTCTTACTTCTAGCATTCATGATCATTGACATACATATCATTCTAGCATCCATGAATATCGAATGTATACATAATACTTGCAAACAAGAACAATCTCTTCTAAGTAATCCATCACTAACTGTACTTGCCTCAACCATGCGAAGATGGAGGACGCAAAGAGGGCGCTACCCCTGGGACCAAACCCCCACCTGAATTAATTTAACAAGCACTCTAAGATTGCAATTCTGGACAAAAACAAAGCTAGAAGCAAATACGAATTCGCTACACTCTCTAGCGCAATCCCAACTCTAAAATCCTAAACATCAGTATGTCCCCTCAACAGATAGTCCCCTTCAAAAATCCATAACTTTTCATACAGAGATCCAAATGTAGCGTTATTAGACTTTCTGGAAAGCTTATCAAATTCCCCACCTAAACCTAGTTGGTGAGCTTTCTAGTTTCGGCCATCTTCTACCCTTACCAAACTGATTAAAGAACCTCTAAACCTCGTCAGGAGTTCTGGACAGCGACACTAAATATAACACCACTTTTAGCACACAAGGAAAAATTTTATGTTCTTTAGCTTTATGGAAAACTTAATAAAATACCTACAACTTTCGTTATAGTGAGATCTTCGAAATAATCCATTAACTATTTTCTATTGACCGATTAATATTAACTGTTAGAATTATGACGAAACTCTGAGTAATGAGCCTCTGAAATTCATATCTCCTAGTCCGCTCATCCAAACGACGTGATCCAATGCTCTACGGAAATCTAGAAACGTCCCCCACAACTCTCTAGGAGGCGTCCAGGACAGAATTCGCAATTAACTTCCTCAAAACCGTCGGCCAACACTGTCTGCACTAAACAGATCTAATACTGACATCGCCTAATTACAAGATTTCACTATTAATCAAATGGGGATCGAGATTACCCTTGTAGAACCGCTGAAGAACGACGAAATGACCTCGTGATCCCTCTCCCCTCCCTTCTTCCCCTTCCTTCTTCTTCCTTCTTCTTGGCCGACAGCAATGGTAGAGCACCACCAAGAGGGAGGGGAATAGCAATGGAGTGTAAGGGGAGATGTCTTGTAAAGGCAATCAGAGCAGCGGCGATGACTACTATAGCTCTGATGTAGGTTAGGGTTTTCCCCTCCTTTTATTGGTGGTCGGCCCCTCATGGGCCTCCTAGGCCAAGGCCCGAGGCCCAGGTTGCCGAAGAACTGCAGAAACCCCCTTTTCTTATATCTAATTTCTCTTTTGAATGCTTTCTTTCTTAGAATAAATCAGAGTATTACATCTTGAGTCCAGGTTCAACACGCCGAAGCCGCCCGTGCTCCACTTGGTCTCCCCTCGTCCGATGCCTATATAAGGCCGCGCCTGCATCATATTTTCAGCATCGTTCTCCTCTTTTAAAGCCCGAATTCCTCCCCACCGTTTTGCTCTTGTTGCACCACAATCCGTTAGAGAAGGAGCGGCCACTACAAGTCTTGTTCGCTGGATTTCATCCCCGACAAAGTATCTTCAGTGACGTTGTCACCTCCCTCGGTATCCCATCAACGTGGTCTACGCCGTGACGCCATCTTCTCCCTCGGAGCTTCGTCGAATCGCTGTCGGCCTCACCTCCTCAAACTTCGACCGCCGCCCACTTTGCTAATCTATTACTCCGGTGAGATCTGTGCCCTTTTGTGCGTGTCATGTCGTGCCCCGACCCCTTCTCATCTGTTTCCCTCTTTTCCCTATCTCTCTCGGCCACCGAGTTGTCACCGCCGGCTACCTTCCTCATTCCCGGCCATCTTGTATGTGCCACCGTTATAGTCGACCTTCGGACCTCCCGAGCCTCTCTCTGTGATCTCCAAGCCATCGCCAACCCGGGGCTTCTCCTTGTCTTCGTTGGGCGCCACCCAATCTTCTTCGCCGGCCATGGCTGTCCCTAAAGCTCCTTGTTTCTTTCGGTGCCAAGTCAACATGCCAACTAAGCCGCCACATCCTCCTTTGCTCCACATGGCATGCAGTCAGTGCCCAATTGTCAGCCATGTGGCACACTGAAAAGCTTACCCAAGCCAAAGGTCCATGAATCCAATCCATCATGCACCAAGTGACTTACATATGGGACCTCTTGTCATCCTCTCTCTTTATCTCTTTCTCTCTGCTGACACACTTGGCCCACATGTCATCCTTTGATTTCTTTTCTCTCTCACTTACCAGTGAACCCCACTTATAAGTCTCCAATTCTTTTTATCTATTTTAATCCGAAGAATATTCTTCGATATTCCTTTCTCTCTCAATTTCATCATTTCATGCGATTTCAATCTTCTAAAGCCCATATCTTTTGCATCCGAACTCGATTGAGTCTATTCAAATTCCTAAATTCATCTAAATTCGAGATCTATTTATTTGATATTTTTATTTAATTTTGAGTTTGTTTTGTATCTATTATTTATTTATTTTATTTACTTATTTGTGAGTAGACGTTGATAATTCGGGAAGTTTTGAGCAAGGAGGAGTACACCAAGATCAAGATCAATCCTAGGATTTATTCCAAGGCAAGCCATAGTCTTTTGATCATATTAAACCTATGATTTTAAAAGTATATTGTTTTATACAATTGCATACTATCTTTATACAAATTGTTTTGGGATTAGCTATTACATGTTGTCATTATGCCTCCATTGATTATTTGAATGTCATAAATCCTTTGTCACCCTAGCATGGATAATTTTAGTTGGATATATTTGTATCACCAACATGAGTATCGTATAGATGCTTAGTCAAGCTTAGCTACGATGGGTTCATCATCACATGTGTCATAATGACTAATCTTGACTTAATGAAATATGAAATCGTGGTGGTTAGCCACTGCTGTTATTAAAATTTTTGTACCATGACGGGGTGTGTCACTGGTCTTGGTTAAACAAACTGATTTTCGCTCAGGTGAGTGGTTGGTGGATAGTGGTGATGTGGATTTAACATGTTGTGGGTTTGTGGTATTCTTGCCTGAGTAATTTGTTAAGGACTTAATCTTATGTGGCATTGAACTGGGCCTTAACTGTACAACCACATATCTGGTATGGGACAGACCTGGCTAATTAATTAGAGATGTTTTGATTTGGTTCTGTTTGGGTTGTATTTAGCGTAAGAGGGAGCTAGGAGGGCGAAACCTTACCGAGCAGAACTGAGTCAAAACAGAACTTTGTAAAGGCCTTGTCACGTACTCTATACTGCTTACCTAAGGTAGTGAGCAGTGGTATCGATGGATGCCAAACAAACTAGAGAAGTCGTGTCCTATGGGTAAAGCTGTACAACCTCTGCAGAGTGTAAAACTATTCGAATAGCCGTGTCCGCAGTTATGGACGTGCTTGGGGATTTCACACGAGAGGTAGATTTTCTTATAAAATGTGTCAGAGTGTGGATGGGATGTTTACTTGATGAATATAATGTTTGTTTGGTGAATGGGTAATTCACTTGGTGGTTTGTGTCGATTAGTGAATTGGGGTTTCACTTATCAATGGTTTGGTTGGGAAGTGGATGGGAAGTTCACTGGTTGTTTCAAAGAAATTGCTTAATTATTTATTATTGTTTTCAACTACGCATTTCAATCTATTTATTGTATTTATCGTTAATGCTGCTTTCTACAAAAGGAACCATACAACTAACCTTGGTCAAGCCGTGCACGAATACTATTTGCATACATTTCCCTACGGCTTGCTGAGTGCTTTATGTACTCACGGCTTTATGCCTTTGTTGCTCAGTTGAAGAATATCAAACTGCCTAGGAGTTTTTCTAGAATGAGGACTATGAAGGTTTTGCGGATCAGGATGCGTTCTCCACTCGATTGCCTGTGAGCATGTTGATTGGCCATTTCAAGAGTTTTTGTTCCGCTGCAAGAGTTTATTTGTTTCTTTAGCCCTGCGTGACAAGTTAAGTAAACGTTGACCATAAGGTCTAGTTATTATTATTATTTGTTACTCTGAGATCTTTCTAGTTAAATCGAATAAATGGATGGTATTTCATATCTGTTTCCTGTGTGAGCTAGCAACTGATCTGGGACTAGTTCAGAATATACATAGGGTTTCTGAATCGTATTTTTGGGTCCCGACAGTAGTGACGCCGTACTTGTCAACCTTCACGCCCTGTGGAAGTTTAATCCAATGGCATCGAAACAGGGGTATCTTGAAAAGTACATAGTCAAGCTCCCAAATCTCCTCTATGAACCTATAGTAGGAGTTCAACCCGTGCCCGTGGTATTGACACCTTTCGTGAAAGCGCATCTATCTGGACACATTTGTTCTCAACTGTGCTCTTCATATCTTGAGCTGTTGTATAAAATGTGTACCCATTTATGTCATATCCTTGCTATGTCACAATTGTAAATTTTGGCCCTTTTGCCAACCATAGCAACGTATCATCACTTGATGACCCCAGTGAATCGCACCTTTAACCATTCGTTGAACCGACGGCTGTACTCTCTCGTGATCCAAACCTCCGACTGGTCTAGATTCTGTTGGCGTACCATGTCTTTGTGCTCGTCGATGTATGGGGACACTTGGGTCATGTGTTGCAAGACCGTGAAATGGGCTTACGCGTGTGTGTCTAGATTGGGAGTTATTGTTTTCCTTCCGATGGTCCCGATACCCTCCAGTCTCCCCTCGTGACGAGATAGAGGCACACCAATCGGTTGCACCTGAGCCATGTAGTCGACGTAGAACTCAATGACCTCTTCGGTTGCATAACCTTCGATGATGCTATCCTCCGGTCGAGATCGATTCCGTATGTAGGACTTGAGAATTCCCATGTACCACTTGAACGGGTACATATGACGTAGGAACACAGGGCCGCATATCTTTATCTCTTTCACAAGATGAACAATGAGATGGACCATGATATCGAAAAATGACGGAGGGAAATACATCTCAAGATGACATAGAGTCGTCACCACCTCGGTCAGCAGAGCATCTAGTCCTTCGGGATCGATGACCTTCTGAGCAATTGAGTTAAAGAAATAACACAGCCTCATGATTACCACTCTGACCTTGTTCGGCAAGATACTCCTAATTGCAACAGAAAGCATTTGTGTCATCAGCACATGACTATCATGAGACTTCATACCAATTAATTTCAAATCTTCCATATAAACAAGTTTCGTAATGTTGGCGGAGTAACCGGATGGAACTTTCACACCATGCAAGCTCTGGCACAGTTCATTTCTCTCGGCCTTAGACAGAGTGTAGCAAGCTGGGGGAAGGTACGTTCATCCTTTATCGGTCTCTTTCGGTGCTAACTCGGTCCTTATGTTCATATCAACCAAGTCACGCCGTGCGTTAACACCATCCTTTGTTTTGCCACTAATGTTTAGTAAGAGACCAATCAAGCTACCACATACATTCTTCTCCATGTGCATGACGTCGATGCAGTGGCGAACTTCTAAGTTCTCCCAATAAGACAAGTCCCAAAAAATTGACCGCTTCTTCCAGATGTTCTTTTGACGGGTCCTTAATTTACATCCCTTCCCAAGCACAACATCGATATCCTTAACCATATCATAGACCTCTTTTCCTCTAAAAGCCCTTGGAGCTGAACCGTCCTCTTTATTTTCGTCGAATTATTTCTTCATCTTGCGGTATGGGTGAATCCTGGGAAGGAACCTATGGTGGCGCATATACCTGATTTTCTTGTGAGTTATTGACCATACACTCTCTGTACCATCTAGCGGTGCTTGAATGGGCTTTGGCTCCTTTTGTACTAAAGCAGACAGTTACCAAGGCGGGAAAATCATTGATGGTGCGAGAATAACATGGGCGTAAAGTGAAGTTCTCTCGTTTGTACGCATCCCATACTTGTACCACTTCGTTCCACAGTGTCACAAGATCTTCCAACAATGGTGCTAGGTACACATCAATATCATTCCCAGGTTGCTTCGGCCCTTGGATAAGTAGTGACATCAAAATGTATACGCTTCATACACGCCCAAGGAGGAAGGTTGTACATACATAGATTCACGGGCTAGGTGCTATGTCATTTGCTCATGTTACCGAAAGGATTCATTCCATCTGTACTCAACCCTAACCTTATGTTCATCAATTCCGCACCGAACTCTTGAAGCTTTGATCGAAGTTTCTCTCTTGGCGTAATCGGCAGGGTGTCTTAGCTTTCCATCTTTCTTATGCTCCTTCGAGTGCCAACGCAGCAATCTTGCCTCATTTCGGTTCGCAAATAAATGCTTCATATGTGGGATCACAGACAGTACCATGTCAGACCCCAAATTTTGAACTTGGGATCTATTGTGTATATTTGTGTCATTCTCTGGATCAGTAGCTGGCACACACAGTTACATTGTTGGTTGAAATACATATCACAAAAATATAAAGCTATTGTATAATATTAAATAAAACATAAATATATCTTATGGCTTTTGACTTGTAGAATGGCCAAACAGGCCAAATACTTTCAAAGAATCAGCAGCAGAAGTAGATGTAGGGTAGAACGCGTGGAACCCTCATGATATGCCCACTGGCAATCGATTGTCGGGGATCGCGACCTAGTTCTTGGCCTTCTTGATCTTCAGTCTTGTCTAATGCTCATATTTGTCCCTGTAGTCTTCTTTTGTGCTTACTGACTAAAAGAATGTAAATAGCGAGCATGAGTACACAACCGTACTTGCGAGCCAATACACAATGCAATTATTATAGATGCAAGGCTAAACAAAGGAAAGGCTCATGGTTCTTTTATTTTGCATAAAGCCACTTGTTTGAAATAGTGTAAGTAGTAGCAAAACCTGAGACTTAGCATTTTAACTAACACAGGTTTTAGAAACTGAGTTTTCATTGTAAAGTACTAGTGGAGATTTTGTCTCCTATACCATTGAGTGAGTACGTCCACTCAATGCTCAGGCTATCCCGTAATGACCACTGGTCTCTGACTACGCTTTCTCAACTCTCTGGGTCACAGCCCCAACATTTCCAACTGTTGGACTCCAACCCACCCCTTTTCATTCCACACACTCACACCAATGGTTTTGTAAAAAGGAAAGCTATATCAAGCAAGTTCTCAGTATCGCTCTTGACCGTGAGCACGACTATCCGATAGTTTTCTTACTCTGCAAAGTTTGTACACTTTACCCATAAGAGATAAATCAACTTATACTACCTTGACACACTTCCGTAGGTGTGTGGCTAATGTTGATTATCACAAGACCTTTATAATGTCCCACCTTTTCGCACTTTCACGCCGCTAGGTATCACCTCCTTAGGCCGTGCCCCCAGGAGGTCTCCCATTGGCGTCGTGCAGATCGGTGACTCCCTTTGCTCTTTGTACACTCCACACATCCACTAGTGGTGAAATTGCGAGGAGGCGGACAAATTAGTTAGCCAGGTCTTAGATGTTACAGACTTGTGGTTGCACTGTTTTAAATGAGAGGTCATTATTATATTCGGTCCTTAATTGACTTGAGCGGTACATCCACATACCAACTCTCTCTCATGTACACAGCACCGACCACTCTTTCCAGTTACCAAGTCGAAATCATTTTTCGAGTTTTCCTTTTATTTTCAAAATAACCTTTAATCCAACATACCAGCCAGGCTCCCATCTTCGACTGCCCAATTTCATTTTCAAAGTGTTGATTGATGTCGGGCAACTTAATGCCTAAATGATAATGTATCTAAGCAAGGCTAAGCATGACACTTAGATACAGACTTATAACTAGTATGTTAACCATTAATTCTAGGGTGACAAAGGATAGTGTCCAAATTCAAGGATTGAAAGTTTATTCATAATTATTGTTAAGGCATTAACTATGAGCTAGACCAATATATTTTTATAAAACATAGCAATGCAATTTCATAATTTAAAACAATATAATTACAAAATTTAGGTGCAATATGATCAAAGTATTGGCTCGCCTCGCTCAATATTCTGATACGACTCAATATGTTGATAATCACCTTGCTCAACATTCTGATAAAGCCCAATATCATGATAATCCTGGTCTTGTTCTTGTTCTGTATCGGACTGCTGTCCCATCATAGCTTTAGATTCTATCTACACAGAATACGTTTAAATCCAAGAGCGACTGAAAATAACCAAATGAAATCCAATAAATCCAAAGACATACAAACAGAAAGAAATACTTCGAATTAAAGCAAACACATCTAACGGTATGTTGAAAGACGGATTACTTCAGATGAGACCAAATCACACTCAACTGGAGCTGATGAAGGAAATACTACAGACAAAAGTATATCCGAAGGAGTTGATGAATGAAGTACTACATACAAAATATATCTGCTGATTATTGGAATGAAGGAAATTCTTCAGACCAAAGTAAATAATTATAGGAGAGAGAGAATGTTCACAGGAACATTCCACACTGGTTAACTGGATGGAAGAGATTACCTGGTTAGGTAATACTTCTCAGATTTGCTCTCGAATTATGAATGGTCCTTCGACTGGAAATGGATAACGATGGATGATACCTAGAGCCTAGGTGATGTTGTTTTCCTTAACAGGCTACCTGGTACTCACAAGTACTCTCTCTAGACATTCTATGTATACATCCACGATAATCATACAGTCAAAATCAATCCTCTTATATGATTTCTTGATTATTTAGTTATTACTTCCTATTTACCGAGGAAGTTCCATGATCGTCGGGTGAGACCTATGCACAGGTGTGGGTTCGCATATGGTAGACATACGTCTCACCGACACATGGGACCTAGTGCGCTTAATAGTTTATCTTATTATTTTATATTTATCAAGGAAATTCCATGAGCCTTAGCTGGAATTTCCAAGCATTGGCTGGACATCATCCAAGTGAGTTAACTAGTTGTATCGTTGGTTGCTAATTCTTGTTTAGTGAGTAATTAACCTAATTCATTTTATTAACATTTATCTAATGGGAGATCTCACATGTCTTGGAATCATAGTTTAGTTTCTAGTTGCCCATAAGACCTAGGTGAAGTGTAATTGTCAAATTATTGCCCTAGTTGATAGCGATCTTTGTTGAGCAATCTAACCTTTACTTAACAATAGCTATTGGTTTGAGGTTAAGTGATCGCCTAGATGTTGTTTACATGATCAACTCTTATCTAGGTTTAACCTTATGGTTTAGCATATACTAATGTATACCTAGCACAATCTATATTGTAATTTGTTAAATGAAACTCCTTCAACTAGTCATCTTAAATACAATGTTACTAAGACCTGCATGCACCCATATAGAAGTGTAATGGCTTGAATGTACTCAAATCATCCACTCTATTGATTCACTAGATAAGTTTGGTTAAAAGCATGTATGGTGACCTAAACCTGCTTCATCAATCTACTTATCCTAACTCTCGATCACTTAGCTAACATGAACTTGTTAGTGGGTGATGTTATTAACTTATTGTTATCTCGCTTCTAAATAACCATTGGGTTTGAATTGGTCTCTTGATGGTCATACACTAATCTAGCACTAGCTTATGCTTATTAGCTTATGGCTCACGATAAGCGACTCTCATGCTCCTACTAATCTTCTTACTAATCACCTATGCTACTCTTGAACATTTGGCCCTCTTGACATTCAACTTATCTAAACTATTCATTAACTAAACAACTTAACAAGTGCGACTTGATATGTTATGTTAATTAGTAAAACTAGTATTAACTAATCTATTAATGGAACTAGTACTACTAATATTTCTAGTTATCTTCATATTACCCTTTTTAGTTTTTAAACATCAAACAATAGAAAAACTTTCTTCAAATATTAGATTTCATATTGCTAGCGATTATCTTCGGCTATTAAACATCCATTGAGTTATCCTGTCAATCACTTGATCTACTTAACTAACACCATTTGTTGATTAAACATTCATTAATTAAAATCGATAATTATATGAATTAGGTCTATAGTCTTTCTTGACCATTTCATCAAAATCTTGAGCCATTGCCACCTTGACTTACAAGAATATGCACCAATTAGGAGTACCCTTTCTCAATGGCATCATTCATCGGTGGGGCATCTAAATACTCCCAAAGATGTAATTACCTTGTTGATTGTGGCAAGATCAAGGAATTAGCGCCTCTGGAGCATTCCATCGAATAGGTGGTGAGCTTCTTTCCCTTGGTCATGGTGGAGCCGAGCGCCGACGAGTAAGGGGCGACGGTGTCCGGAGGTGGCAAACAACCGGGGAGGGAGTAGTCACGCAGCTGCCTTGTGCAATCGGTGGGGAGGAGGAAGATTGGGTGGGCCAGTAGGGGTAGGCGGCGGCGCAGCAAAGGAAGTCACGGGCGGCGACGAAGAGATGTCCTCAATGGGCATGATGGACATCCACATCGCGTCCTTGTACCGCCGGATCTCGAACCCGTTGGCGCCGCCTCGGACATCTCGGTGTCGTGGAGGAGCAGCAGCATGGAGGCGAGGAGGATGTCGGCGACGAGGAGGGAAGGAGAGCGGGGAGGAAGCGAGGTGTTGGAGAAGGAGGAGGCGGCGGCGTGAGGAGGGCGACAGGCACGCCGGGCAGCCGGGGAGACGGACGGGAGCGGAAGGGAGGCGGCAGGAGGGGCGGTGGTAATGGCGGTGTGAGCCATGGCATGGCAGCGGCAAGAACGGAGGAGGGGTGGGAGTGGCGAGGAGGCGGGGGTTCTGAGGTGCTGGGAGAGCACGGTGGGGCGTGAGGGGCATAGGGAGTGGAAGATGGGTCGGCCATGGAGAGCCGGGACAACCATGGAGAGTTGGGAGATGGGATGGCGGGAGGGTGAGGTCGGCTCGGTGATCTTTTTTTTGTAGGCGATGTGGGCAGAGATAGCAATTGTAACGTCCCGCTTGTTCAGGGTTCTCAAAAGTTTTCAAAATAAAGATAACCATTTGGTTTCGATGAGAGTTCAAAGCTTAACTTGAAGATTTTTGGAAATTTGGAGATTTAACTTGAACTAATCAAACTTCAATTAATCCTTTTGGTCGCTTTGGAGTTATTGCCGTTCTTTGGCTTTTAGTCTCTTTTCTCTGTTTGCCCTGTGTGTCCTCCGGGCTAGCTTCTCCTCCTCTAGGTCTCTCTCTCTCCCCCTTGGTGAGATCCCCCTTTTTGCTTGGACACCCCATTGACCAGACCTACCTCTTCTTGGACATTCCCTAAATCCAGGTCCTCCTTTTGTCGGACATCCCCTGATGATTCAGATCTCTCTCTGACCAGACCTCCCTTCAGTTGGACCTTTTTGTAGGCTTAAGCCTCCTTTGCTCTCTAGACCTTTCTTTGTATCCTTCGTTTGGACTTCCTTTAGTCCAAACTACTTTCTTTAGTCCAAACCTCCCCTTTGTTGGTTTGAATCTCTTTGTGTTTAGACCTCCTATTTGGTCTAAACTTTCATCTCTGTCTAGATCTCCTTTGATCTAGACCTCTTTCTCTGTTTGGACCTCCCTGTGGACCTCTCAGTGTTTATTTGAACTCCTTGGGTTCATTCGAATGTCCTAGAGTTCCTTGGATGATGTGACGGTGGCCCGATCTTCCGAAAGGTACTGATAAGTCGATTGTGGAGAACTCGGCGTTGATGATCCAAAGGCTCAGACCAAAACAGATCGAACCCTCGCAATCACTACACCTTTGCTCGTTGGTTATCAACAGTCTTGAACGCGGTTGACCTCGCTAAGAAGGCTATCTCCGCAAGTGAATCGAGAACACAAGCAAGAGAGTAGAAGATGCAATCTTTAATTATATTGCGAATAAATCTTTAAGCTCATAAAGTTGGGGTTTCTCAACCGAACAAGCGCTAAAGCGCTATGCGAATAATCCTTAAGAAAAACCCAAGAAAAACTAAAGGGTGTGGCCTCCTATATAGGGAGGAGCCACACATAGAAAACAACTAGCGGGTGGTACTACTGGTCGCGTTTACTGTTCACGTGAACAGTAACCGCGCCCGGGTGGTCGCCCGGCGAGGTGGGCCAAGTTCAATATGTTTACAAAGCCCGGTTTGGCATAAACAAGTGATATGACGCCTTCTTTTAATGATTGCGATCAGTCCAGAAGGAATTTGGAGGTGAGGCCGGATCCGTTGGAAGGAGGACGAAATCATATTTCCATCAAGTACTCGTGGACCTCCAACGGACGCCGTATGTGAAAGTTATGGGCGTTTGAAGGCGGTCTTGTCAAGCTGATTCCGACCGATCGACCAAAATGTATCGGCTTGAACTCTGATTGGCACATGCAGTAGCACCATGGCATGTAAACATAGTACCATGGCATGTAGATGTAGCACCATGGTATGTAGATGTAGCGATCCAATTGGGTAATATGGTGTTGCGATGGCGAAAGTCCTATTGGAGAGGATGTTGTTGAAGTAGAGGATCACGGTCTGACGGTCGAAGCAGTGGTTCCATCCTTAGGGTCGGTGTCCTCATCATTGGACCTCCCCGTGCCCATATGGACCTCTTCGTGTCCATATGGAACCCTCCTTTTGAACTCCCCTCGTGCCTAATCGGACCTCCTAGTGTTCGGTTGGACCTCCTCCGGTCCATTCAAATCCCTTGGGTTCAATTGGATCTCTTTGAGCTCATTTGAACCTTCTCAGGTTCAAATAGACCTCCCTGTGTTCCTTTAGACCTCCTTCCTTGTTTATTTGGTTTGCCCTCGTGTCCGCTCAGACCTCCCGCTTGCTCCAAATCCTAGTGCGGTTGTACCGCTCTCCTATCGCGACTGTACCGCTCTCCTATCGTGGTAGCACCGTTCCTCTATCACTTTTGAACCATCCGATTCATGTCGGACGGCTTGATCTTGTTGACACGTTCGCCTGGTCCAAACGTCCTCTTTCCTTTTGAGTCGTCTGATCCATGTTGGACGGCCCGATCCGATTGGAGCGCTCGCTCGATCCGAACATCCCAACCACTTTGCTCCGTTCAATCAAGATCTAACAGCCCCAGCCTTCCCCATGTGTCTTTGCTTCCGCAGACCTCCTTTTGCCTTTGATCTTGACCGATAGGATCTCATTTGAGAGATCTGACCATCAGGACCTCCCCTTGTTCAGATCTTGACCGTTAGGACCTCCCCTTGGAGATCTTAGCCGTCAGGACTTCCCCTTGATCAGATCTTGACCTTTAGGATCTCCCCTTGGAGATCTTAGCCGTCATGACCTCCCCTTGTTCAGATCTTGACCGTTAGGACCTCCCCTTGGAGATCTTAGCCGTCAGGACCTTCCCTTGTTTAGATCTTGACTGTTAGGACCTCCCCTTGGAGATCTTAGCCGTCAAGACCTCCCCTTGTTCAGATCTTGACCGTTAGGACCTCCCCTTGGAGATCTTAGCCGTCAGGACCTCCCCTTGTTCAGATCTTGACCGTTAGGACCTCCCCTTGGAGATCTTAGCCGTCAGGACCTCCCCTTGTTCAGATCTTGACCGTTAGGACCTCCCCTCGAGAGATCTTAACCGTCCAGGATCTCCCCTTAGTACCTCTTGGCCGTCCAGGGCCTCCCCTTGTAGATCTCATGGTCAGGACCTGCCCTTGGTTCTGATCTCCTTGTCCTCCTTTGAACCATGCCTCTGGTCAACTCCCTTTCTCTCTCTTCACGTAGACGTGCACTATCTGAGCCATCCTATCTTGATCGGACGGTCCTGCTTTGCTACGCGCCTTTCCTTTGTTCCCAGGACCTCCTCCTGGCTGTTTTGTAAGGACCACCTCCTTGATCTTTGCTGGTCTTTTTGCAAAGACCACCCTCTTGGTCCAGATCATCTCTTATGGTTAGGACCTCCCCTTTTAAGCCACGACCTCCCCTCTTGGATGTGACCTCCTTTGTTAACCCTTTTTTGCAAAGACCTCCCTCTGGGTCACTTGGCACAGACCATCCTCTCGGTCTTTCTGCAAAGACTACCCTCTTGGTCTTTGTTGGCTTTTCTGCAAAGACCACCCCTTGGATTGGACCTCGAGTCCAGACCTCCTTGCCCGCAGGACTTCCTTGTCCTCCGGACCTCCCCTTGGTCTTTTATAAGGACCACCCTCGTAGTCCAGGACCATCCTTTAGGTCACAGCTTTTCCCTTGTGTTTGGACCTCCTCGTAGGTTCAGATCTCCCTTGTGTTTGGACCTCCTCGTAGGTTCAGACCTCCCTTGTGTTTGGACCTCCTCGTAGGTTCAGACCTCCCCTATGTTTGGACCTCCTCATAGGTTCAGACCTCCTTTGTGTTTGGACCTCCTCGTAGGTTCAGACCTCCCTTGTGTTTGGACCTCCTCGTAGGTTCGGACCTCCCCTGTGTTTGGGCCTCCTTGAGGCCTTCTCCTTTAAGATTTAGACCTCCTGTGGGGTTTAGATCTCCCTTAAGGTTTAGATCTCATTTGTGGTCTAGACCTCCCCCTTGTGTTTAGACCTTTGTGGCCTAGACCTCCTCTTTGTGGTCTAGACCTCCGCTGTGCGTTTAGACCTCTGTCGGTCTGGACCTCCTCTTTGCGCTTAGACCTCCCTGTGGGTCTAGACCTCCTCTTTGGGTTTAGACCCCTGTTGGTTTGGACCTCTCTGTTAGCTCTCAATTGGCTCAGATCTCCTTATTGTCTTTAGGACCTCCTGTCCTCAAGACCTCCTCGTAGTCTTTAGGACCTCCTGTCCTCAAGACCTCCCTGTCGTCTTCGGGGCCTCCTCTGGACTTCCTTGTCTTCACGTTCTCCTCGAGACCTCTCTCTCTGTCCTCAGGACCTCCTCCTCACAGGACCCCTCTGTCCTTTAAGCCTCCTTGTCCTCTCAGACCTCCCCGTGGTCTTTTACAAGGACCACCCTTGTGGGCCATGACCTCCCTCATGGGTCACGTCTACCCCTTCGACCTCCCATAGGTCCCGACCTCTTTAGGACCTCTTGCTTTAGGACCTCCTTTGACTTCTCTAGGACCTCCTTTGACTTTCGCAGGACCTCCTCCTGTTCCCAACCAGTTCCCTTGACTACCCTGTTCACTTCCTCAATTCCTCCGCTCAAGGTCTTAGGCGCGTTTGATGTGGGTTGAGTCACATTAAATGCTATCACCTACCATTGTACCCATCTCTACTTTTTGTCACCTCCTTAGCCCTGTTTCTGTCCTTTTTGGTACTTGCCAGCAGTGTTCTACCTGTACCAATACCTTGAACTTGGTCTTTTCCTTTGGTGGTGCTCCTATTCTCCTTTTTCCTTTAAATAGAGCACCAGAGGCACCCACTTCCACCTTGTTCTTCATTCTAACCTCTCCCTCGGTTCCTCTGGTTCTGACCTCCTTGGGTTTGGACCTCCCTCTCGGACCTCTCCCTCTCAGCGGACCTCATCTCTTTTGGCTTTAAGTAAGTTTTTTTGGTTTTCTTGGAGTCTCTTTATTTATTTTGTTTCTTTGCGAACGTCTAGATCCTGGTTGTTACTGAAGGAGTTCGTGGACCAAGCCACCTCAGCCGAAGCTTTGCTCATCAATAGAGGCAAGTCGTGGAACCCCTTGATCATCTTGATCCCATTTTGCAAAAGTATTTTGATTTCTTAAACTTGCATAACTAATTTCATAGAAATGGTTTGGGCAGTAGCTATTCTCCTACTTGGCCTTATGCCTCCATGGAAATTGGTACTTGAAATGTTGACATGATCCCTTGGATACCTTAGAATGGGTAATTTAGTTGGTATTGTTTGATATTGCTAACATGGGGCCGTATGTTTATGTTTAGCCTTGCTTAGAACCGTGGGTATTGTAAATCATGCTTCATCAATTAATAATCTTGACTAATAGAACTATGGAACCTGTGGTTGGTGCCACTATTGTGCAACTGTGGTGTAATACCATAGTTGTGTCTTTTGTGGTGCGAGGCCACCTTTGATAAAATTTGCGATGCAGGTGGGTGGTCCAGTGGCCGGGGAGAACCTCAAATCTGTTTTATGCTCAGGCGAGTGGCTGGTGGTGAGTAGTAAGTGCTCCGGGGCTAGTCCCTAGAGGAGTCACTTTGGGTTGTGGTTGTTCTCACCTGAGCAGCACCTAAGGACTTAACTTTGTGTCTGTGGATCCGGGTAATCCGTGCAACCACAAGGCCATTTTGTGGGGGTGGTGCAGGCCAACTAATTTGCCACATTCTAGCACCATGCATGAGGATGCTTTTGGGCGTGCAAGCGATGGTAGCGATCGTCCATATGCAGCCGGGGCTGTTAGAACGATGGTAACGATCGTCCATGTTCGAAAGGTGTTATCCCCTGGCGGTGAGCTCACGGTCGATGGTAGCGATCGTCCATGACTCGGGATAAAGTTCATCGGGCGGTTTTGGTGATAGGAGGTGGTATTGTAAAGGCCTTGTCGCGCTCTCTAGACTACTCACCTTCGGAAGTGAGCAAGGTTTCCGACAGGAACCTGCCCCGCTAGAGAGGTCGTGAATTGTGGGTAAAGTTGTACACCTCTGCAGAGTGTAAAATCTATTCGAATAGCCAAGTCCTTGGTTATGGATATCTCCTTGAGAAGTGGTGCAAAAGGGTAGACTTTTATAAAATGTGTCCTTGGGCGCTTCTGCGAGAGGCCATGGCTTTGCCTCGAAGAGACCTTAGCCGGCTCCAGAAGGGTCATGGCTGGCTCGAGATGTTGGTCCAGGGGCTGGCTTTGGGAGCTCTGGAGTGGGTGCTCCAGAGTGGTCGTGGTTTGAGGTCCTAGTCGTGGGTGCGACTAGACCTCCCACGAGTGGTCTTTGGGAACTTTGGAGTGGGTGCTCTAGAGTGGTCTTGGTTGTGAGTAGGTGCTCACGACCTCTTTTGAAATCAAATGTATTTATGTATTATTGTTTTAACTTGAGCTTTGCAATCTATACATGTTATTTACTGTCAAATATTGCTTTCTACAACTAACCCTACAGCAGCTCTTTTGGCAAGCCTTGCATGAGTATTATTTGCATCCATTTCCCCGCAGCTTGCTGAGTACATTCAAAAGTACTCATGGCTTGTGCCCTCTGTTTTAATCAGCAGATCAGGAAGTTCCAGGGAGCTCAAGCTCCAAAAAGAAAAGGTCTTTGGAGGCCTTGCGTGTTAGGGGACGTCCTCCACTCGATAGCCTGTGGGCTGATCGGTTGGACCTGCTCGTATTGGTTTTTATTTTCTGCTACATGTGCTCCTTTGTTGTAAGCCCTTGTGGCACTCCTGTAAGAAGCTTGACCGAATGGTCTTTAATAATATATGTAGTTTGTCTATTGTTTCTTTTAGTCTTGCTGTATGGATTTGATCACACCAATATATCTTTGTGCGAGCTAGCTTGGGTTCCTGGGACTAGCTCAGTGCACATAAGCCAGACCTCGGGAGGTCTTTGAGATCTCTGGGAGGTCCTGGCGGACCTCCTCTCGGGACATCTGGGCGGTACTACCACTCCTTCATGCGGTAGTACCGGAGCACACAAAAAAAATCCGATAGTGACCTTCCCGAGTATGTTCCGAGGAGTACCTTACAGCAATGAGGCCGGCGGCATGGGCAAGCACATGGGTGAGGGCTGTGTGGCTGGCTCAAGGCGGCGTGGCGCTCATGCGGAGCAGAGGAATGGTTGCGTGGAGGCGATGGCCTACCTAGTGGACTCGGCTTGCTCAATGGAAGAGATTGGGAATTATGATTTCGAATTTCATGAAAAGACTAATGATTAAGTGAATTTTTAGGCATAGAAATACAATCCCAAAAATCATGAAAATTTAAGGAAGGTTCTGATAAGATTTAATTCATCTTGTAACTTTTGTAAAATTTTATGTGCTTTGTATGTTTCTCTAAAAATTCTTTTAGTTTCTGCTTTCATGCATCTTTATTATTTGATTTAAAAATGGTGTAAAAATGTGTTTGATAATATTTCCCCATTTTTATTAGCAGTCTAATTACACTCAATTTTTAATTAACATTCTCTCATTTCAATTTGTTTTAAGAAATTCTCACGTGATGATAGATAAACTCTGGTAATTGCTAATGAACTCTATTTGAGCTTTGAACAATTGGAGAATTAGGTTCTGACTTCTTATGTGGTTGATTTTAGGGTTTACATTTCATGTAGTATTTAGAATAGTAATACTTTGTCATCATGAGTTACTTGTATCCGATTCTTTCGCTTTTACAATTTAGGTTTTCTAGTGTTTCTATTTCAATAACCTATGTTGGCAAAAGTAAACACAGATCAATAACTCACAAAAATGCAGGCAAGAGAGTCGACAACAGATATTATATAAAAAGTTTTAAAATCTCGTATTTTTGCATTTAGACATTTTTGGGATGTTACATACCAAAGCGTCTTAACATGAGATCCTTGCTTCACCTTAGCAATATTCTTACGCTTGTATCGGGATGCTTTGCACAGGGATATACATGCATGTCTGCATACTCTTTACGGTAAAGGATACAATCGTTCGGACATGCATGTATTCTTTCTACTTCTATTCCCAATGGACAAAAACCTTCTTGACTTGGTAGGTGGTGCTGGGCAACACGTTTCCCTCCAGAAGGATGTCCACTAGGAGACCTAACAATGTCGTGAAACTTTTGTCGGACCAACCATGGCTTGCCTTCAATTTCAGCAGTTCAAGCACGGTTGACAACCTTGTGTATTCCTGCTTGCAGCTAGGAAACAAAGGTTTCCCCGAGTCCTCCATTAAGCCCTCAAATTTACCAAACTCTCTCTCACTGTAGTTCCCTCAAATTTATAATGCCTTCATATCACAGACGGTTCTTATTACAAACCATCTGTGATATGTCCCTATCACAGAGCGGTTTATAACTAGAACCGTATGTGATAATTCACAGACAGTTCTTAATAAGAACCATCTGTGATGAGTGCGATTATCACTGAGCGGTTCTTATTAAGAACTATCTGTGAATTATCCTGAGCAGTTCTAGTTATAAACCGTCAGGATAATCTTGAATCCGCAGCGGTTCCTTTGGAACCGTCTGTGATTAGGCGTCTTGTATAGCCTGTTTTGTAGTAGTGTGAACAATACCAGTTATAGGAACTACACAAAATTTACTAACTTATTCAAGTTATCACTAAATTTTAATCCTGCCATTAACTATAAGAAACTAACTCATCTTCACAACGTCAGCCAGCTACATCTAAATTCTGGACAGCGACATTCATGAGGCCATAACGTTTCACTCGCTACTCTGATTCTATTGATCCAGACCTTCCTGAAAAGCTAACGAGATTATCTAACTTTTATCTAACTGGACTGACCTCTGAATCTGAGCGTAAATACCTCGAATCGCCCCCGTAAGGTTCCGCATCTAACCTCGATAAACTAGGGCATGCTGAAAAACAATCTTATCCTAAAGAAAACGATCTACAACCTTAACAATGACTAAACCATGGCAAATCCTAGGAATTAATAGGATTTACCCATAAAGAACATGAAGGATCATGAAAACCCCACGAATTTCCTCCTCTTTTCCTTCATTCCCTTCTTCTTCTCCTTCTTTCCTTCTCTTTTCCTCTGCTGGCCAAACCCTTGCTGGCCTCTCTTTCCCTCTCCTTGCCACAGCAAAAGATGGCACCCGAATTGGCTACCACGATATGGCTCGACAGACACATTTAAGCCTTCGACAAAGGAAGGGTTGCCACGGCAGGTGACAGAAGCGAAATACGCTTCCACAACAAGCGACAATAGGAGGTGGATGGCAGGGCTAGGGTAGCTTAGGGTTTGGGTGCTGCCGCCCCCTGGCCCCCCTTTATGGCTGGCCCACTTGGGCCAAGACGCCGTGGACCGAAGGCCCAAGGTCCAGGTTGTCCTAATTTTTTGAATTTTTCCTTTTTAATTCACTTAATTACCTTTCTAGTTCCAATGATCTCTCTAGTATAAATCGGGATATTATGTGTTGGAGGTGGTACAAACACATGGCATAGAAAGTTGTAGGATCAAGAGGTGTGGTAAACCAAATTAGAAAACATAGGAGTTCTCAGGTAGAGGATCCGGGCGGGCTAGCTCAGACACCAACATGTACATTGTAGTGATGTGTATGAGCCCCTATGGTGGGGACACTCCTAGAGGGGGAGGAAAAAAAAGTGGAGCTGACTTAAAGCAAGTTCTTGGAGAAGCACGGTGACTTCAACGGATAAGAGTTAAGGTGAAGAATGTTGAGTAATTAACTCATATGCTAACCTGTTAGGACTTAGAGAGGTGTACTACAAAGATTTATATATATGAATCCTAATAGGACTAGGATTTCGACTTCTCATTGGAAGAGAATTAGCGGGCACTATAAAAAGCCTTGAGAGGTGGTCATGGAGAACCCAAACCACAAACCAACTCATGCAAAACAAGATGCGCACAAGAGGATTAGAGGCTAGGTTATTGGAAGAGAACTAGTGGGCACTATAAAAAGCCTTGTATAGGGCAAGAATCCGATGGTCCTAAATGCTTCGCGGAGAACGACAATCACTTGTACTCTTTTGAAGTCGTGCTTAGGTAATATGTGGTCGGCTTCAACGTATGTTTCTCTCTCGTCATGATTGTTTCAGCATCGTATTTTGGTTCTCTACGAGATTAATCTACTTCGTTCTTGATATCATGCACGCTTATACCGTATCTCACAACTCTGATCCAATCTAAAGCTGTTGCGTATAAGGAGGGGTACCGGAGTGTGACAGGATCAAAATAGGGTGGCGGGTGAACCTAATCGGTAGTTCAGCTTCGTGGCTCGCGGGTAAACCTGATTGCATTGAGCATCTTGTGCTCGACGATTAATTGTAATGCTACCCTCGAGTAACCAGTGAAGTACTCTCTTTCCCTCGCAGAAAAAAACTTTAGTAATCTTTTGATTTACAATACCTGATACTCGGTATGCTATCATGCCATACATATTTCTATTGCAGGTTAAGATGATATCTTGTGAACCGGATCACTCGAGGCCAAGGGGGAAAGCCTTCTTTCGTTGCTGCCCTTTCTTTGGCCGTAACGGTAGGGTCATTATACTGGAGACGGGTCATAATGATTTCTTTCCTTGCTTGGTTTGCTGAACTATGCTGGCGATCCGTCACCGCCATCAGAGCCAACACTGTTCCTCAATACCAGTGTTCCTGGAATGATCAATCCAAGCTAGGCTGCGATTGCTTTCTATATACGCTCCTCAATGCCTTGATCCATCTTATCATTTCTTCCCCGACGCGTCCCATCCCCATTGACTGTCCACATCTCTTGACCCCTCCTCTTCCCCTGTTTCTTGTGAGTTCATGCTGCTACAGGGATGCACACAGAAAAATGAGCATGCTAGTGGAGGTAGATGTTTAATTTAAAGGCCTTCTTTTAGGTATTATTGGATAGATGACTAGTGGGTGAAAGCATTTCTTGCTTTGAAGTAATTACATTGTCAGTATATGTCACATGGAAGGTCTTGGTACAGTGTCATCGTATTCCACTGTAAACCTATTGAAATATCAGACACCATTCCATACATTCAAAAGGTAATGAGTACATAGGAATTCTGAATCATTATCTAAAAAAAACATAGGAATTCTGAATATACTGAATAAAATGTACATTCTTATTTGAGAGATTTGCGGCACGTAGGGCTTTAAAGTTCAAAGTCATGTCAACACGTCCTTGTACAATATATAACCACATCCAGAAACACGCTAAAAATGATTTCAAAATTTAATACGGATGAATCGCTAAAGACAACACCACTCTAAGAGATATGGTGCAGTTCTCTTCTTAATACAAACTTATTCGCCTCATACTGTAACCGGTTGATGTGATTAAGACTGCTGGTTGCTAATACAAGATGCCATCCCCTAAGTTTCGTCGAAATGAGACTACTTGGATCTTATCAAAATTATTCATCAGGCAAGGTAACTAAATCCACTCATCCATGTCCTATTTGGAACACGGGATTTTTTTCGATTTGTGCAGAAATTAAATTGTTTCCTGTGGAATTACCGCATACAGAACCTAATAATCAAGTCTGATACTTTTACAGGAAAGACCAAGCCCAGCCCAGCGCAAATTTGGGAGGTTTTGGCCTTATTTGGCAGTGTTTGACGGGTAATAGCAAATCTAGTCCCCTGTTAAAAATGGTATCGTGGACTTGCCGAAAGGTGACACGTGTCCCCGTCCGCGTGTGGGGTGCACGGCAATGGTTCCTCTGTGCGCGGGCATTTAATTAGGGTGAAAAGCGACATTTAACACTATTTGAATACTATCTTAAACACTATTTATACTGTGTACAACACTATTTAACACTTTTCTCTCTTTAAAAAATCAACCAAAAGCATTTATTTTCTTTAGTTTTTTTCTTCGTGCTTTTTTATCTCGCACTCGCAACTTCAAACTTAGGAGTCAACCGTCGCTATCGTCACCCCTCGCTGCCCTCGGTAGCTCGGTGAGTCAATGGACGGTGGTGGTCTGGTGTCCTTGCTGTTAGAGTTAGATTGCCTCCTACTTGCTCGCGTCTACCAAAAAAAAACTCTACATGAAATCACGGCGCAGCACAGCCGAAGAGGGTATTATCACATGTACCCCAATTAAATAGGTAATTCTTTGTTAATTTATCGGTTTAATGTGGATTATGTAGACACTGCCAGGCACCCCTAGTTTTCGCGCTGACATGACTTCTGAGGTAACTTGTTCCTTGCCGGCTGCTGTGCTCATTCTAGCTTTGCCGGCCGGACGTCGAGATTGGGTCCCTTCGGTTGCTAACGACTAAACATTTGGTAGAACTGGAACTCATCATGTAGACATCTTGCCTAGATGTCAGAATCTTATATATGTATCTGTCAGAGGTGTTAAATTTTCATCAAAGAACTAAGTCTGTTCTCTACATGAAAATTTAAAGCGTAATTAGGATTTTCTTGTTCAGCCTCCATTTCTACAAGTCATGATCAACTGAAAAAAAAACTGAAATAGGAAGGCTATATATGGCTAAATATGTAACAGTTCATAGCTTCGTTGACGTGGCTTCCCTGTACACTTCTATACTACATGGACAACAATAATTTTTTCACCACAAGAATTGATATGAAGGTCTGTACCTTTGATATGTTCAGAGCTCTCGTCTATCAGATGACCCTTCATATATTTTGCCCATCTTTATCTCCCACTCGAGCGTTGAAGGTTTATGCTACTATAGTTGGTAAGCACTTCTATGGTTGGTGAGTCAGTAAAGCCATACGTACCTACTCCGGGCACACGAGTCCATAAATTGCCAGTTTCAATACCAGGAACAACAACTGAAACAGATATTTGTAGCATGTATCTACACAATTGCAACACAGCAAGATGGAGAATGGAGGAGGGTGACGAGGAAGTCCAATGGCACAAGCCATCATCGATGGTAGGATCTTATGGGAATGAGATGCCTTAGGAATTTGAGGTGAGGACGTAGGGGCTGTTTGGTTTGGTCCGGTCCAGTAAGAACCAAAGTATGTCAAGCTAAATTTTGGTAACATTGATTAGATTTTGTCTCCGTTTGGTTTGAGTCCAAATTTTTTATAAGATTCTGTTCATATTGGTTCTCTAATTCATTTTTTGTGCCAAAATCCGAGCGGCCGATTTGGCCGCCCCGATTTTGATAGTGATAAATTTCGGCTTGGCTTTCATGTACAATTTTGGTCCTCAAACCAAACAAGCCCGTAATACCCTTGATGGCCGGCCGTCACCAGAAGAAGTACCAGTTTCTTGGCTCTTAGGATCTTGTGTTAACCAACTTCGCCCTTCTAAAAAAAATAGAAGACTGCCTACCGCATCAATTAAAATTTGCAACATGCTCTTAGTCTTTGTTTGTGTGTCCTGGTAATGTACCTTTCGATGTTTGTGTGTGAAAAGTTTTCTATTGCATTCAGGGATGCTCAATGCATGGATCTGTTTCTTCATATATGGAAATTGTTTATGCGATCAAAAACAAAAAAAAAATATACAAGGAAACAATGTCATTGCACACTAACTGGTAAATATAACGCGAGTATACGTCTTTCTTGGCTCGTAACATGACTGCCTACTCCAGGAGGTCTTCTCATCGTGGGCTCTGCACATATTCATCGCCTATTCGAGAGCTCCTTAATCCAAACAATGGGTGAAATTTTCCGAATCTGCCGAATCTAGGAAGGCGTCATGGCTCTTAATTAACTCACATGCTTTGACACACTTTTTACATGACTACAAAGAGGCCAGGTAAAGTTGCCAACGTGGCATGTTTCCATCCTGCAGGCCTCAAAGCAAGTAGCAAACAACATATACAAGATATGTCAGCTAGTAATAGCTAGCGTACTTGTACACATGCAATGTGCTCTCAAGATAGCTGGCTGGTTGGTGAATCACAAAGTCTAAAAACCCGAGTTACAGTGTGCACCTACAAAGCTGCACCCTTCGAATCTGTAGCAGATCCAGAAAATTAAACCATCGGTGTCATCACATACTAATCTCACTTGCACAATTAGAATTTTATATATATATATATATATATGTGTGTGTGTGTGTCACATTTGATTACATTTTGATTGTGATGAGATCGTCGGGATCACATAACCACAATAACTCTCTCTCTCTCTCTCTCTCTCTCTCTCTCTCTCTCTCAACCTCTGCACTAACTAAGGATGCACACAGCCAAATAATAACTCTCAGCCTCTGCACCAACTAAGGATGCACATAGCCAAATAGACACCTAAATTCGCCTAGAAGAGAACTAGAACCTGGCTGGCTGGGGTATACACCCATACCTTCCCACCAATTGAGCTAGCTCATTTCCTATGTGTACTATATATATGTAGAATCAAAATGTGTTATTTGGATGTGGTTGTAATTGAGTTTGAGCCAGTAGTTATAGTTACTCCATGGTGGGCAGGGGTGAAGATGGGCCTTGGGCCGGTTGGGCAACGGCCCGAGGCCCAGGAAAAATAGTAATGGAAAATTTTCGTAATTATACCCCCAAAAAGCGATTATCACGTGGAGGCCCTATGCTTCTGGTGGCCGAGACAGCCCAAGACACCCTCCTCCCCGGCGGGCAGCGGCGAAGCAAAGGCAGGAGCCAGGAGCTGCGCCTGCGCTCATTCGCTCATTCCCCAAGCATATTCTCAATTCCTCCCTCGAGTCGACCTCGGCTCCTCCTACCCCACAGCGGCCGGGCGCCTCCTGCTTCTCCCTCCCGGCGCCTCAGTCCACCCGCTTCGCCCAGCCGCAGCTCCTCTCCCTTCTAGCGCTGCATAGGCTACCGCGCCCGGCCCGCTCGGCGAGCAGATCTGCGCCCGTCGCTCGCGCTTTGGTCGTCGTCACCGGTTCTAGCTTCGGCTGACTCCCTCGCTGGCAGATCAGGCCCAGCCTTGGCCTTCGCCGCCGGCGCCAGCTCCCTTGTCGGCGTCGCCGCTCTAGGCTCCCCAATGGCCTGTGGGCTATGGGCTATGGCATTGTGGCTCGGCCTCAGCCCCAGACTGCTTGTCGGTGCAGTCTTGGCGATCTTCTTGATGTCTAGCTTCTACTGGTTGTGCCCTTGCGGCCTTGCTTGGCCAACTGGCGTTACTACTTACTAGCAAAGCAAGGAAGCCAGGATTCGGTGATTAGGTGAGGAACTGAGGCTTGTATAGTTGTATGAGTAAATGAGTTACAGACTTAACTACTTAAGTAATTAATACTTTGGCGATTGATATAACACATTGGATTGCATGAGTAAATGAGTTAATTAGTTATGATTTATGACTTATGATTTATGAGTATGATTCAATGTATGACATATGACAGTATGACAATGTATTAACTTTCTATTTGAATATTTGATGTACTAGAATTAGAAATACATGATGAAGTGGTCCAAGACATTGGCATCTTATTTTCCATCGCAATCCAATCAAACTCCGGAAACAATAGGAACGAGAGGTAGTAACGCCCCACAAAACAATCCCCGTGTTGTGCTAGTGGTATGTTACATTCTTATTTCGTAGTTTGCATTAAAAATGACGTTGTGGTCTTGTGTCTCTGATTTACATATGCAATTTTATCTTTGCAGGTTCCGGTTCTCGTACTATTGTTGATGAAGATATGATAGAATCAAATGAACCGAATCTTTGTTAATTAAGCAAAAAAAATTACCTCGTGTTAGTGGTATGTTACATTCTCTTTTTTTTTTGCTATGTTTTATCTATTTTGTCGTATCGTTAAACATCGAATTCAAATTTTATTTCGATTGTGCATTTGTGTTGTACTTTTGTTATACCTCGGTGTTGATAGTATTTGATGTTAGTTATAGACTTATAGCCATTTAGTTTTGAGCCCGAGACTCTCTCAAATCCTGGCTCCGCCACTGATGGCGGGCACACACTTGCCGATAAATAGCAGGATTCCCTTGTGCCCGATCCCTTGGTTAATCATGTCGAATTGCAAGTGTAAGATTGGATGACGGGGACGACATACCAGGGTGCATGTGAGGCCTAATTGGGAATGGGATACACCAGGAATTCGAGCTAAGAATGTAGATAAGTTGGATGCTCACAAGTATTGGAAGGCTGTGAACACCCAGGTTCCATGCAAACCTATGGAACCAAAAATGAGACATCGCGCCCCATTGCTGGTATCTTCCCCATGTGTCCCGGCGAGCACACGGGAAGTAACCAAAACACACAGGAGAGTAGAGTTTCCCGTGGGTATAGATGAGACAGACGGGAATATGTGGTGGTGGGGTTAACAAGAACAACGAAAGGTTGCTCAAGTTGAAGCTGTCCTCCACCAGATCATCCTAGCAAAGACGACAGTGCAGTCAGTAGTACCTGAGGTACGGGTTCGACCGATGCTACATGTAGAGCGATAATATGCACCTGTATGGCTTGAATGATTCAAAGTTTCAAACCCACATCCTTGCAGGGTTCGGAATACCGATGTGTTTTTCCAAATCTCGATATCCTTGAGATATTCAAAATCGCTCGAATTAGAGATTTTAAATGTTGATGGTTTTCGTCTAGTATCTGAATTCAAATTTTCAGTACAGATTTTTGGGCGGATTGTAGAGGTTACCACTTGTAACCGACGAAAAACTCAGCTGGCCATCGAGCAGTTCTTTGCCTATAAATATTTTGTAATCCACGGTTCCTGGAAGGATAATTACAAATTAATAGATAGTGGCTTAGATATGATACTGCTGCTAACCTGATGGTATAAAAATTGAATATTTAACCAGACTTGCTACTGTAATTCGTGGATGCATGTCCCTAGGGTGCTTAATGTTCAAATAAAGTGCATCATAGGTCCCCGACAATGGAAGCGTACGTCCTTACCCATACATTGCTGGGTGTAAGATGGTATGCACGCATATGTGAAGGACAAATGTGGGGTTGAATTGGGGAATTAAGGAGTAAAAATATAGTAATTTATGATAAATCATATACTAGGCGATAGGGAAATAGGCAGGTACCGGCGTACCGCACGTACTTACCTTGGCTGTATCTCCTGCAGCAGCTGGGTGTTATTTTCCCAAACAACGCGATTGTGATGAAACAAGAGACACTGAGATACTAATAAATTATGGAATAGGGACCGATCTTAGCGATGTACTCGCTCCGTTCAGAAATGTACGACGTTTTAGAAAGCATACAGTCAAATTTATTAAACTTTGACTAATAATATATGAAAAACTATTTAGATTGGCCATGAGTAAATAGTATCATTAGATTTGTGGTGATAAATATTTTCATAATATAATAATTTTGTAATTTTTACTAATATAATCATATGAAAAGTAATAGTTAAAGTTAGGTATTAAAGACCGCGCCGATGTGCAAAACTTCTTACATTCTTGAATCAGAGTGAGTAAAAGATATGGTAATAGAACGGTGATATTAGAAATCAGGGATTATAAGGAAGGTATCACGATAAATTTTGGGTTGGCTAGGGAAAATGGAAACCTCTAATTAGAGATTACCCTTAGAGCATCTACAACAGTCTACGTCAGCTGTTACTAAGGGGTTGCCATATCAGTATTTAGATGATGTAGAGAAAAGAAGGTGATGTTATTTCTAGATGAAGAAACTAGCAAATTGTTAATACCAAGACTCAAAAAACAACCAAATACTCTATTGGAAACTTACTTATTACCTAAAAACGCGTTTTGTGGGTTCCACTATTTTAAAGCAAAATATCCACCGGATCATTTGTGCAGTCTGACTTCATTATTGATATGATAAATGAAGTAAAACATGTAAGCCACAAAGTTGTACTTCATTATTGATCATCAAGAATCATACACACTTGTAGCAATTAAAATCTTAGACACAAGCTCAAAAAACAATCCATTAAAAGACTTGTTTCTTTTTATTAGATTGAGTACTCTCTCTTCTTTTAGTAACAAGCAAAGAAACAACATATTATAGATGATCTTAAGAACTTCAACTCACAGATGCATCCCCTCATACGACACATGTCATCCCCCCACCTCCACCATCTTTGTAACAGTCCAAAAATTCATAAAGGCAAAAATACCACCCTTTGTGTAATGTCCATTGTCGTTCCGTTTGTTTGCATTTTTTAGAGTCATTTGAGGACATCTTTCACCTTTTCTGCTCTTGCGATTTGATTTACTATCGTGTTAGGGTTTCCCTAAGTGAACATCACGATTTTAGCGAATCTAAAACCCTGCTGCTCTGCCTCATCCCAATTCTCTCTAGTTCCATTCCCTCTCCCTATTCCCTCTCGGGCTAGTGCAGATCAGACCAGTGCTGGTTCGGCCAACCCGCTCCGGCGCCCTCTCTGTTCCTTTCACTCACTGTTGGTCAAGTCGATGCGACCACATCTCCCAGGTTTTAGACCGGGCATAGGCTCAGGCATGATGCTATCATTTAGCCATACCTCCCCATCATTCAGGCGCCTGTCTTTGGCCATATCATCAACAACCCCAACCATTCCGACCACTCCCCCTGGACAGGTCGTGCATATATTTATATATGATTGCCCAAGACCTGGTGACCTCCTTGTTGCTTCTCTTCACCAATTCTAGTGCTAACCCCATCCTCTTCTTCCTCCAAGAGAGATTGAGCTCCAGCCAAGCTTAAGCGCTTCGTCTCTGTCGAGTTTCCCCACACCACCGCTTGCCACACCCACCGAATTGCCTTGGATACAACTCTTGTTCCTCCAGTCAGGATACTTCAAGACCTCGTGGACCATCTATCTGCTTCCAGGGAACAACCTTGAAGATCGAAGACCACCCCCTCCCCTCAAGCTATTTGCAGCACGGAGTTTCTCCCATTGTTGTGATCCACCCTCGCCAGCCGGCTCCGACTAATTCATTTCCCAGCCGCATCGGTAAGTTCCTAGTAGCCAAATGCATTTCCTAATCTGAGCCGCCTTGATTCTCTTTTGGGATTCTCCTTTGGTTTTTCCTTTAGCTTTTCCGCTGATTCTTTTGACCCCGGCTGTGTAGTCGAATAATTTTTCCATTCGACTATGCACGGTTAACACCCCACGACCTCCTTCTTAGTCATGACCTTACTTTCTACAAAGACCACCCTCGTGGCCGCGACAGCCCATTTTACGAAGACAACCTTCTTAGCCGTGACCTCCCATTATGCAAAGACCGCCCTTTGACCGCGACCTCCTACTTTACAAAGACCACCCTCTTGGCCGGAACCACCCATATAGTCATGATCACCCAGTTTACAAAGACCACCTTCGTGGTCGCGACCTCCTATTTTACCAAAACCACCCTCGTGGTCGCGACATTCTATTTTGCAAAGACCGCCCTCTGGGACTTTCTGCAAAGACCTCCCCTGGTCGTAACACCATCACAACCACCCACTAGTCGTAACACCTCTACGACCTCCCACATGGTCGTACACCTCCACGACCACCCCTGGTCGTGACACTCGCATGACCCCCTCGGGTCGTAACACCTTCATGACCTCCCTTGGTCGTAGCGTCTCCCGTGACCTCCCAGTAGCATCTCTATTTCCCTAAAGTCTCAAATAAACAGAAACATTTGGTTTTAATGAGAGTTCAAAGCTTATTTGGAAGTTCTATACGAAACCTCCCTTGGTTCCATCTTGCCCATCGGGACTTCCCTTGGCGCTCATCTTGACCGTCGGGACCTCTCTTGCATTAATCTTGACCATAGAGACCTCCCTTGGTTCCATCGTGACCATCGGGACCTCCCTTGGCGTTCATCTCGACCGACACGACCTCCCTTGTGTTCATCGTAACCATCAGGATCTCCTTTGGTACAATCGTGACCGTCAGGACCTCCTTTGGTTCCATCTTGACCGTTGGGACCTCCTTGGCGTTCATCTTGACCGTCAGGACTTCCCTTGCGTTTATCGTAACCATCCAAATCTCCTTTGGTTCCATCTTGACCGTTGGGACCTCCTTGGCGTTCATCTTGACCATCAGGACTTCCCTTGCATTTATCATAACCATCTGAATCTCCCTTGCATTCATCGTAACCGCCAGGATCTCTTTTGGTTCAATCTTGACCGTTGGGACCTCCTCTGGTTCTAACCTGACCGTCGAGACCTCCCCTCGCTTAAATCCAAGGGACTAGACCTCCCTTAGTTTAGATCTAACATTCCAGACCTCCTTTCGTTTGGAGCTAACGGTCTAGACCTCCCTTCATTTAAGATCTAACGATCCAGACATCTCTTCGTTTAGATCTAACGATCCAGACCTTCTCTCGAGTGGATCTAACGATCCCGACCTCCCCTCGATTGGATCTAACGATCCAGACCTTCTCTCGAGTGGATCTAACGATCCATACCTCCCCTTGATTAGATCTAACGATCCAGACCTCCCCTCGATTAGATCTAACGATCCAGACCTCCCCTCGCTTGGATCTAAGGGTCCAGATCGCTACTCTTTTAGATCTAAGGTGCCAGATCTCTTTTCATTTAGATCAAAGGGTCCAGACCTCCTCTCGTTGGATCTAAGGGTCCAGACCTCTTCTCGTTTTGATTTAACGGTTCAGATCTCTCATCGATTAGATCTGAGGGTTCAGACCTCCCTCTCGTTAGATCTCTCTATTTGTCTTTTAACAAAAGACCACCCTCTTGAACTTTTTATAAAGACCATCCTCATAATCCACAACCTTTCCTTAGTCCTAGCACTCTCACGACCTCCCTTGGCTACAGTGATTCCAGGACCTCCTCGGGTCACAGTACTTTCACGACCTCCCCGTCGTATTCTTTTGCGACCACTGTAGCCTCTATGACTTCCATAGCTTCGACCACCATAGCTACTGCAACCATCTCCTGGTCGTAAGTGTCCTCACAACCAGTTCCTAGCCGTAAGCCTTTCTACTACCACCTAGGCATAAGTTCCTTCCACGACCAGTCTCTGGTTGATAGGGCTTACAAATGTATAAGCCGGTCGATCAGAGAGCCCCTGCGCCATACTTAAAGTAATGGTCTGGGCATCCTGTTGTGTTGTTGTTAAATATGTCTGCTCATTCGAAGTATTGCCATTTGTTGAATATATTTGGACTTATTGGATTTTATTTGGTTGCTCTTAGTCGTTCTGGAGTTCAATCGTATTATACATATTTAGCAACAGAAGATATAATGGAACTACAACCCCAACCAAGACAAGATTTCTAGAATGTTGAGCAAGACGAATATCAGCATATTGAGTGAGATTATTACCAGGATATCGAGAAGGATGAATATCATGATATAGAGCTTTATCAGAACATTGGCCAAGGCGAGTCAACACTTTGATCATTTTGAGCCTACTTTTTGCAAATTATGTTGCTTTAAATTATGAAACTGCATTGCTAAGTTTTATCAAACTAAATTGGTCTAGATCATAGTTAATGCCTTAACAAATACTTGTGTATAAACTTCCAATCCTTGAATTTGGACATCATTCTTTGTCACCCTAGACTTAATGGATTACATACTAGTTGATAGGTCTGTATCTAAGTGTCATGCTTAGCCTTGCTTAGATACATTGTCATCAAGGCATTAAGTTGCCCAACCACAATCCTTAAAAACTTTGGAAAATGATTTGGGCAGTAAGGCTAGGAACCTGGCTGGTATGTCGAAGTAAATGATATTTTCAAAAACAATAAAACCTAAAAAAAATTGTTTTCGACTGGGGCGGTTGGAAAGAATGGCTGGTACCTAGGGCATGAGAATATGTTGGTATGTGGATGTACCGCTCTGGTCAAGTAAGGACCGAATCTTGTGATGACCTCTCATGCAAAAACAGTGCAACCACAAGTCTATAATAGGTACGACCTGGCCAACTAGTTTGCTCGCCTCGGCGTGGCCTCCCATTGGGGGAATGTGGCATGGGTAAAGGGGAAAGGGAGCCACTGAGAAACCACATGGCACAAGAGGGGGCCTCCTGGAAGTGCTTGGCACCAGGCGGTGGAAACCTTAGCGGGTGAGGTTGCGTCGAGGAATGAGCATTGTAAAGGCCTTGTGGTAGTCTCCCCTTGATTCACATGTCCAAGGAAACGTGCGTATATATCAAGGCGATTACCTCTTGTGGGTAAAGTGTGCGAACTCTGCAGAGTAAGAAAACTATCGTGATAGCCGTGCTTACGATCAAGAGCGGTGCTAAAAACTTGCTGGATATAGTTTTCATTTTTGCAAAACCATTTTGTGATGAAAAAGGAAAGCTGGGGTGGGACCCTAGGGATTTGAGAACGGCCTGGTCCGGGACCAGTGGTAATTACGGGATAACCCGAGTATAGAAGGTGGGACCTCCACTAGTACTTTTTAAAAGAAAACTCATTAATAAAAACAGATTTGTAAAATGCTAAGTCTCAGGATTTTTTACTACTCATCTATTTCAAACTTGGCTTTGTGCAAATAAAAGAACCCTAAAGCTTCCCTTTACTAGCCTTGCATCTATACAACTGCATTGTGTGTTGGCTCACGAGTACGGTTGTGTACTCAGGCTCTGCCATTTTAATCTTTTCAAACCCATGTGATCAAGACCCCTGCGACCACTACTACCCAAAGGCTGAACCGGATGGTGTTGAAGATGATGAAGCTTAGGCCAGGAACCCCAGTCGCTTGCCTATGGGCATAGTGAATGGATCCACTTTGACTTGCTTTGCTTCCACCCTCATCTTCGTTTTCAGACTCGGCTTTTGTAAGGTTTACGCTCTCATGACTCATACGTAGAAACAATTGGCCTTATGGCCTATTATGAATATAAGTATGTTTCTATTATATCATGTTGCGGGTTTTGCATTATCCCTACGAGAACTGTCCCTAAGAACACTAATCGCACCCAGCCCGGTCCACTCTATGTGTAGTCATACATCCCACCCCGGGTGTGGTCTACAAGACCTCCTCCCAGACATCTCCAGACTTCTCGGGACCTACCTTGAACTGCTAAGGGTCTCCCAGGACATCCTCAGGATTTCCTAAGACCTCCCATGACCTCCTTACGGACCTCCTCGGAGATCTCCCCAGGACCTCTTTTTGGACCTCCTCCAAGGCATCTCCAGATCCCTTGGACCTCCTCTAAGACTTCTCCAGGACTTCCCCTTGGAACCTCTCCAAGACTGCTCAAGACCTCCTCTCAGACCTCCTCTGAGATATCTCCAGGACCTCCCCTTGGACCTCCTCGGAGACATCCCAAGACTTCCCCTTGGACCTCCTCAGAGACATGTCAAGACCTCCCCTTGGACCTCCTCTGAGACATCTCAAGACCTCCTCTTGGACCTCTCTCTAAGACATCTCGAGACCTCCTCCTGGACCTCCTCTGAGACCTCTCCAGGGCTTCCCATTGGACCTTCTAAGATCACCCAGACCTCCTCGTGAACTACAGGACCTCCTCCAGATTCTCCATGACCTCCTCTTAGACCACCTCTAAGACACCTCAAGATCTCCTAAGACCTCCAGGACCTCCTCAAGAACTCCCAAGATCCCCTCATGACATCTACAAGACCTCCTATGCCCTTTTGTCATATTCTCTGAACCTTCTACTCTAGACTTCCTGTACCTCTTTTCGTCGTATCCTCACGACCTCCACCGGACCTCCCAGGATGTCTCAATAGTACTCCTTAGGACCTCTCCAGCCCATCTCTACAGTGTTCCTCAGGACCTCCCCAAAGACGCTCTCTACAAAGGTTTATCAGGACCTCCCCAGGACGTCTCTACAGCATCCCTTAAGACCTCCCTATCTTAGGATCTCTTCCAGACCTCTCAGGATCTTCGCGAGACCTTTGCAGGACTTCCATAGGACCTCTTCAAGACCTCCCCAGGATCTCCTCGGGACAAATCTAGGTTTTTCTCGAGACTTCTTTAGAACTTCTCCAGGACCCACAGGACCACCCCGAGACCACTCTAGAACCTCTCCGAGGCTACCCCAGGACCTCCTCCGAACCTCCTTCTATGACCCGGTGTGGTCATAGGCTTGAACCAGTGTCCCTTGCACAACCCGGCCACAACCCCCTAGCCATTACCTGGTCGTTGTCCTGCCTTGGGTTGACTATGAGTACGATCAAGGTTGGGGAACAAAAAGACTACAGGGATAGTTATGAGTCTTGATCAACTCAAGATCAAGAAGGTCAAGAACTAGGTCGCGGCCCACATCGATTCTTTGGTGGGCATATCATGAGAGATTCAACCTGTTGTGCCAGGCACTTCTCCCCTTCTTGACCCTCTATGTGGATTGGGCTGCTTTCGGCCATTCCACAAGTCAAAAGCCTTAGGTCATGCGTTTGTGCTTTGTTTATTATCATGTAATAATTGAACAATTTTAGATATGTATTTTCACCAACAATGTAGCTGTGTGTGTCAGCTACTGATCCAGGGAATAACACAACTATACACATTAGATCCCAAGCTCCAAAATTGGGGTCTGACAATCTTCCACCTCCCCTCTCTCCTGAGCCTGAACCTCCCCTTCGGCAAACCACCTGCAAGTACAAAAGTTTCAAATCGTGGAATTTCAAAAAAGAAAAAATTAAGTCATAAAGTTTCAAATCAGAAAATTTCATCTTGAATCTGAGGAATTTCAACTCAATTTCAAGAAAAAATCAACTCGGTTCAGTTAGGGTTAGGGCAAGAAACTGACCTCTGGGCAACGGCGGCTTGAGCTCCTCTATCACCCTCATCCGGCGGTGTGATCTTCACCAATGTCGGCGGCAAGAGCTCCTCCCTCTGGTGGTGCATGGGCTTCAGCGGGGGTGCGGCCTCCTCGATGGGCGCCACACAGGCTCCAACAACATGGTATCTGGCGGTGTAAGCTCCCAGACTCCCTCTCACACACTCACTCACTGAGCTCCCCGGGCTCTCTCCGTGTGGGATCAAGAACGAGAAGATATGAGTAGGAGGGGAGCCTCCTGTGTGGCCACGTGTCATTTCAGATGGGCTCGTCGGATCCACGTGTCACGAGCAGGAGGGAGTCCGCGCGATCAATTCTGTGAGGTCGACCTCAACCTCAAATCAGTGAATTCGAGGGCAAATTGATGATGTAAAGACATTGATCGAATAGTACGTTAGATAGAGGTGATGATAGATAATGGTAGAATAACACTAATTAAGATAAGAGTGGTCAAATATTACTTATGATCTCCCAGGCTATCTGGTTATGTTATCAAAACAATATCCATACAATAAGGTCATCCAAGTGATAAATCATCTAAATAACAAAAAATGCGACAAGCAATAACATTCATTATCTTATGAACTCATGATAAAGCGCTAAACATGATATAATCAAGGGTAATGCTTTGAAGCGTGCGTCCGAAAAGGACATGACTCATCAGTCACTCCATCCAACGAACGTGAGCTCTGGCCACTTATTCTCTCTATTTCCACGCATCCTCATCCAACACACCCCAGCCACTCATTCTCTCCCTTTACACGCATGCCTCAAGCGTGAGCTCTGGCCAACCTTATCTATTCCCAGTCTCTACCTCCATTTTCTCCAATCCCACGCTGGAGATTGGAGCGATGCAGATAGGTATGGTGGTCCTAGCAGTGCGTCCAGCTTGGTGGAGTAGCGTCGACGTGACAGTGTCATGAGCGCCGAAGCTGGGAGTAGCGGCATGGTGACACGGGGCCCAGGGATTCCTCCCCGCTAGCAAGTTCTCATGCGCATCCTCCTCCTCTCCGCCCCCCTGCTCACAGATCCGGCCTCCCCCAACTCCGGCGTCCACTCAGTACGTCACCTTCGCCTCCCGGCCGTCACCCGACACCGCGCTCTATTGGCCTAGCCGCTCCCCCACCCCACTCCCCCACCCCGCTCCCCGGCCTCTGCAATAGGTCATATGGTCCCCCTTTTGCTCTGTTGTTGTGAATTGTTGTGATGTTACAGTCCGTTGAAAAAAATGTTGCATAATGTTCTTTGAGATGTTACGACCCGTTGAAAAAAATGTTGTATCTGCAGAAAAAAATGCTGCATCTATAGAAAAAAATTGTTGCATACTATTTACGGTGATGTTGCAAGCAAGGTAGTTAGGATCGCGATCCAAGTCTTAAAGTCTTACGACTCTACGAACCCACGACAGCCTGTCGATCCAAGTCTTACTGCCGATCCGATCCTACTCAAGGTCGGTAGGATCGCGATCCTACTCTTAGAGTCTTACGGTTCTATTTAACCCACGACGACTGTCGATCCAAATCTCATGTCGATCCTACTCGTAGAGACTTAGGGCAATTTTTTTAGAGGCCGGGCTTTGCGATATTTTATTTTAGAGCAAAATTTGTTGATATTAATTTCTGAGAATGAAACTATAAATAAACAAGGAGCATGCAAAATATTGTATCGAAGTGGTAATGCTAGTACAAATATCTATATTATGGCATGAGCAATCTTGAGCTTGATAATGATAAGCTCTTTTTATTCCTGGAGTATGTCTAGCTACTTTGAAGTAACATGCAAGTGGTAAACCATATAACAATCATACAAACTTATAGTATAGGCGTTAAATATGTGTATTTTTACAAATCCGTAGAATTGCCGATTCTACGATTCGATACTACGATTCGATCCTACCGGAGGCAAATCAATCCGACTCGGGATCTCGACTCTGACTACCTTGGTTGCAAGATTTGTTTTTCAAAGGAATTCTTTTTCCTAGCGCCGGTGTGACAGTTTGATTGTAGTACTAGAAGCATAGCACGGTGGTTTGTCAATCAGCTAGTATGAGAACATGCTAGATGCTAATGCGCTCTTTTGGAGACGTTGGAGCGGCGTATGGCGCTAGCTCTCGGACCATACGTCCGAGCGCTAGTCGCTCCCAAATAATCAACTACAGCGATAGATTGGTAACCTGGTAGTGATTAACGACTTAGCATGAGACAAGTTAGCAAAACACATGTGACAAGGGACAGATAGTCAATCATGGTGTCACGCTGAAACTATGGAATGCCGCGGCAACGGTTCATCAGTGCACAATAGCCGTGGCCTGCCTGCCGCGGCGGCGAAAGACCCTGGCGCGGCAGGGGTTCGGCAGCCCACGGCAAGGTCCGGCGTGGTGCACGATTTCCAACAATGATGAGGAGGGATGATGGCAGTGCCCGTGGGGGTGGTCTCCTGCCGGTAAGGTACAGTGATGGCATTTCAGAAACGACGACGACCCGCGCTGTGGAAGCGATGGCGGTGCGCGTCCAAGGTGTCAGAGGAGGCTCGACGGAGAAGCTCCACACGGCGGCTGAACGGTGACCGCACGCGGCACCAGGTCAAGGAGATGGCGTAAAGTCCGGGCGGCGGAGGTTGAGGAAGGTGGCAGCGGGTCATCTTGGTGGCGGATCGAAGGTGTTCGAGCTCGCAGGTGCAGGCATGCACAGATCTCAAAGGTAGCAGCACAGTCGGCACAGGAACGAGGCAGAGCAGTATTGGGCCTAGTTGGGCCAATACAGCCCAACCGACACCACCATCCATACCTTTTCTTTATTTCATTCATATATTAGTATTTTCTTTCCATTAATTAAATCCTTTTTTTGCGAGAAAAGAGTCATCTTCATTAATTATGGAATATTGATGTTACAATCACCTAGGAGTAGCCGGCTAGCTAATACAAGACGGTGCTTGTGCCCTCCAAACCGCATAATGCACAGTTCTTTTCGTAAACTGAGCTAACTTTGTAACACCCCGACCCGCCACCTAGGTCCAAAATGCTACTACTACACATTAATCATTACAACTTTGTGCAGCCAATCTAACAACTAGATATATCACAACAAAAGTGAAACATCTAGGGAGAAAGGTTTTCTTGAGAACTACATGTGACGTGGATGACCTATTCCTCCTTCCCAAAGCATGTCATTTGCAACGATCACCTAAAAAAACAATGACAAGCAAGGGTGAGTCCGGAGACTCAGCAAGCACATAATAGAGATGATAATCGCTGCCACACAAACATAACATAACCATTTCACCATTTCCATCATCAACTCTCCACTAGTGCAATTCATCATCATTCTACATGCTCATTTGATCATTGCATTGCCCATGTATGCGAATGCACCATCATTCTCATGCTCATATGCATCTCATCAGCTGATACCGGTATCGCAGAGTGTTCACCCGTCGATGACACACTCTTCCCCCATCTTCGTTAGGATGGGGTCCTTACATTGTCGGACTATATCTAGTCCCTACAGATGTAAGACTTCATCTAGAGCACACCGGATTAGTCATGTAACTTTCTCACCGACCTCACTGGATTAGTTACATGACTTTCTTACCGACCTGGCTCATGCATTCTTGCCATGATGCAAATGCACATGTCCATTGTCATTAACATGATCTATCATTGCCATCATTAACAAGGTAGTCTCATTGCTCACCTTGTCCCACCAACATTGCCATCAACATGAAACCATTATCATGTAAGCATCATCATTTAACATTACCATGTAGGCATCATCATGTAAACACTACCATGTAAGCATCATCATTTAACATTACCATGTAAGCGTCCTCATGTAAACACTACCATGTAAGCATCATCACATGAATATTATCATGTAAACATCCTCATGTAAACATTTCCATGTAGGCATCATCACATAAACATTATCATGTAAACATTACCACGTAAACATCATTACCTAAACATTACCACGTAAGCATCATTACCTAAACATTACCACGTAAGCATCATCACATAAATATTATCATGTAAGCATCATTACCTAAACATTACCGTGTAAGCATCATTCCCTAAACGTTACCGTGCAAGCATCATCATATAAATCTTACCATGTAAGCATCATCATGAAAACATCATCATATCACGCGAACATCGCATTCTTGTTAGCACTTACAGGTTATCGCTTTACTATGCACTTGCCTGTTAACCAAGCGGAGTGAAGTAATGTGCGGATGACGCCGTTCCAGAACCTCCACCTGAACAGGCATTCAACCAGACTCAATACATTTTAGCAATACATGTACTCATATGAACGTCATTGATCCTACGCGCACAACGACGCGAACAACCCCTCTCACCGGTATTATTCCACTAATCCGGTGCCAAAAATAAATAATAACAATAGGTTAGAGTTCGAGTCGTCTAACCTTGCGAGTGAAAATTTAGGTGCGCGCCCCTAATTTTCTTTCCACCCCTTCCTTTTCTCTCTTTTCTTCTTTCTTTCTTCTTTTCTTTTTTTTTCCTTCCCTTTCTTCTTTCCTTCCCCTGGCCGACACTCCCCTGGCTTCCTCCTTACTTCTCTCCCCCATTCCTTCGATTCACCGACTCACTTTGCCTCCCCTCTAGCCTCTGGCGCCTCCTCCAGGCTCTCCTTACCTCGCCTCGGCTCCACGCCGCTCCCACAAGACGCCACGCAAGACCGCACCGCCCGAGAACCTCCTCCTGTCTTGCCGCCCTCGTCGGTCTTGCTCAACACGACTCCTCTAGCTCCTCTCGCTAATCGACTTGTCGGCCGCCCCGAGCCCCCCTTGGCCTAATGCCGCCGAGCTCCCGTGTGCCGTGTCGCCTCCCACGCTGCGTGCGTGTGAGTGCTGGCGCCACCATGCTCCCTACGGCTCTCCTGCGCCGGCTCGGCCTCGGCGCCGGCGCCTCAAGACGCCGCCGCCCACGAACTCCCCGTAGTGCTCCTGGTGAGTGCTCTCCTTTGGTGGCTTATGGGGAAAGGCTTCGGCCGACCTCTGTTGTTTGGTCTTATCCCCGACTCTCTCTCTCTCTATTGGTTTTCTTCTACTATAGGAGGTAATTCGTAAAATTGTTCTCAACTTTCACTTTTATTCCCTTAGACTCTCTGCCGGTATTACATTCCACCCCCCTTAGCAGAATTCGACCCCGAATTCTGGCATTCAACAATCCACACGAATGCACAAAATGAAATAAATTGTACATAAAAATAACTCGTACTCGTACTCGTAGAGAACAACTCCGGGTACTTCTCGTGCATGCGAGACTCCAATTCCCAAGTCGCTTCTCGCTCAGATTGATACGACCAAAGCACCTTAACATACTTTATCTATCTGTGCATCAGCACCTTCTTTGATTCCTCCGAATCCGAACTAGACGGGACTTGAAGGTAAGGTCTTGCTTAAGGGACAACGGTTCTAGCACGATCTCATGCCCTGGATCCCCTAAGTACTTTCTCAACATAATGCACTCCTCGCATAGACTCAGGAAGGTCCAAACGATGTGCCAACTTTTCAATTCGTGCCAGAATCAGAAATGGCCCAATGTACCGCGGGCTAAGCTTCCCTTTGGTACCAAATCGCACAACTCCTTTAGTGGGAGACACTCTCAAGAGCACCTGATCCCCCACTTCGAACTCTAAGTCGCGCCTCCTCACATCCGCATAGCTTTTCTGCCTACTCTGGGCAGCTAGCAAGTTCTGTCTAATCTCCGCCACTCGTTCCACTGTTTGTTGGACCCAATCCGGACCCAGAACATCCTTCTCACCTACGGCATCCCACAAAAGTGGTGATCTACACTTCCATCCATATAGAACCTCGAATGGTGCTGCCTGAACACTAGAGTGGTAGCTGTTATTGTAGGCAAACTCCACGAGTGCCAGATAATCCTCCCAGGTACCTTTCCAGGACAAAGCTGTCAGACCCCAAATTTGGAGCTTGGGATCTCCTGTGTATACTGTGTCATTCCCTGGATCAGTAGCTGACACACACAGAATACCACGTTTACTCAAGCGTTTACCTACAGAAGCTCCACACGGACACATGTGTTGGTTCGTAGACACGGCCATATTTGGTCAAAATAGCAATTTAGAAGAGTCTTAAAGAGGTCCTAGTACAGTTTTGTAGTGATCCCAGGGAGGTCTTGAGTGACCCTGAGAAGGTCCTGTGGAGGTCCTGCGAGGAGGTCGAGGGAGGTCTCAAGGTGGTCGAGGGAGGTCCTGAGGAATACTATAGAGTTGTCTTAAGGAGGTCCTGAGGTGTACTATGGAGACGTCCTAGGGAGGTCCTAATGAACTCAATAGAGATGTTCTGGGGAGGTCTTGGGGATGCAACAAAAGGCATAGGAGGTCTTGAGGAGGTCCTAGAGATACGCCCAAAAAGGAGTACAGGAGGTCCTAAGGATGTCCGGAGGAGGAGGTCCTGGGGTGCAACCAAGAGAGTACAGGATGTCCTGGGACATCTGGAAGTAATCTTTAGACCATATAGGGGTGGTCGTGGGTCTCCTGGTAGTGGTCCTAGACTATCTAGGGGTGGTCGTGAGACATCTGTCTAGCGATTAGGCATAAACTGACCTTGAATCTTACTCAATATGTGCAATACTTGATACGAACAGTGCAAGCCCATAATATATTACATAATTATCTGGCCGTGCAGCCAATTGTTTACAAAAGCGCCACTTAGGCGTGAGTTTTACAGAAGCTAGAGTGCGGAAGTAAAACAGGTATGGAAACAAAATACAACATAGTGGATCCATTCACTTTGCCCACGAACAATTAATCGGGGTTCGACCTAAGATTCATTATCTTCACCACCATCTGGTTCATCCTCCGTGAAATCTTGGTAGGGGTCCCGATCATTCTGAATGCGAAAAGAATATATTAGCGAGCACGAGTACACAACCGTACTCATGAGCCAACCCACAATGCTGATTCTTATAGATGCAAGGCTATTCAAGGGAAGCTTTAGAGTTCTTTTATTTGCACAAAGCCAGTTTGAAATAGATTAGTAGTAAATCCTAAGACTTAGCAATTTAACAAATCTGTTTGAGTTTTCTTTTGAAAAGCATTGGTGGAGGTCCCACCTCCTATACTCGGGTTATCCGTATTTACCATCTTGGTCCCCACCGTGCCTTTCTCAAATCCCTAGGGTCCCACCCCAGCCTTCCCTTTTCATCACAAATGGTTTTGTAAACATAAAGACTATATCAAGCAAGTTCTCGGCACCGCTCTTGACCGTGAGCACGGCTATCATGATAGTTTTCTTACTCTACAAAGTTCGCACACTTTACCCACAAGAGGTAATCGCATTGATACACACACACACACACACGTTTCCTTGGACATGCGAATCAAGGGGAGATCACCACAAGGCCTTTACAATGCTCATTCCTCATCGCAACCCCACCCGCTAAGGTTTCCACCGCCCGGTGCCAAGCACTTCTAGGAGGCCCCCTCTTGCGCCATGTGGTTTCTATGTGGCTCCCTTTCCCCTTTACCCATGCCACATTCCTCCAATGGTGAGGCCATGCCGAGGTGAGCAAATTAGTTGGCCAGGTCGTACCCATATTAGACTTGTGGTTGCACTGTTTTTGCTTGAGAGGTCATCACAAGATTTGGTCCTTACTTGACCAGGGCAGCACATCCACATACCAACCTCTTCTCGTGCCCTAGGCACCAGCCACTCTTTCCAGTCACCCCAGTCCAAAAAAAAATAGTTTTTCATGCTTTATTGTTTTGAAAATATCATTTACTTCAACATACCAGCCAGGCTCCCAGCCTTGCTGCCCAAATCAATTTCCAAAGTTTTTAAGGATTGTGGCTTGGGCAACTTAATGCCCACATGACATTGTATCTAAGCAAGGCTAAGCATAACACTTAGATACAGACTTGTTAACTAGCAGGTAATCCATTAAGTCTAGGGTGACAAAGGATAATGTCCAAGTTTAAGGGTTGGAAGTTTATACACAAGTATTTGTTAAGGCATTAACTATGATCTAGACCAATTTAGTTTGATAAAACATAGCAATGCAGTTTCATAATTTAAAGCAACATAATTTGCAAAAGGGTAGGTGCAGTATGGTCAAAGGATTGACTCGCCTTACTCAAGGTCTTTGCGATCGATCTTGTTCAAGCTAGTTCTTCTTCGCCTCGGCTTCTATAATCGCAAAGCAATCGAAAAGGCAAATAAGCAGCTATTCCAACTCAAATTGCTTTCAAATGTGCAACGAATTCCAGATAATGCAAAAGACTAGATTTAGAAATATGAGACCAACATAGTTGAAAACTCAGTGGTCGTCGGATCTGTGGTGGTCGCAGCAACTACTTTGTTTCAAGAAGGATACAGCAAAGAAGTCATGGAAGTACTATGATTTGGGGTGGTCCTGGAGGTACTGTGACTAAGAGAGGTCATGGAGTCACTGTAGCCAAGGGAGGTCCTGGAATTACTGTGCCAAGGGAGGTCCTGGAATTACTGTTTCGGGGAAGGTCATGCGAGTGCTAAGACTAAGAAGGTCGTGGACCATGAGGGTGGTCTTTATAAAAAGTTTAAGAGGGTGGCCTTTTATAAAAAAGACAAATAGAGAGATCTAACGAGAGGGAGGTCTGAACCCTCAGATCTAATCAAGGAGAGATCTGAACCATGAGATCAAAACGAGAAGAGGTCTGGACCCTTAGATCCAACGAGAGGAGATCTGGACCCTTTGATCTAAATGAAAGGAGATCTGGAACCTTAGATCTAAAAGAGTAGAGATTTGGACCCTTAGATCCAAATGAGGGGAGGTCTGGGTCGTTAGATCCAATCGGGAGGAGGTCTGGATTGTTAGATCCAATCGAGGAAAGGTCTGGATCGTTAAATCCAATCGAGGGGAGGTATGGATCGTTAGATCCAATGGGGGAGGTCTAGATCGTTAGATCCAATCGAGGGGAGGTCTGGATCGTTAGATCCAATCGGGGGGGAGATCTGAGCCTTTAGATCCAGGTGAGGGGAGGTCTAGGCCCTTAGATCTAAGCGAAGGAAGGTCCGGGCCGTTAGATCTAAATGAAGGGAGGTATGTACCCTTAGATCTAAGCGAAGGAGAGGTCTGGGCCGTTAGATCTAAATAAAGGGAGGTCTGGGCCGTTAGATCTAAATGAAGGGAGGTATGTACCCTTAGATCTAAGTGAAGAGAGTTCTGGGCCCTTAGATCTAAGCGAGGGGAGGTCCCGACGGTCATGATGGAACCAAGGAAGGTCCCGATGGTCAAGATGAATGCAAGGGAGGTCCCGGCGGTTAAGATGGAACCAAGGGAGGTTCCGTATAGAATTTCCAAATAAGCTCGAACTCTCATCAAAACCAAATATTTCACATTTACTTGAGAATTGTGGAAATGGGAGGCTCTTGGGAGGTCGTGGAAGCGTACGACTTGTGGGAGGTCATGGAAGTACCACGACCAGGGGTGGTCGTGAAGGTGTACGACCAAGAGGGTGGTCTTTGCAAAAGGAGAGGTCATGGGCTAGAGGGTGGTCTTTGTAAAATGGGTGGTTGCGACTGCGAGGGTTGTCTTTGCAAAGTGGAAGGTCTGTGCAAGGAAGGAGGTCATGGGAGTGTTAACTGTGCGTAGTCGATCGAGAGAGGTCTTTGACTACACAATAGTGATTGAAGAAAGCCAGGTTCGACTTCTTCATGCGATCGATCAAACCAGTGAAACAGCTAGAGGAAGAACCAAGGAACATTAGAAGAAGAAACAAGGCAGGCTCGAACTAGGAAGAGTTTCTGTCCACTAGGAACTTACCGGTATGGAATCTGGGGGATGGTTAGTCGAAGCTGAGCTGGTGACGATGGATCACAGCAATGGAAGAAGCTCTGTGCTGCAAGTAGCTTGAGGGAAATGACAGTGGTCTTCGGTCTTTAAGGTTGCTTTCTGGAAGCTGGTGCTTGGCCTACTCGGATGTCTTGGAATGTCCTGATCGGAGGTGAAAGGAGAGTAGTCTCCAAGGCGATGGTTGCCTGCAGCAAGGCGGTGGTGTGGGGGGCGTTTGACAGAGACGAGGGCTCGAGCTGGATTGGAGCTCGAGCTCTCCTGGAGAAAGAAGAGAATGGGGCTAGCACTATTGGCGAAGAAAAGTAACAAGGAGGTCCCAAGGTCTTGTGCCCCATATATGTATATGAATGACTTGACTAGGGGGAGTGGTTAGAGTGGTTGGGGTTGTTGATGATATGGCCAACACAATGTAGAGGTCGTGTGGCTTGGGTGACAGGCATGAAATGCCGAATGACATCCAAAAATAAGAATTGAGAAGATGCAGTCCAAATGAGAAAACACAATAAAGTCCAATATGAATTAAAAAAAAGGTGATCAAGACACGCAACAATAGTTGTTATACAAAAAGTTTTAAAAATCCCATATTTTTGCCTTTATGAAATTTTGGGCTGTTACAAAAGCACAGGACCTCAGCATGTCCTCTAGTGTTTGAATGATGTGTTCGGACTGCCCATCCATCTATGGGTGGAAAGCAGTACTGAACTAAAGCTTCGTGCACAATGCATCCTGCAAACTCTTCCAAAACATGGAGACAAACTTGGCATTTCTGTCAGAAACTATCATCTTGGACACACCATGCAACCTCACTATCTCACGCACATAGATAGGTGCCAAGTCACTTGCTGAATTCATTGTACGAATAGGGATGAAGTACGCGGATTTACTAAATCAATCCACCACCACCCAAATTGCATCCTTATCTTGCTGGGTACGAGGTAAGCTGACTACGAAATCTATGATAATGTCATACCATGGCCACTGAGGAACATCCAAAGGCTGTAATAGCCCAGCGGGACATTTATGCTCAGCTTTCACCTACTGGCAAACCCCGCAAGATGCCACATATCGAGCGACACCCACCTTCATTCTCTTCCATCAGAAGCTCTTTTTCAAATCTCGATACATCTTGGTCTCACCAGGATGTACCATGTACGGGGTACGATGAGCCTCTCTCAATATATCATCCTTGACCTGTGCCTTTTGTGGCACACAAAGACGGCCCTTAAACCGCAATGTGCCCAACTCATCAAGGCTAAAGTCCCCCTTTTTCCCTTCATCAAGGCACTTCCTCACTTGTTGAAGCAACCGATCATGTTGTTGCACTTCTCTCATTAGCTCTGGAATCGCCAATTCCAAAGACAGAAATGCGTCTCGGTGGTCTTTGTACCAAAGATAACAATAAGATATTTCCATTCGATCGAAGTCAACAATAAGACAACCTAGAGTGGAGGGTGTCTCCTTGCGACTAAGGGCATCCGCAACCACATTCGCCTTGCCCGGATGGTACTGGATAGTGAGATCATAATCCTTAATCAGTTCCAACCACCTTCTTTGCCTTAAATTCAACTCCTTCTGCGTAAAGATGTACTTGAGACTCTTGTGATCAGTAAAAAATATCACAAGACTCTCCATACAAATAGTGCCTCCAAATCTTTAGAGCAAAAACTACTGCAGCTAGCTCTAAATCGTGAGTAGGGTAATTCTACTCATGTTTCTTCAACTATCGTGAGGCATACGCAATTACATTGTTGTCTTGCATGAGCACGCAACCCAGACCCACTCGTGAAGCATCCGAGTAGACCGTGAAGCATTTCCCTGGCTCAGGGAGGATGAGAACAGGGGCAGTAACTAACTTTTCTTTCAAAGTGCAGAAACTGCACTCACATTCATCGGTCCACTGGAATTTCACGCCCTTCCGCGTGAGATGAGACATTGGCTTGGTATTAATTGAGAAGTCTTTTACGAAGCACCGGTGGTAACTAGCTAAGCCCAGAAAACTTCTCACCTCTTTGACATTAGTTGGCCTCTTCCAGTTTACTATAGTCGAAATCTTGGATGGATCTACTGAAATATCCTCTTGGTTAATCACATGACCCAGGAAGTCCACTTCAGAAATCCAGAATTCGCACTTCTTTAACTTGGCAAAGAACTAATTCTCCCTCAGAGTCTCAAGCACGAGCCTCAAATTCCGCTCATGCTCTCCCTCCGTCTTAGAATAAATCAGGATATCATCGATGAACACAACCACAAAATCATCAAGGTACTTATGCAGCATACTGTTTATCGTCTCCATACAAACAGCAGGGGCATTCGTTAGTCCAAAGGACATAACCTTATACTCATAGTGCCCATACCTTGTAGAGAAAGTGGTCTTTTCTATATCATGTTCCCGCACTCAAATCTGATTATACCCAGATTGCATATCAATCTTGGAGAACACCTTGGCTCCCTTTAATTGATCAAACAAATCCTCGATATGAGGCAAAAGGTATTTATTTTTAATAGTCACCTGATTAAGAGCACAATAGTCTATGCACATGCGTCAACTCCCGTCCTTCTTCTCAGTGAATAGGACAGGGGCTTCCCAAGGTGACACACTACGACGAATCAACCCCTTGGACAACAAATCATCCAATTGCTTCTTCAACTATTCCTGGAAAGGCCGTGCCAACCGGTATGGGGATAAAGAAATAGGTCGTGTGCCAGGAACAATATCAATCCTAAACTCCACATCCCTTTCGGGTGGCATACCCAAAAGCTCTTCAGGAACTACATAGGGATACTCACACGTCCCTGGGATATCCCCAAGGTGTAGCATTTATCGATGACGTAGATGCCGGCTCCCACTTGATAATACTAAAGGGGTTCTGACAACAAACCCGCTCCATGTGGCCCGACCGACCACATTGCTAACACTCTCCTGTCCAAGAACATTTAGCAGCACAGTGCCCACCACCACACATGAAACAGATCATGCCCTGCCTTGGGACAGGACGATAGGCTGGGGTCACTGACAACGAATGAGGCGTTGTAGAAGACGACCTCGAAAATTTAGACTTGGACGACTGCGGGGGACGCTGGCCCACCACCACCCTCCTCGCTAAAACTCCTCTTCTGGTCACTACCAGAAGCGCTTGGACCACCAGAGGGTTGCAGTCCTTTAGTGAGTTGCATTTCCATCTCTATCCCTCTGGCTTGATCTACCACTGACATAAAGTCATGTGATGTAACAGCTCTCATGACATGCCGAAACTCAGGGTTGAGCCCTCGGCGAAATCTTTTAGCCTTCTCCAGATCATTGCTCGCGGCCAATGGTACGAAATGGATCAGATCGTTGAATCCTGTTTCGTACTAAGCTACGGTCATCTTCCCTTACACGAAGGTCGATAAGGCGACCTCCATACTCTTCATAAAAGATTCAGGCAAGCCGCCTTGAACGCGCTCGGCGAAGATCTCCCAGTGGCGGGACCTGGGGCGGGGTCCTAGTGAAAGGACTTCCCCACGGAGATGTCCACCTGACCCTATATCTGGAATGCCACATAGTGAGCTCTCAGCTGTGAGCTCATCTCTAGGGCTTCAAATTGCCTTCTCATAAAGCACAACCAATCCGTAGCTTGGACTGGTGTACCCTCCCCATCAAAAGTGTCTAGACGTAAAACCAACCACTCACGAAGGCCCATCCTTGCCTCCGACACAGTTGGAACGACTGTAGGTACCACAACGGGTCCAGTCATAGCAGCAGCTGCCGGCGCTTGTTTGCGAAGCGCACGGACCTCTTCCATAAATTCTCGCAGCAAGGCCGAAGACCTTGCCTGAATCCCAGCTGCAGACTGCTCAGCGGAAACAACCTCTGCATCAGGTGCTTCTTGCTGAGCCTTAAGCGGTGGCTCCGCTTGAGCACGGTCACGACCACGGTCGCGACCTCTACCTCTACCCCTCAACATCTTCGTTAACCAAGCATTCACACAATCAATTCACAAATTGTTACATCATAACATTGCATGCCAACAACATAACTAGCTAAAACATATATACAACAATGGATCCAAAACCCATCCTACTGTGCACCAGAGTGTCAAGTTTAATTTAATTATTTGGCCTAGATCAAGTTTTAGTAATTTAAACAACCTAGGTCTAAAAATTTTCACCACAGACTTAACGCAAGCTCTGATACCAACTGTAACACCCCGACCCGCCACCTGGGTCCAGAATGCTACTACTACACATTAATCATTATCACTTTGCGCAGCCAATCTAACAACTAGATATATCACAACAACAAAAGTGAAACATCTAGGGAGAAAGGTTTTCTTGAGAACTACGTGTGACGTGGATGACCTATTCCTCCTTCCCGAAGCATGTCATTTGCAACGATCACCTAAAAAAACAATGACAAGCAAGGGTGAGTCTGGAGACTCAGCAAGCACATAATAGAGACGATAATCACTGCCACACAAACATAACATAACCATTTCACCATTTCACCATTTCCATCATCAACTCTCTGTTAGTGCAATTCATCATCATTCTACATGCTCATTTGATCATTGCATTGCCCATGTATGCGAATGCACCATCATGCTCATGCTCATATGCATCTGATCAGCTGATACCGGTAGCGCGGAATGTTCACCTGTCGATGACACACTCTTCCTCCATCTTCATTAGGATGGGGTCCTTACATTGTCGAACTATATCTAGTCCCTACAAATGTAAGACTTCATCTAGAGCACACCGGATTAGTCATGTAACTTTCTCACCGACCTCACCGGATTAGTTACATGACTTTCTCACCGACCTGGCTCATGCATTCTTTCCATGATGCAAATGCACATGTCCATTGTCATTAACATGATCCATCATTGTCATCATTAACAAGGTAGTCTCATTGCTCACCTTGTCCCACCATCATTGCCATCAATATGAAACCATTATCATGTAAGCATCATCATTTAACATTACCATGTAGGCATCATCATGTAAACACTACCATGTAAACATCATCATTTAACATTACCGTGTAGGCATCCTCATGTAAACACTACCATGTAAGCATCATCATTTGACATTACCATGTAAGCGTCCTCATGTAAACACTACCATGTAAGCATCATCACATGAATATTATCATGTAAGTGTCCTCATGTAAACATTTCCATGTAGGCATCATCACATAAACATTATCATGTAAACATTACCACATAAACATCATTACCTAAACATTACCACGTAAACATCATCACATAAACATTATCATGTAAGCATCATTACCTAAACGTTATCGTGTAAGCATCATTCTCTAAACATTACCGTGTAAGCATCATCATATAAATCTTACCATGTAAGCATCATCACGTAAGCATCATCATGAAAACATCATCATATCACGCGAATATCACATTCTTCTTAGCACTTACAGGTTATCGCTTTACTATGCACTTGCCTGTTAACCAAGGTGAGCGGAGTAACATGCGGATGATGCCGTTCCCGAACCTCCAGCTGAACAGGCATTCAACCAGACTTAATACATTTTAGCAATACATGTACTCATATGAACGTCGTTGATCCTACGCGCACAACGACACGAACAACCCCTCTCACCAACATTATTCCACTAATCCGGTGCCAAAAATAAATAATAACAATAGGTTAGAGTTCGAGTCGTCTAACCTTGAGAATGAAAATTTAGGTGCGCACCCCTAATTTTCTTTCCACCCCTTCCTTTTCTCTCTTTTCTTCTTTCTTTCTTCTTTTATTTTTTTTCCTTCCTTCCTTCTTTTCTTCCCCGGCCGACACTCCCTGGTTTCCTCCTTACTTCTCTCCCCATTCCTTCACTTCGCCGACTCACTTTGCCTCCCTCCGGCCTCCAGGCACCTCCCTCCCGGCTCTCCCGCCTCGGCTAGGCTCTAGCGCCGCTCACAAGACGCTTCGCTTCACTGCACCGCCTCGCCAGAGCCTCCTCCGTCAGGCCGCCTCGCCGGTGCTGCTCTAGCACCTGCTCCCCGCCGATCACCTCATCGAGCCGCCTGAAAACCCCCTTTGCGCTCGCCGCCCCGAGCTCCCGTGCTTCAGGCGCTACCGCCTCCTCTGGCGTGCGTGGTAGAGTGCTTGGCGCCTCAGGTGCTCCCTCGACTACGCTGCGCCGGCTCGGCCTCCAGTGCTGTCGCCTCCCACGCGATCGCCGCCTCCCACGAGCTCCTGGTGGTGCTCCCCTAGTGAGTGCTCTCCTTTGGTGGCTTATGGGAAAGGCTTGGCCGACCTCTGTTGCTTGGTCTTATCCCCCTCACTCCCTCCATCTCTCTCTCTCTCTCTCTCTCTCTGTTGGTTTTTTTCTACTGTGGGGGGGTAATTCGGTAAAATTATTCTCAACTTTCACTTTCATTCCCTTAGACTCTCTACTGGTATTACAAACTCATGGGCTACTCTATTACAATCTCTCTTAACCTTACGAATTTGTACATCCGGGAGAAGTTGCATCAGCACCTTCGATTCCCTAAAGATGGAACTCCACCGTGATGTTTCCTCAATCGACAACTTCAGATATGAAGCCACCACAACACAGTCAGTCTCAAGCACCGTAGGAAGTCTAACCCATTCAGAAACCTTCTCTACAAGCAAGTACTTTTACCTCCTCCGCTTCTGCACAATTCTAAAGTATACGCCATGCTGACAATAAGACATTGCCGCTTGAGTCACGCGCGAAAACACCAATACTTGCTTCGCTAGTAGCTTTTGAAAATGTGTCGTCTGTTAAGGTATTTGTGATATTTTCTTTGTACTAGGGTTTAGTCTTGTATCCCCTTTATACTCTATATATATTGCCCATTAAATCTTTTGAATAGATAACATGATATTCATAACATGGTATCAGAGCAAAGGTTAGGGTTACGATTTGCTGCCACCGCCGCTGCCTCCAAGCCTCCGCTCGTCCTCCACTGCCACCGCCCCTGGGAGGAGCAATCTCCACTCCCGTAGGTGGCCTCTTCGAGCCTCGCCCGGATCCGATAGCTGTCGCCTACTCTGGAGCCCGCATCACCAGGATCTGGCCGAGGCCGACGTCACCTCTAGCTGCCGCCTCGCCAGACCGACCTCCCCACCGCTCCATCCATGGCGCCGTCTCAGCCCAACATCGTCTGGTGCTCCGGATCCATGCTGCCGCCCCAGATCGGAAGGCCTGGTACCCCATCGTTGCCAACGCCATTGCTCCCTCGCTATTGCCTCGGGCTCGAGTTTCTCTACTCGAGCTCCCACCGCCTCCGGATTCACGCCGAGCTTAGGCCCCTTCTCGGTCGCCCTCGAGCTACGCTGAGCCGCCTGACCTTGTGTCTCAGTGGGTCGGGCCGGAGATGGCGAGCGGCTAGCTAATACGATGGACTTCAAATTCAGATGTTACAATTCATCGCGGTGGTGTCCATCGTAGGGTCACCACCTCTGTACTCCGAACATTCATTTCTTCGCACATTGCATAGATTCCTGTGATCCTGTCGACCTCTTGCCTTTAACATCCACAGCAGGCATGAGGTCACCGACAGTTTGAACACACCCATAACATATGTTGGCAGTGCTTGTGCCACAGACTTAATCAAGACTTCTTTGTTGGGAATCACTCCCTCACTCAATATATGTTTTTCACAAACACAAAACTGATTCACTCAGTCTTCCTCTTGGTGGGCTTCACGCACATGCACACAGACTAGAAAATGGAGAAGAACATGTACAGAGAACAACTAGGAACTCATACACACTGCCGAGCTACCTTTCCCCTCTGTACTTCTCATCTACTAATGGACATAGCAATGCTTAAATACATGACAAATACACGCACGTCCGGAGGAACTGCTCGGCCCGTCGCGCCACTACTGCACTCGCCCACGACGCCCACATTTGCGCCTTGACCGACCATGTAACATCCCAAATCTTGGGTTGTATTTAAAATGTATAAAAGTAAGGAGAATTTAAAACTTTTGAACATGCATTGGTTTTTCTGGAGCATTTGTATAATTTGTTGCATTTGAAATTTTAGAAATCAAAGAAAACATACAACTCAATTTGAAATTCCAAAAGAAAGAAGGAACAAAAACTTGTGATAATCATCTGAAAATAATTTATTCAAATAATATAATAATTATCATGAATAAATATAATTTTTCCCAAATTTTTTGGGATAGTTTTAGCCTCAGAAAATTCAAACTCAAATCAATAATCTTTTCTAAAGTTTGAATTTAAATTACACAAATTAAAACTTGAACAGTAGGTTTTCAAATTTTATTTGGGAACTAGGTTGTCCCAGGAAGCCCCCTGATTTATTTCGGGATTTTAGGAAATTCATTTCTAATTATAAAGCCCTAGTCAAACCTGACTTTTGTTTGGTCAAATCAGTTTTAAACCTCGTGCTCAGTACTGTTCATCTGGCCCGAGCCACACACTATTGAACCGACCACACTACTCGTCTCGGCCGGACCAACTAACCGCACCCAACGATAGCCATCCGATCAACACCGAACGGTCCCAGCAGAACTAGTCCATCGCACCGAGCCACCCTCGCGCGCGCTGTGTTGTGTCGCTGCCCGTTGGGTCCCTCTAGTCAGTTCCATCCCCTACCTCCTGCTGCGTCGCACAGAAGATGAGCACCACACGCCCACGCCGCTCTACCGCGCCTCCATCTCCGCCAGGTCATGCCGTGAGCCACCGCCCTCTTCCACCTATCCCCGAGCATCCCGGCTAACGCCGCCTCTTTCTCCGTCCATTGCCCCGCTCAAAACCCCTCTTCCTCCATTCGCTCACTTCTCACAACCGAGAGGAGGAGGACGCCATTGTCGCTCCTTCACGCAGTGAGCTCCAGTACATTGGTTCTTCTCAACTCTATCTTCGATGTTGGTTCCATTTTTGCTAATGCGAGCCCCTCATTTTGCTTGTAGCTCTCGGTTCTTCATCGTGTCTTCATCATCTCTAGAGCGTGCGCCGAGCAAAACCTCTTCGGCATCTTCAGCTCCGGTGAGGGTTATCTTTCCCTTAGCGCGTCAGAAGGTGTCCTAGAGTACGAGCAAGCTTCCTCTTTCTCTAATTTGGCTTTCGTTCACAGGAGCCTCGGGATTTTGATTTTCCCCCTTTTCAGCCGCAAGAGCCCCCTTTCGTCCCCGACGCCGCACGATGGGGCATTGACTAATCCCCTGCTTTTACACCATTCCCGTAGCACCCTTTAGCTTTCCCCTCATCTCTTTCTCTCTCTCTCTACTCAGGGCGAGCTCTCCTCGGTGAAGCCACTCCGCCGCCACTATTCTTCGTCGCCGGCCCAACTCCGGCAACCTCGTCGGCTCCGCGTCATACGGATGAGCTCAGTGAACTCCCCTGTTGCTTATGCGCGCACTCTTTTCACCAAAATGTTGTCGTGTCGCTTTTGCCGCTATAGCCGTAGCTCTCCACCGCCTTAGCTCGTCGCGCCGCCGCTTCGGACCACCGCTGGCGTTGCCACTGGTGCCGCCGGGTGCGCGAGGGTGTGAGCTTCCCATTCTAAGCACTCACCCGAGTCGCCCTAGCTTTCCTCGTCGCCGGCGAGTGCGGCAATGCCGCGGCCGCGAGCGTTTCCCGCGTTGTCGGATTTCCGACCGTAGCAGTAAGTCATTAACGAGCCAAATCTCCTTGCTTTTAGCACTAATGATTGTTTAGACTATTAATGGTTGTCTTAGAGAGAGTTATTGTGTCTCTTGCATGTGGGACCGAGCACAGTAAACAAGGAATAAATAGCAGTTTGTGTGTATGTTTGACATGTGGGCCCTGGAACTTAGTACACCGTGTAGACCCATGGACCGGTTCATGGACCCTCGGTCCATACACTGCTTTCATGCACCTAGGCTATAATAAAGGGTCCCACCTATCGGTTTTAACTCAATTTAAAAGGAAAATAGAGCGGCACTATTCATTAGGCCCCACTAGTCGATGATTGTGGCTAGGTTAGCTTTGGTATAAAAAGTATTTTATGTTTATATGAAATCCGAAATGTTTTATTTATGAACCGAAAATTGGTTAAACTTCAAAATTGCATAAGTAATTCATTTTAGCTCCAAAATTGATGATTCAAATTTTGTTAGTTTCCTTTTAAATGTACTTTAATATAAAAATGGGTTGAATCATGTTGTCTTTATTCTGAAAACACTTTTGGTAAAATTACTTTAGGGTTAGTAATATTGTTGCATTACAAATTGCTTTAACTTCAAAAATGCATAAGTATTTATCTGTTAGTGTAGTTTATTGTAGAATAGGTTTTGAGCATGTTGCTGTTACTAAAAATCTCATCTTACAAATGTTTTATACACTACTTTCATAACTTTGAAAAATCATAGAAAATTCATCGTAGCTCCAAATGAGGTGAATCAAATTCCATTGTTCATCTCATGTGGAGCTCTGCCTACCATAAAAATCTCAAGTGCACCACCCCTCTGGAAATTTTCACCAAAATATTTAATTCGGATGAACAGTAACCGATAGCAATTTATTTGGATTTTCTGGAAAACTGACTTTCAAACTGTCATAACTTTTGCATAGAATATCCAAATAAATTGATTCTTGTTGCTAAATTCACCTAAAATCATGATATACCTTCTGTGAATTTTTTATGATTTTTGGATGACTTTGAATTTTTAGGTATTTTCGGTGTTATTCGTTCTTATTGTGCTTTCGACTTCTTTCGGTAGGTTCCGAAGATCCTATTGTATACGAGAGTGATCCTATGCAGCAAGAAAGTCATCCCCAGCAAGGCAAGCAGTTTGATCATAAATATCCCATTACTTTCAAGTCTAATACTTTGTTTACAAATTGTATGTATGCATGCTTTTGTGTCAAAGTTTATTTTCCCGATTAGATGTAGTTATTCCTATTGCATAGTTGCCCTTAAATTGTTCATCCCCTGCCACTAAACATAAGGTATTAATATCGCCGGTGAATTAGAGCCCGGTGGTTGAATTATGCTCTTTTATTGTCTTTTCGGTGTCATACTTAGAAATGCTTAGCTACCGGTAGAATTGGGCAGTTATCGACTTAGTCGATATCTTTGATCACACAAATCATTTTATTACACTATGTTCAGCACCTTGTGCTATGTTACTTTGAAAACTAAAAGTGTAAATGAAATGATTTAGACTTGGGCAAGTGGTTGGATGGTGGATATCGAGTGTGTGAATGTCATGCCTAGGTCAACAAGGACCGAACATCTTGTTTCACCAAAACCAAGCATAATTGCGTGCTAACCACATGAGAGGCATATGGAACCTCTCTTGACTTAGTACTTTGACATGTGTTAGCCCCGGGTCGCATGGTGGTTGTGTGCGTTGTGTTGAAAAAGAAACTTGTGTGTGCTTGGGTGAGCAATGGTGGAGGTTATCCACTGCGAGGAGCATCGTCCTTTTTAAAGGCGGTGAGCATCTTTGATGACTCCGTATCAACATATGGGCTTCTTCCATATGGGCGACTCGTAGTTAATGCACAATATTGGAAATGTCTCGTAGGACTTAGCCGTGCTGGCATACCAAAGGAAGTGTGCTTAATCATGTGGCGAAAAGGCGGTCTGACATGTGGGTACATTGGTACACCCCTGCAGGGTTCAAACTATTCGAATAGCCTTGTCCTAAGTTTTGGATACGCTTGGGATTGGATTTGTAGGAGTTAGACTCAACATTTTGAAACTTTAATTAAAACTTGATGTGGGTGGTGTGAATGGGGAATTCATGCTATTGTTGTGGTGGCTATTGGGTTAGCCACTTCCAGGATGTCTTGTTATTATTGTTACTTGTATCTCGCTATTTTTGTCAAATAAAAACAGATTGTAAAACTGCTTTAAATCTATTACATTATTGCAAATGAAAACTTGCTTTATGCTGAAAATGAGTCTAGAGCCTCCTCCACTTAAATAAACTTGCATGTAGCTATGTATAGGCCTGTTACCCTACACATAAGTCTTGCGAGTACATTTTTGTACTCATTTTGCTATGCTTAAATTAATTGTTGCAGAGGAGGAAGCTGATCCCCAAGGGATCCACTTTTGCGAGATGTGCGGCGGGTTTTACGACTAGGTTGGTGGCCCGGTTGGTTGTCTTGTGGGTTAAAGGCATACTAATTGGCTTTTGTTTATCGCCATCTTATGGTACATTTGCTTCATTGCTTATCTAACTCAGTAGTTGCTATTTGGCGGTCGGCCCGTTTTGTAATAACTTTATATTGTATGTCTTTTGAATTATTTAGTTGTACTTCGGTTCTATGTGTTGAATGGAGTTGATGCATGATTTTTGTATGGGGTATGTGTACTGCAATTCTGGGAAGTACATATACGCCGAGAGTCGAGATATTTAATTTGTAATGCTTGAATCATCTTGATTGTTAAATATTACAAGTTAAATACCCCGGATTTTCACAGACCAACTACGCACACCATGATCCTAATTGAGTGCTTCTTGCGCTGACCGAGCCGGGAGCAGGCGCATGCACACCACTAGCTCATACATACTTAGCTGCATGCACACACTAGACAAACTTGCATATACACTAGTGTTTACTAATTTATCTACATGCAAAACAATAACTCTACTACTTCAGGTCATGCATGCTGATACATAACTGACATGTCAAGATTATTCCAACATTCTTTGCCGCCTGCTGACAAATATTCTTCAGACCAATCCGTTAATCTTTTAGCGGCTGAAAGCGAGCCGCCTTCATCCGTCCTTCTGGGGTAGGCAACCCCATGTACTTCTTTCTCCTTGAAAGCGGATCGCTCAACTTGAAGGATTTGCTTAATGCTCCCTTGTACCTTCGACAGCTCGAAACAGAAGAAAAGTACACTAAACAGAAGAAATGCTGTCAGTCTTACACCTCAGCCAGCGCTAAAACCAGCACTGTGAAGTCATGAGCTCTAGAAACTGAGCTTCTATGCACCAAATCACTCTTCATTTTCAACATTTGTCCACGCAAAAGCCTGGCGGGTGTTTGTATTAAAGATAGAAGAGGAATAACAACCAATGAACAAACGTCTTACAACGCGGGTAGTGTCCTGATTTGTCCCAAGCTTAATGATGCTAATGCCAGTTTGCCATCCTTGCTATACAGTCCTGTTTCTACGATGGACTCTAAAATCTACGGAAGTGTTAATTGCGAGGCCATTTCAAATTCAGGTGCACATCGACACTTGAGATTGAAGCTGCTAGTTTGCCTTTTGCAGCAGGAAGACATGCGGTAAGGATCGAGGTGATTCTTTCTACTCTCCCTGCTAACCAATGCGAAAACGAAATGTTGAAAACCTCAACACCACCAACGAATAAGCTATAACACCATCATACACCCTTCGACTTGCAAAATCCATAGAGGAGGCCACCAGCCCAACAGCACCACCTCACGCCATGCTTCTCTTCAGAAACTTTACATGGCACAAAAAAAAAGAGAAGAGAGAGACAGGGAAATAATGAAGAAAAAATGAGAACACTAGGGCACATGCACATGTTACACACTACCTAGGGCTAAAGGAGAGATGCAGAAGCTATATTGCACACATGAATGGTTGGTTACATTTGCTCATGGTGACAGATACCACTTTCACTACTCATGGGCAGTTTGAGTTCTTGCCAGGGCCACCATAGTAGAAGTACGTGCCCCAGTCGCCATTGTTGTCATTCTGCACATCATAGCAGTTGGATCGCTCAGTGAATGTGCCCAACCCCTTTGGGGCCTTGAGCTGGTTGGTGCTGTCCACCACCTGGATGTTCTTGAAGTAGCTCGCCTTGCTGAACCCTTCCTCCGGGAAGTGCCCGCTGCCCATCTGCGTCGACGTGTGCGCGCCGTCGGGCTCTGAGTTCACCACCTCCCCACCCCACTCTATCATCGACGCGCTATCGGCGAGGTAGGAGAAGAGGAAGGATGGCCAGTAGCCGAGAACATATTCCTTGCCAAACTGCATCCACCAGTTGCCTTCCTTTGGGTCCTGCTCACAAATTAAGCGCACAAAACAGCATCATTAGAGATGTCATAAAAGTATTAACCGTGTAGTACTTGTGGTTTGGAGGAAATAATTTTCAAAGAACCAGGTGTGAGTCAGAGGAGCATGGGTAAGAGCACAACAGCAAGTGGGCAAGATTCTCTAGCACTGTGTCTCGTGCTAATTCTTTTTTTTGTGCTAATTCTGAAGGCACTAAGCATGGCATGTGGTGATGCTTAGATAGTTTAAAATTGCTCACCTTCCAGATTAGTATACTGATGTCATACTGGGAGCCAGCGTAGTTCGATATGGGAAGATGCTCGCTCCCATGGCAATCTCGCTGTTGATCTGAATGAACCCTGAGCACAATATGTTGTAGCACCCTGTAGCTTGGTATGCATCACTCTACGAATTGCCCAATAGCAAAGCGATGTAAGAAACATTGAAGTTAATGCGTCAACGACGGAATGTTTGCTACCAAGTACAGAATCCATTAATAATGTAAGCATGAGCAACTGAGTTTGTGAGACTTACAGTCCAGTATGTGAACAGCCTAGTGTTGTTGTCTCCATAGAGGTCCGGGCTAACCTGATGAACCAAACAATATGCATAAATGATGGTCAGACATACCTCTCAGGTTGCATCGCGGCAGGCAGAACGACCGCGAAAATGGTCGGCATTTACTTGGCAAAAGTATGAATCAATGAATGTGATGAAGCTCATGAGTTCAGGTTCTTTCAGTACCTGCCACCCGGCCTCGATGCTGTTGAGATCCTCCCCAAATGATCCCCCAAGATCCATAGCTGGGACAAGCTGAACTCATTAGGCTGCTGGATCTTGGGCTCCCACATTAATGGTGGCTTTCGCACCGTAGTACTTACCCCCTCGACGTATGCTATCGCATGCTGAATTCGACAATTAACAGTTCAATAAGTACAACATGCCAATGCCATTACCATTACCATGTTCTTCAATCTCAACAGGATATGTGGACATACTTGGTGACCGCCCTCGTTGAGCATGTTAGGATCAATGGACAGCGGGTTCGGGGCGGTCTGCCATTTCCTGCCATACCGCCGCATGGAGCTCGCTCGGAGCAGGTCATCCTTCTTCGTTCTCCTGATTGGGACAGTTTCCTTCGGGCACCTCCCATTTTGATGCCACTGCTGGAGCATCGGTTTCTCGCCTGCATTGTTGGAGGCCACGCTGCTCTTGGCATCATCATACAAGCCTTCCGGGTGGTAGGCCGGCCACAACTGCAACGGTAAAAGATTTTTGCAGAGTCAATGTTGAGAGCAACAAATTAATAATGGACATTTGTAAAAGTTCTTGCGAAGGATTGAAATGTGAATGATAGTTTGTACCTGGAGAGTGTGGTTCTTGAGGAGAGGGTGATCGAAGGCTGGTTGGTGGGAGATGTGCACGCAGTCGATGATGTCCCCATCTGGGCTCTGCACGGTTTGCAAACAACAAAGAAAAAAGATATAAATCAATCAGAAATGCTCGTGTTAACTTCTTTCAAAATTCCTCTCAAAAACACTACTTTCTGAGAGAAAAAAACTTCACTCTGCAACTTTTAAGAAAATGCAGTGAAAGATGGAATGTTAACATGCCATTGTCAAAATCAGCTCATTCGTTGCGTTTGAAAAATAACTGCTCCTCACCAAAAAAAAAAAACTCAAATTTAACATGGAAGCAAAATGTTCAGAAATACAAAAGGATTCTGCCCCATTTCCGTTGGAGAAGACTACTTTGCCAGAGCCAGCCTGGATGTCAAACCCATCTTTCCTGCTCTACGTTGCTTGAATTTGCCAAATCTACCTCCAAAAGATAAGAACTTTCTGGAAAATATTTGTAAAGCAACAAAGGAAATCACCACCAAGAACAACCCAAAAGAAGCAGAGCAAAGCAAACTTTTCTGAATAAGAGAATACAACTTCTCACTGAAGCTTACTCAAATCCTACCAAATGCAGCTAAACTACTACACGAAATTCCACAGAAACAAAGCAATAATCCCAAGAACACCACCCCAAAACCATTTCACATCAAAGAAACCATCATTTTGAGCTCCCATTTTCCTCCGATGCATCGACACAAAGTTCACTTACTACCCCGAAAGAAATCATCATTTCCAAACAAAGAAATAAAAAAGCCCATTTGCGAAAAATTCAAGAACGGTAACTACCTCGATGGTCTTGACGGCCGGCTTGTTGAGCCGCTTCAGGTGCCGGTGCACCCTCGCCGCCGGCGCCCTGGCCTCCACCGCGGCCGCCCACAACACGCAGACCGCCGTCGCGGCCAGCACCCACACCGTCACCGTTCCACCGCGCGCCGCCGCCATGCGCGCTACAAGGTTGAAGTCCCTGCTCAGCTCAGCCTCCCCCTTCTTTTCCTCTTACCTCCTCCTCCAACTGTATCCAAATTGCAAGAAGGTCCTTTTGTCTCACAGAAAGGCCCCTCGCCGCTGCCTACGGCGAGGACTGATCTGAGAATATCGAAACAATGCGGGGGGCGTTACTGAGCGGCTTCGTCTTCCTTGGAATTGGATGCTGCTGCTAGTGCTACCGGGGAGGGAGTGTACAATGAGCAACTGGAAAGTGGGAAGGGACTAGTCGCCATAGCTTTAGCCGTTTCCGAGCTTTAATTTTGGATTTCTGGACCAAACTGCCCCTGCCTGTCTCCATGATTCGTGAATAATAGGCGCACAGGGTGGCAACGTCCGAGTGCCGACCAGTGTCACACTGATCGGTGGGACCTGATGTGAAAATTTGGAGAAAGAAAATATTGGAAAGATGCCTTCATGCCATGATGTATTTAGAGATTTTTCATGTTGTCAGAATGCCAAAGCAACAAGTTTGAAGAGAAAAATCGAAATGGCTTAATTTGATAATTCCAGATATTAAATTAAATTTTACAAGAAAAATATTTTTTATGCTAAAATTGAAACCTTAGATAGAAAACTTTGAGTTATATCATTCAAATTTATGTTTAGTGTGAGTCCAAAAACATTATGTCCAATACAACCACTCTAAAATGCTTATGTTGTATTATTCTATTAATTTTTAAAACACATAATTTTATATGTCATATGGTTTTGCAAGGCTAATGATATACTTTGCATCATTACAGGTGAATACCAAAATTAATAGCGGAGATTAGAAATTTAGATATAACATAGTTTGTTTAGCTATACACAAAGTGAACAACGTTGTTTACTAGATATGTGTGTAACTGACATGTGCCATAAGATTAAAGTGCACATTAAATTTTACTTACATCTATTTACACAATGAAAGTAAAATGAGATACGTTATGTTCTAGAGTATTTTATTCCTGATTTAGGAAACATGGTAGTGCGTTATTGGTTTATTTTGGGCAGTAACGAAAACGCTTTGGGTGAACCACGCTGTGCCCGTAGCAGTTCTCCATCTCTAGGTGGTGCGCGCCCCCATCTCCTGCCCACCGTGGCGCCACCTCAGGCAAAGCGACAAGGTCTCGGTCGACCTGCGACACGTGCGACCTGCGCCGCGCCCATGCCCACCTAGAATACTTTAGTGAGTTTAGTCTGAGCCCGCGGTAACTGACAAATGGACCCACCAACCTCTGGACCCACCTGTCACTAGCGCAAGACACTGAACCGTAACAAATAGTTTTTAAAAAAAATGAGTTACGAAATAGTAAAAATAGTCTATTCGTGACTGAATTGGCAAAAAAAAATAGCACTAGCACTGATTCGCTCACAGAATACTATTTTTGCTATTTCGTTTTAGAACAGTGTCATTTAAACCAAAAACGCTAACAAATACTACGTCCCTTTGCGAATATTTGGCATCACTGATTTTTCACGATCTCCAGGATTAAACTTTGATAATAATTTTTACACTAATGCAGTGTATTTCTTATGACAAATCTAACAATATCGTTATAATTTGATCAATCTAAATATTTAGAAAAACAATATGATCGAATATTACAAAGTGTGATCGGTCCAAATCGCCGAGTATTAGCAAATGGAGGTACTCTTCTTAGCGCGCGCTGCAGCAAGCGAGTGCCACTATGCTCGTCAGTAATAGTGAGGGAGCGGAACATTGGATTCGCTATTTGCGCTCGGATAAATCTTCACGCTGTGCAACACACGCAGGCACCGCGGGAGCCATGGACGGCCGTCGAGAGCACACGCGTAGAGGATGACTAGTGGGCCCTCGTGCCTTACCAGTGTTCTGCCCAATCCAGTGCCAACCATTGTATGGACTATTCACGAATTTTTTTTTTGAAATAATACATTTTTTAAAACAAATTACAAAACTAGGTTATCATCTCAAAAATTGCAAAAATAAGTTCTGCCGCCATTTTATCGCGACAGAATCTCGCCAGATGAAATGGCGACAGAACCTGTGCTTTGAGGCGGTTCTTGTCGCCATTTCAAATGGCAACAGGAATATATGAATTTTTACATATAGCAAATAAACTCAAAAAATTATAAAATTTTTTGGAGTATCCAGATAGAGTGTTCTTACTTGTGTAATTTTTCATAATTTTATCCATTATAAATTTGTCTCTAAAATTTATTTAAATATACTATTTGTAGAATTTTAAATATACCAAATGAGGTCCAAACATTATGAAATGTTTTGTGGTTTCTCCTTACATAGTGAACTTGTTTTTGTAATGTTTTCAGAATTTTATATGCTATGAAATTATCTCAAAAATTAAGGGTACACAATTAAGTAGATTGTATCGGAAACCTAAATTCAGAATTTTAGAGACAATTTCAGAGCATATAAAATTCTGAAAAAATTACACAAACAATTAAACTATGTAAGGAGCGTTCACAAAAAATTTCATAATTTTTGGACCTCATTTAGTATATTTACAAATTCTACAAATAGTATACTTAAATGAATTGTAGAGACAAATTAATAATGGATAAAATTATGAAAAAATTACACAAGAAAGAACACTCTATCTGGATACTCCACAAAAAATTTATAATTTTTGAGTTTATTTTCTATATTTAAAATTCATATATTCTGTCGCCATTTGAAATGGCGGCGAGAACTCGCCACTGCAGGTTCTGCCGCCATTTCATCGGCGATAGGTTCTATCGCCAGATGAAATGGCAACAGAACCTATTTTTGCAATTTTTGAGATGATAACCTAGTTTTGTAATTTGTTTTAAAAATGTATTATTTCAAAAAATTCGACTATTCAACGCTTTAGATTTATCTTTCCCTGTTCATTTCTTGTAACATCCCAAATTTGGAATGTTTTTGAAGCATTTAAAAATTAAAAAACCATTTGAATTTTCTTGGTCAAGTTCGGCTTAATTTGAATTTTCATAAATCAAAACAATTTAATGTGATTAATTTAAACTTCAATTAAATTCAACGCCAATTTATTTGGGTTCCTTGAGTTCCGAGTATTTTCTAGGAATTTTTGTAGTTTATTTGCTATTTCTTTGAGCTCAGTTTGCTTTCCTCTCTTTTCTGAAATTCAAAAGTCTTTTGAATTTCCGAAAGATCCTCTCGGGCTCGATTCCTCTCTCCGGCCCAAATCCTTTTTGCCGCCGGCCCACCTCTATGCTCGCTTTTTCCCGCGCCGCAACCCGCTAAGCTTTTTCCTCTCGGCCCAGCCACTCACGCGTGAGGCCCACCCCAAGCCGCTAGTTCGCCTCCCTCCTCTCGTTGCCCAGTGGGTCCTCCTTGTCAGGGCATCATGTCAGCATCATCCTCTTCGTCTACGGCTTGGTGTCCTAAAGCTACATGACAAGTGCCACCGGTCTTCACCAAGATACTCCCTTCCTGAGCCTATATAAGCCGCCCAACCTGCGTCAAAATCTTCGCCTCGCCTTCCTCGTTCGAATCCCCAAGTCAACTTCGTCAATTTCCTCTTCATTTCGTCGGATTTCTGCCGACAAGCCGTGCACCACCGCAAGCCTTCCTCATCGGATTGCGTCATCATCGAAGCTTCTTCGCCCGCATATTCGAACCTTTGAGTTCGCCTCACTGTGTTCTTGGCCTTGCTCACCTAGTCGTCCCCGAAAGATCCTCGGATCGCCGCCACCACTTTCTTTTCCAAGTCCGGTCGCCGCCTTCGTACCTGATCTCGTCACCGATGAGTCCCTTTGCTCTTTCATGGACGTCACCTCGCGTCCCTCGTTGTCTTCTTCTGATCCCCTGCTTTCTTTTACTCTCTTTGCCATCCTAACACCTCGCCGCAGCGGTGTCTTCTTCCTCACCTTTGACTGTCGATGTGCCGCCGCCTCCATCCTTCTCCGATCATCCCGAGCCACCCTCTATGCTCCTTGTGCTACCATCGAGCCTATGCTCACCTTCTTTCTCCTCGGGCACCCTCGTTTCACCGTCGCAACCGCGAGCCCATGAGTCTCCCCCGCCATGCCGCCATTCTCACGCTGCTGTCGCGCCAAAGCCCTCCTCCTCGTCGGCAACCTGTTTTGCCCCTTGGTCGCCCTTTCGTCGTCGTGCCGTCGCAAGCCGTCATAGTGACTTCCTCTGCTCGCTCTCTCATCTCTCTTTCTCTCTCTTGCATGTGGGCCACCCCTATCATTCTCTCTCTTATAGCCCGGCCCCACATGTCATCATCTTTTATCTCTATTTCACTCACAAGTGGGCTCCACTTGTCCGTTTCAATTTCTTTTTCTTTTCAGCCGAAGGAATTTTCCCTGAATATTCTTCTCTCTCTCCTTTTCCTTTCCGACAAATCTTATGAGAGTCTGTTCTCATTCGTCCGAACTCCGATTCAGTCCATTCAAATTTCTAAATTCATCTAAAATCGAGATCTTTCTTTTAGAATTGGTTTTTCTATTTTTGGATTTTATTTTATTTTCTTTTGGATTTATTTGTGCTTCGACTGTTGTTTTCTCTCTCGTTTAGATGATCTGTTTCAAAGAGTAGGACCAGAAGCAAACTTTAAAGATTAAGTGTGATAACTGAGCAAAGCCAAAGCTAAGGCAAGTCATAGTCCTTTGATCATATTGAACCTATGATTTTAAAATTATATTGTTTTATATCAAATTGCATGTTATCTTTATATCAAGTGCTTTTAGGAATAGTTAATCATATATTTGTCATTATGTCTCTATTGAACATTTTAATACCGTGAATCACTTGTCGCCATAGAATGGTTAATTTTAGTTGGACATATTTGTATCACCAATATTTGGATGTGTAAATCCGGTCCCGACATTTTATGTAATCAACCCAGAGATGATTTTTAGTGGAATTATAATTTTGTGGTCGCACAACAACTTATTGGTTGAGACGATTTATAATGCACTCCTCCTGTTCACAAAAACAAATTGTTTTGGAATGCGTGTAGCCAAACTTTGGAAACATTCTTTATCAATATCTTTTAAATATTTAGATTAGATGCATGAAAATCATATGTGTAGATTCGTCTCGAAAAATACTTTCATACTATAATAATTTTATTGGATTTTATAAATATATTCTAATAGTAATTAGTAGTCAAAGTTGTATTTTAGGGGCGTGTTGATGTCTAAAAACAACTTATTTTTGTGAAGGGGAGAGAGTATAAGTTTGTAAAATACTACTAGATCCCAATAAAGACGGGTTTGAAATGTGGAGGTCGACAGGGTTGGTTAGTAGTTAGTAGTTACGGCGTTTTTCAAGCAACGTGGCTTTTCTGCTCCATTTCTAAATCTATAACTCCCTGTAATGACATGTGTGGACGGGATAGTGCATATCTTCATGCGAGAGGCAGTACAATCTCTAGATAAAACAGCATTCTCGGAAACATCACCAAGTAGAGACAATCAATGGTTTCAGTCATTGTACATTTTCACCCCTCTCTTAATGAATTAGGCAGTGCTCCTGCCTCTCTTTTCTAAAAAAAAACAACCTATATGAATGAAGCTATTGTACATTTCCAGCTTAGCACAATATCAGTTGGTAACTGAGGTAAGTACAGAGGGTTAGAAGAACCATAGATGCAAACCTGCAAGCAGTAATTATGGTGTTCTTCTCTCTCTGCCTGCCTTGGGTTAGTTTTGCTTTGGAACCTCACCGGTCACACAGTTCACAAACATCTGGTCAAGGCAACCCCTGCCCTGCAGCTCTACCATGATTGGTTTTGGATGGGCCCATGACCAGACATTGATCAGTGTGTCCTTTCACTCACTAGGGTAAAAAAAATGTTCAGGAATCCAAAGGTTATCTCTGACTCTGTGACTCAAACTAAGTAAAATGAACTAAATTGAATGTTTTTACATACTTCAAGCTTGCCATTTGTCCTGAATGGCATCTTCTGCTCTCTCATCATTACGCTTCTTTATTTGAGAAGCTACCTTTTCTAAATTTTATTTGAGAAATAGTCTGTTGTCTACATGGATGAATAATTTCTTTGATGGTTTATAGTTATGTACTTATGTAGTGGCATATGACAAGCCAACTTTCTGGTGAAGATGTCACAGATTCTTGTTTTTCTATGGAAACTCTCTGGGGTTTGTTGAGCGGCAACTTCCCTGATGTTTGCTTCATTTGCTTGTTCTAGAAGCTGGATCCCTTCCTAAAGCAGTGCAATATCAAGGAACAGATGGAATCCATTCTCACAATAAAGACAATGCAATCTTCTCACTTTTCATGGAATAACAAGAACTTGAAACTTGAATGGCATCTTTCTTATTTCTCTTTATCTTTTTCTTTAAAAAATTCTCCATTACAGTTTAAGAAAATTAAAAGAATGGTAATATTATATGGTGGCCACACGGCCACACCTCAACTAACAAAACCATACTATTGCACCAAGTCACCAACAACATGAATTAGTGTACTAGCATATAGATTGCACTGATGCACACAGAGAGGCCACTGCATGCTCATCTGCGCTGCAACTATTATCAAAAGGATACTCCACAATTAAAGCTAGCCATCTATATTCTATGGTTCTATAATGCAGGCACTCATGAAAATCACCCATATCTCAAAGACTCTTGTTTATGCCCTTGCACAAAGCCACTTTCCTCTTGCATTTTCAGTAAGGGCACTTTGCTGCTAAAATTTTTCCTTTTCTCCCATGCATCATCACATGAGCCCATGTCACTTTGCCACGAAAGAAAAGATGGGAGGGAGTAGAAAGGAAGAAGGCATGCATGATCCAATTGCATTTGCACCCCCATCATCATCACATGGGCTGCTCCCACTAGCCTAGCTGGTAGATTTGTCCACTCACGTCAAGCCCAAAAAGTGTACCCTCTGATCTTCCTACCATCATCTTCTAGAGAGAGAGACACTCACTTGGAATGAAAATGTGAAAGATATATCTAGGTCACCATGCTCCTACTCTATGGGGATGTCAGCAAGGTACAATAAGATTCCCATACTATAATATACTTTGCTGATAGAAATTGTTACTAACTCAATAGTATAATATACTTGCTGATAAAAAATTGTTACTAACACAATAGTTCAATATACTTGCTGATAAAATTGTTGCTAAATCAATGAGTAGAGAGTGGTCCATTACCTTGAAATTTGTTGACAGGTGAGTTACAGTGTTTGGTTCACACACTTCATGCCTGCCGCTTGCTAATGCTACTGTGATATCTCAATCATTCTCAAACATCCTTTTTATAAAAATAACAAAACCCCCATCATGCATTGCTCAAGAACCACACAGTTTAAAGGGGCATCTTTCCTCTGAGCACCCAAGGGAATATAGAGACCTAATTAAGCACCATGATCTGAAGTCCTTAGTGAGTTAGTGTGATCAAGTTTCCAAACACAAATCATAACACGTCCTACCACCGGTGGATGGGTGGTAGGTGATGGGCTTGGACCAGCTCTATCACAAGATTAGCTTAAAGCGTTTATTTTTCTTAATATGGAACACTTACGAAGATTGGTTGTCTAGTTCGTGACCACAGACCACCAAACCAGTCACACTTAGTTGCAGCATCCTATGCCAGCGTGTCCTCAAATGTCATAGTTTGGTGTAAATTTTGCACTGTTGTTATCTTTAAATCAATCATAGTACTCACTGTGGCATCCAGTGAACCAAAAATGCTGGCTACAATACCATCAGCTGAAGTCATGTATATGAGTTTGAGACCAGGGGTTTATGGCAATTGTCCACAAGAGATAGAAGAGGCCGAACCGCCGAAGGCCTAGGAGACACACACAATAATGGAGCAATGTGTTGGGCTCCAAAAAGGCTGCTGGTACTGTACATGATACATGGTGACCAGAGAGAGAGGGGACCCTACACATTTTCAGTTTGTGAGGCTGCTGACTGATCATGTCATCTGCCAAGATAGGCTGGTCACTGTCTGGGACATGTAGGTTGGGGAGGACCCTGCTCTCTAATCCATTTGAGTAGGCAATCCAGATATGTGAAAGCTACATCTCATCCACATAAAGCTAATCATTTTGGAGATGGGTAAAGGATGAGCTTGCCAATCATATTGATCAACTAATGAACTCTCAAAAAAGATGTAGGTAGCAAGTTGGGTTGTGGATTGGGGAGAGATTAACAATGTTGCATGAGGCCAATCTTTAACAATCTGGTAATATGATGTTTTGCGACATTCCTTGGTGAGTATTTAGTATTCAGTTCAGAGTGTTTCAAAAAAAAAGTATTCAGTTCAGAGATTCTCCGAGATTGTCCGGCCATATGCATTAGGTAGTCACATGCATTGCAGTATGCACACAGTGGAAGGAATCCAAAACCCAATGATAGTTAATACTCACTCACATACTTTGCAGATGGGTACAAAATTACCTTTTATGAGGTTTGAGTCTGAAGTCTTTTGGCGCGTCAGGCCAACACAAGACTTGGATATATATGCCAGACGATTTCAGCATTTGGTTGAAACTTAGCTGTGTAAAGGGAAGTTGGTAAGGTTTCAGGTTCAGCAAAGAGAAACAGATCATGAGACACGGCATAACGATTTTAGATTTGGTACATCTACATTTGAAAGGAAGGACCAAAAACTTACAAAAAAAATTACTTATTTGCCATGCAAAGTTACCACTTTCCACTTTTGTTTCTTTCGATGCCACCGAGAAATTTTCCGCATCTCTGTCATGCCACTTCCATTAGCTCTGTCAGGGCAATCAGCTTAGCTCTCTGTCAGGGCAATCAGCTATTCAGCTGTACCTGTTAGCACATGACACATGCCCATCTTGCACCTCCCCTTCTCCTTTGCTGTGTCTCCACCCCACCCCTCCTGTCATGGCCGCCCCACCCCTCCCACCACCAGCCGCTGCTGATCCAGTTCCCCCACACCTCCTTGCCTGATCGAGATGAGATGAGAAACGAGATTCTTGCCGGATCCGCGACAGGTCCTCCCCACAACTCCTCCCCACCCCTCCTTGTCGGATCTGTCTTCCCCAAGTCTATCTCTCCCACCACTAGCCGCTGAAGATTTCGCTCGATTCCGCCACCGCGCCGATTCCGCCGTTGGGTTGCTCGATTCCGTCGTCGCAACGCTTGATTCCGCCGCCGCATCGCCGATTCCGCTGCCTCCATGGCCGTCGGGCCGCTTGATTCCATTGGGCCGCTTGATTCCGCCGCCGCATCACTGATTCAGCGGGGTTGGATACGGCCGGAGGCGAAGGATCCCTGAGGTCGCGGTCGGCGTGACTGGCGGCCAGCGTGTCTCCGGTGAAGAAGTAACAATAGGAGGGGTTGGATGGGAGCACAAGGTGGCCGCATAGGTGGTGGAGGTTTCGATCAAGGGTTAGGACGAGGATGGCGACGAATTTTACAGATTTGCAGAACTTGACCTCCATGGATGCGTCACCGCAAGGGAAAGAAAAGGAAGATGAAGGAAGAAAGGGGAAAGAAGAAGGAATTTTTTTTAAAATATATTTTTAAAAAAAGATAATTACAAAAATAAATAGCTGTTTCAAAAAATTACAAAATGTGTTTTATCATGGGTTGAATCCGGTGATAGAGACTCTCGCCTCATCGTCGTCGGTTTAGGTACTGTGAATGAAGCGAAGTGAAACGATCTTCTTCTCGTCACCATTGAAATAGCGATCGGAAGATTGATCCTATAAAAATCTCTTAAAATCCTAAAATTCGGCATATGACCTACTTTTATTTAGAAAAAGAGAATGAGAGAAGAGTAGAGGGGAGGAGAGAAGCTAGCGAAGCGTTGTCCGTCCGGTTGCCCACCTCTCGGGTAATTTTTTTAACCGAATGGATTACGTTGTTTTAGATGTACGGTTACGTAGTGCAGTACGTTTTACATAATACTTTTCGGTGGGTAGTCTAGTTTTAGATATGTGGTTAATCGTGGAAATGTTCTTTATGGTGTAGTACATCAAATATGTCCGACGTCGCCAATTTGGAAATTTACTATGGTCAAGAAACTATTATAGAGGGTCCCGAGGGATTGATTTGCGTTATTTCAATCGGCGATCGTGTCCTACCAAGACCGAGTAGCGTCGTGGGGTATTTGTGATCACGATGGTTGTTCCACACATTCCAAGTGGACTGTGATGTGTACGATCTGAGATTGAATTGCATTGCCTCATGGGTAGCACAACCCACATATTTGGAGTTAGTGCAAATTGAAGGAACAAATTCATGGCACTCATATGTACACATGACGAGGAGGAGGTGGAAATTGGTCCTTCGGTCCAAGCATATGCCAAACCCACTCTTCCATCCACAATTGAATAAGAAGAGTCTTGTGCCAAGAGAAGTCGAACTCCAATGGCCACATGGCCTTTGAATGGTGAAACTTCCTGAGTTCTTGATCTTGTCGATGAAGACCTCGCTGAGTAGCTTCTTCGGTTAGGCAAGCTAGTGGTCTTGCTGACGAGGGTGAGGATGTGGAAGCCGGACGCAGCGCTGGGCGGGCAGGAGCCCGGAGGGGAACCAGGAGGCAGGAGCCTCTGAGCCTGCCGCCAGGAGGAAGAAGACTTGATGGATGAATTGGAGGATTGAATTTGGGGGAAGCAAAGTCTAATATTTATTGGCATTTAGGGGTACTGTTGGCACTTAGCAGTGAAAGACTTGTAGAGTGTAGATGAGTGATATTTATATTGGTATTCGATATTTATTAGGTTCATATAGTTCAATAGACAATAGTTGTATACTTGTATATATATGTCAGTGAATAAAAGAGAAGATAATTTTGTCCAAATGTCCAATTATTTTATAGCTTGTGTAAATTTAGTTGTTAGATAAAAGAGAAGATTATTCTATATAGTTCAATAGCTTGTGTAATTTCAGCTTGTTGGATAAAAGATGATATTATTTTGTCTTAAATGTCCAATTATTTATGTGAAGTTTTTGTTTTCATGTAGACCGCAGAGCATTCAAAAGTAAAGAGGAAGCATGTAGATTTGAAATCTTTGTGGAGACGAGTTGGAAAGAGGCCAATATCTATTGAAAGCAAAATTCAAAGTACATCTCCGTCCATTCGGTTGCAAGCACAACATGAGAGTGATATCCGAGACGAAATTGTAAGTCCGAATCAATTCAACCAAGCATAGAACCTCCCTATTGTCCCCACTTATAGATGGCACGAAGATGATGATGATGGAGATGATGAAGCGGTTTATGTTATTGATTTGCTTTCTCATGATCCGGAAGCGGATTCAATCACACAATATGATGTCAATGAACAAGATGCGATCAAAGGGATACATTGCATTGGGGCCATGTCAACCACGAGAACATGATTTTCCAAGAAGAAATATTGGAGGTATGCGTCGATTCGTAGCTACTTGGTATGATGGTTATAATTATGTGAAGAATAAGCTAAGGAATAGGATGGGAGAACAATACCTGAATGATTGCTTGGTTACATTTTTTGAGCGAGAATTTTTTGTATAAGTTAAGGATGATGGCATCATATCTCGCTTCCAAGCCATAAAGGAACGTCGAGTTAGATTGTAATTTTCTTAATTATTTTGTAATTTTTTTAAAATTATTTGACATGTTGTCTCTAGTAAGAACAATTTAAACTTTGTTATTTTTTATGTTATGATTATGAATGTTTATGTTTTACATTGTACAACATGTTTATAATTTCAACACCCATTTTGAAAATCTGGATCCGCTTTGGTACAAAAAAATAGTGTCGGAGGAATAGTGGCGCCGGTGAGCGTGGTGCTTCGGGCAAAAAGGAAGGTAGCACTCGTAGGATGTTGCGAGGAAGCCAATGGCGTGGGCGATATCGTCGGGGATCAACGACGGCATCGAAACGCACGATATAACGTGGTTCTACTGTTTGTGGAAATTTTTGCTTGAGGCGAGATAGTGGGCTAATTCGAGGATATGAAGAGAAAGCCGAGGGGCACGCGGCGACACGGTTGGCTCGGCGAGATGACCTTCGATGGTGACGCAGTCCGACGGAGAAGACCTTTGGTGGCGGCGGGCGGACGTCGGCGTTGTGGGCAAACGGAGATGAGTTAGTGGATGAGGTTTACGGCGAAACGAAGAGGGAACCGTGGGGAACACAACGCTTGCCTCGGTTGGGGTGGAAAGCGCGGTCGTCGTCGTCGGTGGTGACGACGCATAAAATGGACCAAATAATTAACAGAAATTAAATAAAATCTAAAAATTATGAAATAAATACTAAAAATAGTAGATGAATTTAGATGAATTTAGGTGAAGGAATCAACGGATTTGGAGTTTGCATTTGAGAGAATGGATTTTTGGAAGATTAAAAAGGACATGTACAAACTATGAAGCATGAAACTAGATAATGGTACTGTGCTTCGTTCTTGCATAGCCGAACAGGAAACAAAAGCATGGCCTGCGGCTTGGATGGTGCCGACGATGCTCGGACAGCGGAACTGACGAGGGGAGGGAAGCATCATATAGAGCACGGCGATGCGAAGCCAGGGGTCGACACGATGTGGCCGGAGCTAGCTCGGCGGCGACGCAATTCGCAATAGAAAAAGCTTCGGTTTATGGTTTAGATGGCGGCGTTGCCGGCGAACGGCGGCATTCCGACGGCCGGCAAGGGGTGGAATGGAGAGAGGGGATGACATGGATGCCGGTGCTCACCTCGGTTGTGGAGGAACGTGTACGGATGGCCGGAGGCGAGGACGACGACGTTGACGCGGCGTGGCTCATGGAGGCGACGGTGCTCCGGCGATGCTTCGGCGACGAGAGGGTGAGCACGGCGTAGGACTTGGTGCCGCGATGCCGACGGTGCGGTCGGAATCTCTAGGGAGTCGTCGACGGCGGCGCTAGAGGCGGCACAAGGGGCGGCGGCCTACGGCGAATACTTGCGAAATCCGGCCAAAAGAGAGCGAGGGAGGAGGAGTGGGTGGCGGGGTTGGAATGAGGAGGAACGGGGGCTCACCGTGCTCCCTTTTATAGGGCGAGGGGAGGCCGGGGTGGGGAGATCGTGGGCGCGGCCATCACGTCGGTTATGGAGAATATTCGGCGTACGTGTGCGTGATTGAGGGGGCAACGGGCGGGAATGGGGGAGGTGGGGAGTGGCGGTTTGGATGCCACAATTTTCGTGGAGGAATGGGGAGGAAATCCCGGGTTTGAGAAGCTTCCTTTGCTGCAACAATGGCGTCGGGCCGTTTTTGTGTTCTCTGGACAGCTAGAAGAAAAAGGGAGGGGAAGGCAAAGGGAGGGGCGGCGGTGGAGATGGCCGGCGGCGAGGTCGGCGGCGGTGGCCGGAGGTGGTGTGGGTGGCGGCGGGGTCGGCCAAAGGCGGCCATGGCTGCTGTCCAATGCTTGCTCGGTTGAAAAGATGGACAGAGAAGAAAGACCATCGGGAGGAAGAAGATAAAAAAGAGAGAAGAAAAAGGATATAAAATAATAAAGAGAGTGTGTATGGGTAGGTGAAGTGAAGAGGAAAGTTGGCAGCCAAGCAAAGTTGAGCGTGCATGTTACGGGAGTAAGAAGGGATGGGTGACCGTGCCATCTTGTCCTGCGCGGAAAAATATATTTTATTGCTATTTTTTTATTTCTCGAAATTACTGTTCACCAGCGACGGACGGTCCCAACAGCTCAATGTGCAGTTTCGGACCAGTCCGAACATTTTTGGTTATTTTTTTTATTTTCGAAATAAAGATTAAGCAATAAATAAGTACAATTTTAGAAGATAACAAATAGAGTCCAAAAATTCTAGAAAAATTCACATAAATTTCTAGAATTATTTTGAACTTAATAAAAATATTTCCAACTTATAATTGATAATAGTTTTTGCACATAATTTATTTTAGCTTTAAAATAATTAGGAAAGCTTTAAAAATTCCGAAATTACTTAAAATTTTATTTTTCACTTTAAATCCATTAAAATCTCAGAAAATTCCAAAATTTTTCATTTTGACTTTAAAACCAAGAAATCAAATAATTAATTTTCTTTTCTCTTCTTTTAACAAAGAAAACTCTTTTTAAATTACGTAAAATGAAGAAAGAACTTTGTGACGGAAAATCCAATAAAATAATATCTTTATTTATTTTTGTTAATTTTAATTTTGGTAACATAACTTTGGGATGTTACAGGTGGGAGAACCAGGAGGTCTTGTGCTCTCAGGAGGGGAGCTCTTTGAAGACCCTGCGCACTAGGACGTCCTCCACTTGGTAGCAGGTGGGCTAGCCGAATGGACCCTGTAATTGTTTTGTTTTCTGCTGTGTTATTGTTCTCTTTTGCTATTAGCCTTGAGAGGCATCCCTGTACAAACCTTGACCTTAAGGTTCCTTGTTAATATATGTGTTAATTTGTCTGCTTCATCTTTGTTTCTGTTGTATGGATTTGATTACACTGATGTGGAGTCTGTGTGAGCTAACCAATCTAATCCTGGGACTAGCTTGGTGTGCACGGAGATCAGGACCTTCGGGTGGTCTCAGAGGACCTCCGGGTGGACCCTCAAGTCCTCCTGAGGACGTCCTAGAGACCTCCTAGCGGCCCTGGGAGACCTCCTCGGGTGGTCTTGGAGGACCTCCCAGACCTCCAGGTGATCCTGTTAGACCTCCTGGGGAGGTCCTGAGAGTTATCTCCAGGAGCTCCCGAGAGAGGTCCTCACATAAGACCAAGTAAGGATTGGTGATGAGGTAGACGCAATGCAAAGACAACCCCGACAAGATGCAGACGTGGTGGGACTACGATCCTGAGGTAGCCCGTCAATCTTTCTTTTATTTAATTGCTTTTGAGGATTTGTCGTTAGGCTTTGGAGAGTCTACTAGTTTCCAAACTTACATTAAGGTTGCGCATAATACTAGATTTCTACCGTTTCTAGACAGACAATAACTAGGAATCTAGTAAAATACTACAATAAGCGTCGTGATAAATTAAAGGAACTATTTAGTACGTGCATATTTTTGGTGGCCCTGACCTCGGACATATGGAGTGGTCGGGCTAGGGAGGATTATTTTAGTACAGTTGCTCATTACGTTAATGACGACTGGGTAATGGAGAAAAGAATTATAGGTTTCAAATTAATTGATATAGCAGATACAGGTGAGAATATTGTGAATTGTATTGTCAAAGTCGTGGAAGACTTTGGCCTTGCAAACAAAATATTCTCAATTACTTTAGACAATGCCGCTTCGAACTGTAGGGCCATGGATATTCTTACTCTAGTGTTGAGTACATACGTCTATTCCTTCTTTCTACATCAGCGATGCGCTTGCCATATTATTAACCTTATAGTCAAATGTGATTTGAAGAGGTTGATTTCATATATTAAAGCTTTTCGCGATGCGATATCTTAATTGAATAATTCTAATGTAAGAAAAGCAGCATATAAGAACTGCTGGAGGACAATGGGTGTACGTCCAAGAAAGTTTGGTTTGGACATGCCGGTAAGATGAAACTCTATTTACTTGACGCTTAAGAGTCTTTTACCATATAAGAGCACTTTTTCTGTTTTTTATTCAAACACACTATCAGAGTACTGACGGTATTTGTACTATTGACTGAGCAACATTGGTTCGTTGTTGAGAAGATACTTCAATTTTTAGAAAATTTTTACAAGGCCACTGTTGATTTGTCCACTGTCTATTATCCAACATCTCCTATTATTATGCATAGTATTTTACAGATTGCTAGTCAATTGAAAATGTATGAAAATGATTTATTTTTACGAGGGGCTGTTGCTACTATGAAAAGTAAATACCTTAAATATTGGATAGAAATCCCTATCCTATATGCATTTGCATTTATTTTAGATCATAGAGCTAAAATTCAAGGATTTGCTAATGTTCTTGATCTTCTTAGTGATGCTACAGAGCTAGACTATTCTAACTATTTTGCATATATTCGTTCTCGATTACATGAGGTTTTTTAAAAGGTATGAAAATAAGTTTCAGTAAGTCCGCTTGCAACGACCTCCAGTAGCACCAACCTCAAGTAACAAGACAAATATGTGGGGCAAGATCTGGGGTGCAGGCTCTTCCTCTAAGTCTAGGTCTTCTTCTTCTTCTACAGTGACACCTTCTCAACCAAGACCCACCTCCCACCTAAAGAGTGGGGAACTATCTTCCTATCTGGACATCGATACGATGGATTTCAACGCTGAAGCCTTCGAAATTTTGCAATGGTGGCATGCCCATAAGTTAACATATCCCATGCTATCCATACTTGCACGTGATGTGTTGCTTCGACGGTTTCCTCTGAGTTTGCTTTCAGTCTTTCTAGAATAATATTGGAGGACAGAAGAACACGTTTCACGAGTGAGATGGTAGAGATACTTCTAATTATGAAGGACTGAGAACAAGCTGATTCACGAACACAACACTATGTGGATAATCCAGAGTTGTCGGAGGTGTTCGAAAATCTGTACCATGACAATGACAGTTAGAACAAGGATATTTGTAGAGCTATAGGATGCACTCCTTTTCCTTTGCCAAGGTTTTCCCGTATTGAGTTTTTACTTGGCAAATGTTTTAACGAGACATCCATTTGAACATTAATAAAACTCTTTATTACATTTTCAATATGCTTGTCTCATTTTTGCAATTTTCAGATTTATTTCTGAATTCTACACATTTTTATGTTTTTTTTTGTAATTTTCGGGCCTAACGGGCTAAGTGGGCAGGGCCGGCCTTGGCCCGCTAGGCTAAATGGGCTCTGGCTGGCACGACACGACACGATAGGTCAATGGGTCGTGCCTGGGATGCCTCGTCGACACATGGGCCGGCACATCATGGCCCATTTAGTTTGCAGGCAAAGATAGGTCATGCCTAAATAGGTTGTGCCAACATTGGCCCGTGCCGTGCCGAGCGGCCCGTTTGACCACCACTACAGCTAACCCACGATCAAGTACTCAAGTGACAGAAGTGGCATGAGAGAGCAACGAAATCTCATCCCGTGGCACCGCTAGAGGAAAGAGCAAATTTGAACGACATATCAAGAAAAATAGTAATTTTGCATGGCAAATAAAGAATTTTCTCACAAACTTATTAGTGAGAGATCACAAAAGTAGTGGCATGATGGAGAAAGCGTCCACCATACACTAGGGAGACCAAATCATTTGCACATTGAAAATTGAAAGCCATTCCTTCAATTCTACCAATCTGGCATTGTAGTACATAGATAGATAGATATACCTTTGAATTTGATCGGCACATGTTGATGGCGCATTCCACTATAGCACCGTATGATGATTTATACATTTGGGTTACCTAACCACGAAAATTTTCACGACAAGCTATTTTTGACGGTGGAGACCGTAACTACTCGATAAACACTCAACCATCCAAAAGGTTAGATTTTTTTCAGCAAAGTTAATATCTACTCTTATTGGCCTCGTAGTGTGGCCACGTTGCCCTCAAAACCCTGCCCGTCTGATCGCGAGCACTCGCCTCCGCGCCACACGATCCCCGTGCTTGAACCTTCTCCTCCTTTCTCCCTCACTGCCCTCCTCCCAGCTGCTCGCTCCATTCCCTCCGCCTTACAGCGCTCAGTCTTCCTCCTCCGCCTTGCTCCTCGCTCTACCTCCTCCCCACCGCCCGCTCGGTCTAGCCCCAGCCGCTCCTCCTCCCCAGCGCCATGGCTCGCCTCTCTCTCTCTCTCTCGGCCAGCTCGTGGCGCCACCGCCTCGGCTCCGCTCCACCGACTCACCTCGGCCGCGCCAAGGCTGCCTCCTCGGCCTCCCTCGCTCCCTGCGACTGGCCTCGCTCCTCAGGCTCTGCCTCGGCCTGCTCGACCTCCCACGCCTCCTTATACTGCCTCGACTCGCGCACCTCCTGCGTCGCCCGCCCCTCGGCTCGGCTCCTCCCTCTGTACGCCTCTGGCTCCTCGGTGCTTAACTCACGGACTTGGGGATGGTAGCCCGGTCCGCTTCCTCCTCCTGGACTCAAACCCCCCTCTTCATTGCTTTGGTTTTCATGTTTGTGCAATGGTTCATTTATCGATTCCTCCCTTTGCTCTATGATGGTTATGTGATGCTGCGATTGTTGATGTATGTGCACTCTCTATGCAATGGATAGTTCATATTGTCGGGGTTTCAGTTTGGGCAGACATAAAAATGTGGGAGAAAAGGCTGGTGCTTTGTGACCTGGATTATTGAATTGGAGGTAATTAAGCAATTGCTCATTGCAGTAGATCTTCTCATGATTCCCGAATTAGTTGTAGAATTATTTTTCATGGTTTCCTTTGCTGCTGCGCTAATAGGTTAAATTCCCAACACATGCCGTTTTGAAGACTCACTTGGAACCCTATCTACATATGCAGATCAATGTATAGATATATTGAAAAGTAAAAGGGGAGTTTCATTGGTTATAACAATAGAGTGCTTTTCTTTTAGATGAAATATTGGGTGTTTGCATGAATTGAAGCTTGTTTGTTGCAGAGTTCAATTCATCGTTTATTTCTTGCAGAGTTCAATTCATCGTTTATTTCTTGTAGAGTTCAATTTATCATTTTCTGTTTATGTTAGCATGATTTTATATTCCCACAATTCATCGTTTTCTGGTTATGTTAGCATGATTGTATATTTCCACGTGTTATAGATGTTCAGAAATATCCATTGTCTTTCACATTTTGCAGGGAGTGGGGGAAGCGCTTTATGAAATTGTATTCACAAAGATACCGGTTGTGATCATTCAAAAGTGGTGATCGTTACACCGTAATCGGCCACGTCTCTCTTGATTACTTTACTCACTCGTGTGATACTTCATTGAAGCTCCGTACACACCATGAATACACAATTGCAAGGTGGTTGTCTACTCGTGTTGTGAAGATCTGAGATAAGCGCTCCTTTTCTTGTTAGCTATTGTTATGGATTTTGTACATACCGTGGTTCATCAACTTATTTAGACTGACTGGCCTCATTAGGAACCAGAATTTGTATGGAAATACATACAAAAAATTACCCCTTTATCAAAACAGAAATTGTAATCCGGTGGTGAACAGTTTGGGGATCTGCGAATTTATTTATCAAGGAAAGGTTTGTAAATTGTAAAACAACATCCAGTGTCAGGCTGACAGGTGGAGCATGGTGCCACCTGTTAGTGACATACATATTTTAATTTCCAACTTGCATGGTCTTTTCAGAGTGTTACTGAGAAATTAGCCCCCATTTATCTATGGTCTGCCTAAGTACCTACGGCAGCAATTTATTTCAGTATACAGGTTCCTTGGTTCTCCTTGCTCTTCTTTCCTTCTTTTTTCACTTACTTTGCTCTTTATTTTGTCTGATCATATTTTATTTCAATGATAATTATTTAAGCAGATGGCAACGCCCTTCGATTCAAGGATAAGGTGTTAAAAAGGGTGGATTGTGGAGAGATATATATGGTATTGATGAAAAGAAGGTTGCTAGCTTGGTGACAGGATAAAGTGGACATACTTGTGGAACTTGCTGGCCATATGCTAAATAGTAAGTTAGGAACAATGGCATGCTGGTCTGCTCCTATTCAGGTACCTTGGTGCTCCATGATGCATATCTGTGTCTTCACTTAATTTCGAAACTGTTTGCACAGGAGCAATATTATGCCTGTTGTTATGTTCCACAGGCTTTTTCAATTGATCCTATTCCTTCCATCATGATTGTCTCCTTTCCGACCCTATTCAGTTAAATCATTCAAGGATCTCTTTATCAATGATTATTTGATTATTGTGCTAAAAAGGGCTCCTTTGAACTTGGATGTATGTCTGTATAAGTTACCTGGATTGGTTACCCTAATACAACAGGTTTGCCAACAATTGATTACCCTAATAACGGATTCAGTCGCTAGCCCACCTAAAACAAACCAAAGGTAGGCCATATTCTTTTCCTGCGTCTATAGTTATTCTGCCATGTTTTCTCCCACACATCTAGAACCTCACAATAGCAATTGTCTGCAGCCATGTTGAAGAGTTGGTGCGTCTTCCCGAAAGCTTTCTTTGCTACACTCCTTCCCTAGAAATTGGGTCAGTTTGTCCGACACCAGCAATTTCAAATGGTTTCATCAAATTTGGGAGTTTTAGCAATCTTGCAAAGGCGATATTAACACTTGAAATCTTAAATTTATTTTCACTGAATCCCTCTATTCATTGAGCTTTTCTTTGTCAGATTACACCAAAAATATTGCAAGTTCGGGCCAGAATTAAATGTACGGCCTAACTCGCGGCTTGTGGTTAGGTGTAAGCCATTCTGCCGTGACAGTATTAGACAAAATTTGGTCTATTTACCACCTTAGATTGATCAAGATGTACGCTCCTCTGCCTCTATATGTTTTACTGCCAATTCAATATAGTCTATTTACTGAATATAGTGTTTTCAACTTACCTTTGCAGGTGTTCTTATTTTTGCATCCCTAGGTGACCTGATTGTTCCATTGTTGTACCATCTGGCTGGTATGGATGTTACATCATGTGTTATATTTTGCTAAACTAATTTTTCTTTAAGGAACAAGTAGTAAGCTTATTAATTTGTCTTTGACGAACAAACATAAATTACCATTGCCTAACATCAACCTATAGCAAGCTATTGATTTTGTACAATGTACATTCTTTCCTTTGTTTCAGATTAGGTTATATTACTATTGGATAACTGGATGATGAGTTTGTCATATGTTATAGGCTTATGTGTGCAATGAGAAAAGTTATGATTTCTGTTCTTTTTTGTGCTTGGTCTATAGATGAATTTCCCTTTAAGACAATATTTCAATGAAGGGGATTGCTTTTGGAAATTTGGAATTCCTATAGATTTTTATCTAAATCCTTCCTATCCAAAAAGGCCCAGGTTAGGTGAATTAATCATTTTTACTCATTCCATGTGACGTTGGTATATGATCAGCCCAGTTTTACAACTGATGCATTTGCATGTGTTCATCTTACGGTCTTTATCGAATCTTATATTTAGGCCTTCTACTGAGCACATTGTGCTAGATTTTAACTTAAATGATAGCAGTTATTATCTATTTATAGAGAGACAAGTTTGTATGAGCGTTGTCTTGTATGGAAAACCTGAAAAATGACAAATCTGTTGCCATTCCTAATTACGACTTCAAAACATATAAGAGTGTCTCACGTGAAAGGAAGGTACCGCTTGCCATTTATTCATATTTGTATGACCTTATTCTCAAGAGTGGCCCTAATTTTATGACTGTCGTCAGGTCAATCCTTAAGATGTAATTATTTTGGAAGGAATTTAGGTTTTCCAGGATTCGCATGTCCGTGATTTGATGAACATGAGCACCTTTGACTTTACAGGTATTAATAGTTGCATTGTAAGCTCATGATATGTTCTTGTTTCTCACGCTTGCCTATTCTTCCTAACCACCAGTTGTGGCTTATTGCTAGGACATTTAGTTTCACATCCATGATTTTACATGTGCTCAGTGTCAAAGTTTCAGAAATTGATATTGTACAAGCATTTCTTTCTCTCCTATTCCATTTGCATTAAAAGTATATTACACAACGTTATTAATATTTTCCCTCCTTTCTTGAATGAAACTTACTCTCTATGAATTGTTTTCATTTACAAATCCATGTTCTTTTAAAAGTATATATTATTACAAAATCACAGGTGCATATGCACATGTTTATTGTGTTGTTGCCTTTTGCCAGTCATATGCTTATGAATGAGCTTCTTTATCAGATGGTTGGAACTAATGATAGTGTTTTCTTATAGATTCATGTTTTCCTAAAAAAAGGATAGGATAGCAAAATTTCATGCAAAATTCCTTTTAGTTGATCCTTCAATCTAAACAGCCGTCAAAGGAACTTGCCCTTAGAAGTGAGTTTAGCTGTTCCTATCACTATACTTTAGTTGGTTCCATTGTTACTGTCATTACTACCTTAAGCAATCTTAACGCCTCTAAGGCTACATAGATATACCGTATTGCCCGACAAATACAATAGTGGAATACATAAATGATTCTTTATTTCACTATAACACTGTCTATACGGGCGCGGCGTAGCGCGTCTTGCTGCCTAGTATTTTTTAGGAAGGAGTGCTTGGCTGAAAGCCTGAAAGCCTGAATCAGTAGGGCCCATGTAGAGATAAGTTAGATACACGGTATCATTAGGTCATTACTATTGTATGCATGTATCAAGTGGAAAATCAATTGAGAACATTGGCACTAATTCTCATCAAATTATCGAAAGCACTTCAGTGCAGTATATCAGTTCAAAAATGGACACAACCTAACACATCCTAACTGAGCAATAGAAGGCTTCCTTAACCCTCCGATTAAGCCATAAACGGCTTATCCCGTGATCCTGTGCTGACCATTCCCAAATCTAATTTACTCTGACAGCTAACAGGAAAGCAGTACATATGACTCTTTTTCTTTTTTCTTTTTTGAAAAGGGATACATATGACTCTTAAGAGGAAAACAAAGAAAATTTGCTCGACTGAAGCACAGCTGTTTGGGCTTTTATATGAGTGATGGAATATAAACCATGTCTTAGTTGTCATACCAAAAGGTATCAGCTGAAAAACAGAGGGTGGCGCTTCGTCTTCTGGGAATTTTTTAAAATAATATTAATTTAAAATATAATTACAAAAATATATCGCTCTCCAAAAATTACAGAAATGTGTTCACATGCCATTGAAATGGCGACGTGAAGCAAGTCAAATTGCCCTTCTCTAGCTAGGTTTGCCGCCTTTTGATTTTTATACGCTTTTAACGGTGCAAAATCTGTTAGACTCGCAATAACATTTTTGATCGTTGTATGTTGTTCTAGTGCGATGAATTTACAAGAATTTTACGAGAAAGATTGAGATATGAGCGATTCGTAAGTAGAAAGGTAAGTGATATTGCGATCGCTAGTGAATTAATACGCTTGCTCATGTACATGAACCGCATATTATGTAAGGAAACAAATGTGAACTTGCCATTACTATGAAAACTACGATAATTACATAACATTCAAAGAAACATCATTCATAGCAAAACATCATAACACTTAATAGCACCGATATTACATAACATTCAAAAAACATGATAACACTTAATTAAAATGATAATTCGAACATTGGCAATAACATGTTACTCTTTGTCTGCAATAACATAATTGAAACATTGGTAATAACATTGGTCGCACCTCAACGCCCCCCGTGGACTTGTCTCGAGTTGGGTGATCGGATGAGGTCCCATTGCGACGTCCGGAGTGGTGATGTCTCCTTCATCTTGAGGATTTCTCGTGGGACATTTCTTGAAGGTGTGCCCAGACTCCCTGCAAATAGAGCACTTCTTCGTACGACATCCGGTTTCTGCTTCATCCATGTCGTTCCTCGATCTTGCCAGTGCACTGTCGCCGTCCAACTTTTCCCTTGAGCCTATCAATGTCCGCATGACCAGTTAGTTGCTCCTGTGTCGGATGGCTAGTGAAATGGCCAACCACAACAGAACCATATATCTCCGCGGTCGAGTTTGCATCACCGCCTCCTTGGTGAAATAGACAGAGAGGTCTTGGCCGGGATCTTTGCGCCACCGTCGAACATGCGGCTATGACATGGGAGCGGGGCCTATCTGAAGAAGGGCTTGTTGCAAGTGCATGTGCAACTAGCGCGGCGTAACGTGCACTCATGGGTAACCCTCTCAAGGTTCGTCCCACGGCGTCCTTTATTCCTGCACATCACCTCGAAGCGAAGCTCCCTTGTGCCCATCTTGAATGCCCAGTGCGTCTCACCCTTCTTGCTCTTCTCCTCCATGTACTTGGTGATCATGGCGAGTCTGATGTCTGTCATTTGCCATGGCGGCGATGCGTTGTTGCTTCATCAACAAAGTACTTCGTCTGGCAAGTATTGCCTCCACAATACCCACCAAAGGAGGCACCTTGCACGCCGCATGACCCAGTTGTACACCTCGACTAGATTAGTTGTCATGACACCATATCGAGCGCCACCTGTCATGGAGCAATGACCACTTCTCCTTAGGCTCGTGCTCAATCCAAATCAGAGAAGCATCTCACTGCGCCCGTCCTCCTCGTCAATCCGGAGCATCTGTGGGTATCTCTGGCAATGCTTGGGGCTTGGTCGGCTTAGGCGACCCTTCTCGTGCCTCCCTTCAGGTGTCTTGGTCCGCTCATCTAGAATCTTCCAGAGTGTTTCAAACTTCCGCCGTGCTGGTTCTGGTTGCACGTACCGCTTGAACATGTTCATCAAGTCTTTGTTCTGAACCGCTTGTAGAAGTTTGCACCCAAGTGCCTCATGCACCACCGCTCTGCAGATCCGGCCATGGAAGTGGTACGTTCTCTCCTTGTTGCAGCTGGGTTATTGCACGCAGCAATACCCTCTTATTGCTCCACTTCGGGTGCGTGGCGTCTTCAATATCGATATGGGTGCTAGGATTTCTATCTTGTATGACTCGAAGTTGCGCAGGGAGGTTGTGGTAGGAATCCTCGAACGTGCCCCACCTTAATTCCAATGCCTTCTGTTTTGCCCTCCAAGCCTTCGCATAGGCGATTGTGTATTGGAACCTTGCCTCAATCGCCGAATGATGCATCGTGGCTCAAAATCTAGATTATCCACGATCTCACTGTACATAAGGTTGGCGATGAAGCCTGATGACAGGTTCCGGTGGGACTGTACTGACTCAGAAACGACGCATGTGTGAGGGACCACTATAGAGCACTTCCAGTAGGTGTCCCACTTTGGCTGAAATGCGTGCACTCGCCAAGGGCATCCTCTATGTTGCACTTCACGTCGTAGAATCTTGGGGTCGACTTGACGACTCAATGTCGCCGCACCGATAAGGCCAAGAATTTGACCGCGTCTGCCACGGCCTCCTTGCATTTGTACATAGCTCCTAGTCCGACCTCACTCTGTCGTACTCCCATGGCACACGGAGCCTTCGTTGACAGCGAGATTGTCGAACTGGTATGTGTTCGGTCGGATGGAACCGCCTGCTCGTCAACTTTATCCTCGTCGTCGGAACCTTCATCTTCAAACAATGCTATGTAGTCTCGGTCTTCGAGATCCATCCTTTGCACTACGGCTTCAACCTCCTCACCCTCGTCGGCCAAGACCAAGAGCTTGCATGGCCAGAGGAGCTACTTCCGCAGGTCTTCATCGACAAAGATCGGTAACTCAGGAGCTTCAAAGAATTGTGTGTGCCGCATTGTTGCCGCAGCCCCCAACTTCCTCTTCGACCTCGACACCTCCTTCTTGTTCACCATGGGTGGAGGAGTGGGTTTGGCATATGCTTGGACGAGAAGGACCAATTTCCACCGCCTCCCTCGCGATGCGCATATATGATCGCCATGATTTTGGTCCCCGGTCGCACTAACTCCCAATATGTCGGTTGTGCTCTCCGTGGGGAAAGGCAACTCAATCTCAGATCGTATACATCACGGTCCACTTGGAATGTATGGAACAACCATCGCATCACAAATACCCATGTACGCCGCTCTGTCTTGCTAGAATGCGGTTGCCGATTGAAATAACGCAAATCAATCCCCTCGGGACCCTCTAGAATAGTCCCTTGACCATAGTAAATTTTGAAATTGACGATGTCGAGTCGGACATATTTGACGACCGCACCATAAAGAACATTTCAACGATTAACCGCATATCTAAAACTATACTACCCAATCAAAAGTATTATGTAAAACTATATCGCATTACGAACTGTACATCTAAAACTATATAATCCATTCGGTTAAAAAATTACCCGAGAGGTTGGCAATCCGACGGACAAGTAACCGCTAGCTTCTCTCCTCACCTCTACTCTTCTCTCCTTCTCTTTTTGAATAAGAATGAGTCCTCATTTGAATTTTGGTTTTTTTATAGAGATGGGCTTCACATCGCCATTTGAAATGACGATAGGTCCTCGTCGCCAGCGATAGGTGGTGGACCGGCGACAGAGGGGGAGAGTCCTCAATAAGCTAGTTGAAATGGCGATAGGTCCTCGCCGCCATTTCAGCTGGCGATAGGAACATATTTCGTAATTTTTTAGAGAGCGATATATTTTTGTAATTATGTTTTAAATTAATATTATTTAAAAAAAATTCGTCTTCTGGCCAATCCCAAATCTCTACTACTTAAAACAATTGGTGGTCATCCGTCCTCCCTCCATCTTTCACGTCCGTTGGATCGACCTCTCACCAATAGACCCGAGATCACCCACAAGAACCCTAACGTTAGCGCCTCCTGCTCCCACGACTCCCTTCTCCTGTGTACCTCTGCCCTCTCCTCCCATCTGCCTGCCCTCCCCATCTCCTAGCTCGCCTACACCGCCACCATGCATGTCCTCCTCATCCACACCCCGCCAACCGCATCTCCATCCGTCCCTCTCTTTCGCCTCCTCTCTCTCACTCAGACGCCATGCAGGCCGCCTCCTACTCTACCCTGCCGCCTCCGCCCCGCCTCACTCATGGCGAGGCCACCGATGGGCCAGATGCTCGGCGTGGTGTCGGCGCCTCAAGACTACTGGAAGAAGTACAACCGCATCCTCTGAGACAGAGAGTCGCCGCCAAGAAGATGCTTAACCGAGAGCAGGAGGAGGTGCTCCGCTCCAAGCCCGCCTTCTCCGCGCTCATCAACGAGCTCGAGCTCCTCCGCGCCCCCTCTCCTCCGCCCTTGCCGAGGAGCTCTCCTCCCCCCCGGGCGCCCGCCGCTGCCTCCTCAGACTCCGATTTGTCCATCCAGGACCTCCTCGCACTCGTCTACTTCGGCTCCCTCTTCGATGTCAAGCCGCAGAGCGAGTTCGTCGCCACGATGGTCGCGCGCACGCATGAGCGGAGCTGCTGCATCACCTACGACTACATCACGGATGACGCGACGGACCTGCTTGTGGAGACCGACCTCGATGATGTGTCTGCTCTGGCGTCCCTCGCCGTGGCCCGCCTTACTGCCGCAACGGGCGTCTCCCACCGTGATGCTCTCCAGGCCTATGCCCACCATGCCCTCCTCTGGCTCTACCGCGCAGATGAGCTCATCCACCCTTCCACTTCTACATCCTAAATCCCGATACTTCCAGTCCATGGGCTTTACAGATTGTGGTAATCAATTAGATTATACCATCAACACTTTCATGAACCTTTGATTTATCTGCGGGCTCACTTTAAGTTGTTTGTTACATCTCAATTTCAGGACATGTTGTGCTTCAAGTAATTTTTTGTTGCAAAAATCCAATGGATTCATTTGAAGTCACTGGATATAGTGGGTGGATACAACCTGGAGCTTAAGCTAGCTGCTATCAAAAATGCAAACTTTATTGCTTTAGCTGTTGTGCTGATTAATCTGTTGACTTTCCCATTGGATCTGCGTATGCTAATAGGTTGCACATATGGTTTCATTTCTCCCATTTTGTGCCACCTTAGGCCGAGTTGTGCAACAATATCACATGGAAGCTGGATCACCCTATGGTGGTGTTTGTTATGTTTTCTTGAAAGTTCTTCCAAACTTATGTCTGTAACTCATTTATCGTAGGAAGTACTGAAGAATACTGGGGCAGGCAGGATGCCGCAGAAGTTGTTGCTCTGGTATATTTTGTTCTACTCTATTTTATTTTGCATATACTTTAGCCATGTTCATAAATTTTATAAGAGATCAACTTCTACAAATAAATCTTATGCGAACTCTAGAATCTTCTATCATGCGATTGTTGAAATTAGTATCCGGGCATGGACTATGGTCTTAATTGTTTTGTTGCATGAACGCATCTTGATATGTTTTTAAGAATCTGCAATGGTAGCTAGATATTTTTCAATTTGCTCGTGTTCGGTATGTGTTTAGTGCATATACATATTTTTGTGTTTGAATGTCTTTTGGTTTGGAGAAGGAATATAGGCATGTAGTGTTTCCAAAGCATTTCTATTTTTCAATATTAATTAGGTTTATGCTGAGCTGAAAATAGCATTTGTGTCCCACAACACTTGTCTAGCAATGTATGAACTCCAAGTATTCCCACCAACCAGTGGTTAGTTTGATCTTTTGTATTGTTTTGTACTGTTTGGCATGCACTATATTAATTTGTCAGGCATCAAAATGGTAACAAAACTCAATCGGTAAACATTATGATTGGGTTTGCCTTGCAGCTGATATGCTAATGAAATATTTTCTAATCTTCTCTTTTGAGACGTATCAGTTATCGCTTTCGGCACTTTCATTGTTGTGGATCGAAAAATAGGTTGTATCAAATGTTTGCCATTTGTTTTCCATTAAGTTAAAACCTAATGTCATGACATGATTTATTGACATCTGCTCGGCAAAATGTTTTAAATAAACACAAAGCTAGATAGATATGACAGGGCAAGCATCCTTGCTTCCTTTTGCTTATATTAATGGTTCTAAGTTAGATATGTTGTGCTATATGTTTTGCCTAGATGACAAACGGGCTTATTGTGTTCGATTTTTTCTTTGTTATTGATATTCACTATATTGTTTTCGCTCCCCACTTACCATCGAAGGATATCTTCTTGAAGAGCATAGTGATAAGAGGTAAATCCATCGCCTATGTATATTCTTGTTTGAACATACGTTACTTGATTTATCCTTTCCTCTTATTCGTGGGAAAAACTTTTGTATGCTCCAAGATTTGTCAGGTATGTGCCTTTCCATTTTCCTCTTGAGCCATCTCAATTCGCAAGTCTCATGCAGGTGTTAAATTTATAACAACTGCATACCTATATTAATTTTTAGGTTATATATAAATGTTAATAGATTCTCACTACCTTCAAGGTAGACGGTTGTAATTGAAATAAAGGTAAAAATAGTTCCTCTCACCCCAAAAATTGCTCTACATCCATGTAATTATCTGATAAAGTCATGATGATAGGCCAGCTTTTAGTTAAGATGGGGTGTTGCGACAGAGGCAGCCCAGGTGTGCGGTGAGGGACGCATCCACGGAGACACCATAGAAGGTTTGTCCATTTTTCGTTTATCTTCAACTTATCCTATATATATTGATTTCCAATTTCTTCTGCACATTTTCCCCCAACATGACTTCTATTTGCTTAGTTGCCAAATGGAGAATTTGCATCATCATAATCTTGCACTACATATCTAATTTACCGAATATATTCTATATTGTATTGATTTTGAGATTGATGCCCAGCTACAAAACAATCATAATCCCAACATGTATGCTTATAGATACTCAATTAGCCATACTGATTAACCCAAACATTTTCATGGATCAAGAAGAGTGTCTGAATGCCCAAGTAGTTTTCACTTAGCTTCTGTTCAGGGATTGGCTAAATACTCGGAACCTTCATAAAAAATTACATGTCAACTGCTTAATTGTGTTCTTTGCAAAGTGCGGAAACGCTTGATGATCCCTCTTTTTCCATTGCCCTTTAAGTTTTTGTTGTTAGCGGACTATCGATCTCTTATGGAATCTAGATTTCTCAACAATCCATACCATAGACTCTCAGTATTGTTAGACTGATGCAATGTTTGGTTAATTCATATAATTTCAGCAAGAATGTAAGTTCCATTTCAGCACGAGAACGCGGATGCATTTGCTGGCGGAGGATGATACAATCCCAAGCTAGGGGACTTGGCCATTGGAGACGTGGTCTCCGGCACCGAGGCATGCCTTGACACCGCCATTGGCGTCGAATGCCTCGCCACACTGCTTGACAAGGAGCTCCTCCCACTCGACCGCGCCAGCAATTATGTGATGACACCATCAGCTCCATCTCGGCCAGAGAACGTGGCGTCCCTCTCCGTGGAGGAGGAGGCGATCCAAAAGTAGAAGCTCGAGGGTACGGAGCAGGTAGCACCCAGCACAGTGGTTTTTATGGAATGGCTGAGTCACATATTGTTGAATTGTATATTACAGGCATGTGTGTATAATGCCAGCCTATACTAACTATCAAGTACATCCCTGTCTTTATGTACTCACATACTCCTGGTCTTTATGTACTATCAAGTGGAGTCTTTATGTACTATCAAGTACATCTTTTATTTTATGAATTTGCTCCTGGTCATTATGTACTATCAAGTACATCTTTTATTTTATGAATTTGCTTGTGTTGATCCAAGCCCTAGAGGGAGCTACCAATACAAAGTTATTATTGGTGCTTGCTATCTATCCTGTATTTTCTAGAACCTTGGTAGTTCATCATGAGATAAGTTCATCTTGAGCTGAGCACATTGTCACCTGTCACATACACCACATTAAAGGACTCGAGGTCTCAGTCCACGACATTGCTGTCACGCTCTCATCGATGGAGATAGGCGGCGCAATACAGCTGCCAGTTGTCTGAGGTAAGCTGTGGGAAAATGTTGTATGTTAGTTGTTCTTCTACTAAATCGTCATATGAAGTTTTGGTCCTATCGTGTTACAACGAAATTATTTCAGATACGTCGGTTTGAAACAATGAGAGGGCTTCTTTGGTTGATTTTCTTGATGCGTTAAAGAAAAATGCTATTGAGTCTAAAATTTATGGTCCGGGCGTGTTACTAGTAAGCATAAAATAATACATGGTACAGTATCATCCACTGCATTTTATTGTATGCACTGTGATATATTAAGAAAATAAAAACAGGGCTACGAAGTAGGCACTTCATGGAATGGTTCTCTGGTAGAGGGGAAGTGCTCCCAATGCTTCACGCTCTGATCTCTCCTTTTTCACCTGAAAAGCATTACGCATCAAACAGTAGCCAACTAAGGATGGATTTGAACAAAATGTAACTTGAAAAGTTCTACTAAAGCCTATGCGTCGGGATAAAGTCCAGGAATTTTGTTGGTAGCAACATCAATTACATATATGACGACATTCTACTGCCAACAGGAGAGGAAACAAGTGAAATAAAAAAGAGAACTACACAAACCATATCCACCATATTGTCAGACAGGTTCTCCTTTGGACAATCACCAACATCAATACTAGACTTTGACGTGGTCCTACAATTGATGACACGCTAATACTGTATAGTGATGAACTGATAATAAATAACTTCAATTGCAAGGTGGCTAGGGTGGAAAACATCTTTGCATTTTGTGCACAAAATTTTTCGGTGAGGAAGATACTATGCACGAATAGAGAACTACATCCATGATTTCACAGATTGCAAGAAAATCTTAAACTACCAAATCTAATAACAGTTACCTCCATGCAAAAAGTAATAAAAACAATCTGTAGGATATTGGCAAAAAACTAAATTAAAAAAAGGACAAGAGATTCAAATCGTTCCATCAATTGTGGGTTGCTATCAGAGAATGGAGAGATGCATGTACATGCCAGCAAATTTAGGATCTATGATGACAGTAGGAGGAACTTGATTATTACATATTCATGAAACAAAATTGCACTGCAGAGTTGTATGTACTGTGTACTGATGGATTGACGTTGTTGACTGATCTAATTTGACATAGAGAAATGAATTCACACTACGACAAGCTAAGACATAAGAAAAGAAACTAACACAAACCTATACAATTAGGAACAATTGGTCAAGCAAATGATGATAGCTTAAAAAGCATCATGTGAACTGCAGCTTAGTTAAGCCCAAAATGTCTAGTGGATAAGATGCATGATTCATGTCTGAAGTAACAAAAAAAGGTAAGATTGTAATGAACAAAATACACTTACCAGAGCCAGCATGTCAGCTAGATAGCCTCTGAAAGGTGTCTGCAATGCCTGTCAAAAAGGAAATTGATGGTGTCAAAATATCTGAGGTGTGTACTGGTGTCTCGTTGGGGTTCAGGAAAGTAAGAAATAATTTAGCGGTGATCGATAGAAGAATGGCCATAATAAATTCTGTTTCCTGGAGTCAAAATAGAACCTGATGGCCATACATAACTGATATTTAATTTCTTACGCACTATACCAATTCATTGAGTTAGAGATCTTATGGTTTCAAATGGAAACACACTATACCCACAACGCGACGAAGAAAAATAATGGATCAATTACGTTGAGTATTCATGCAAACATCTGTAGCAAAACAGACCTTGCAGGGAGGGAAGTGAGCAACCTCACATCACAAACAACTAATAAAACAACTCCATCACAGCGACCAAGCCCACAGTGGCATTCTGTAACAGCACCCTTCTTCTCCTTTCACAAGCATCTAAAATGGTGTTTATTACCCAATTCTAGTCACCGATCAGCATCCATTTGTTCTACCTCTAATTCCAAAGTCATAACTCTCATAACGCAAACTCCCCACCTTGCCACGTCGAAACTAACCAACTCCGCAAACTACATCCACCTAAAGCTCGGTAATCGACCATATTCACCACCACAAAAGGCACAAATGGAACAAAAAACCTTTTTCTTTCTGAATTGCATACATAATTTTCACCTTGACGTCGTCGGGGAGGTACTTATGCTTCAAGGAGAGGTCCATGGCGCGCTTGAGACGCTGGTTGCGGGCGTCCACCACCTCCCGCGGCAGCCGCGCCAGCGCCTCCTTGATGTCCAGGTCGTACGGGTCGTACAGGTCGTCGTACCGGAGACCTACGGAAAAAAGAACCGATCAGATCTCAGAGAACGCCACCGAATCCACCGAACCCTAACCCTATATTCCAGAAGCGGAGCAGGTGGACACCGACCGTATTTGCGGAGGCGGGCGGAGACGGCGTTCATGTGGAGGCGGGCGAGAGGGTTCCGGCGCGGGTTCACCAGCCACGCCGACAGCGAGGACAGCATCTCCGAGAGGCTTCCAGAAGCTTCCGCTCCTGCGGCTTCGTCTTCCTCCGATGAGGTGGTGTTTGGTTTGGTTGCGAGAGAGAGAAGAGAAGAATGCCTGCGCTTGCGTTGTTTTGGGTGGTTGGGGGATTTGGGCCTCGGAAGGGTGGAAACTTCCGGAGTGCGGACGGCGGCCGCATAGACGGAGATGGACTGGCACATGTCAAAATAAAAAACAAAATTGATAAATTTGCAGTTTTTGCTTGGAAAAAAGTAGCTGTTGTGCTTAGAAGTCCTTCTTTTATGGAAAACGATATGATACATCCGTACGAAATATTGAAAAAAATTGGACGCTCCAGAATAAAGTAGTGGTCACCTCCCCGGATGCTTATCCGCCTCATCCGAATACCCGGTGTTGGTGGTGACGAGGCGAAGCACAACCACCACTGCGCCACGCGTCGTCGACGAGCCGCCGTGGGATGCTCGACGACGCGGAGTGGCTCGGTGCCGTTCTCCATCTCCATCAACTCCTCCTACCACCATCACGCTGAACTCACCAAGAACAGGGAGGCGTGCGCGTCGAGGCGGCCAAGGCGCCACTAGACCTGAAGGGCGAGTGTCGGAGGTCGCGTCACGGAGTTCCGGAGGGCTCAGTGGAGCAGATGGCAAAGACGCTCACCAAATGACCAAGTTCAATCAAGACGCTGCATGCAGCGATCCCGCAAAAGCTGCCGGATTACTAGCGCTCCGTTCCTCTCTCCTCTTTTATTGATTTTCAAATTTCGATGAAATGTTGTATCCGTAGAAAAAAAATGTTGCATCTATGGGGAAAAAATGTTGCATACGGTTCACGGCGATGTTGCATTTTTTCCAACGCGTTTTTTTAGATGTTTTGCTTTGATTTGTGATGTTGCAACCGTTGTCCGAGAATGTTGCAATCATTGTCGGGGAAGTTACAACTGTTGTTCGGGAATGTTGGAACCATTATCATAGGATGTTGCAATCGTTGTCCGAGGATGTTGCAATCGTGTCCGAGAGATGTTGCATACATCGGCGTACTTCTGCTCCTTTTACGTGGGGAGCGTTGCTCCGTGCGTCTTCTCTTCCTTGGGGCCGCTCGTGCACGCGTACATATTTCCGCCTAGTCAAAGAAGATCGGTCGATCGAATTCAAGTTCTGAACATAGCCATTTTCTCTGAAGTATTCCTGGTTTGTGTTGAGCGAAGTGTTGAATTGAAGGTGGCTGGTTTTAGTTACAGGACTTGGCAAATTTGCATAAGTCGATCGGCGCGGATGCTCGCCTCACGTAGCTTAGTTCGCGTCTTCCCGAGGTCGACATGTAGTCGCCAGAACGGCAAGAAGGAAGGCTGAGGCCACGGGGTGCTGAAGTGAGTTCCACTCGGCTACGTAAAGCAGATCCCGGCGTCTGATTCTAGCACCCAAATCAGACGTTCAGGTGCTAGTATCACCTTTCTTTTATAGATAAAGGATTAAAATATTCTTAGCATAAAGAGTTATATAGTGAAGTTCAGTTTTTTTAAAAATAATATTGTCTTAATAAATAATTACAAAAATAAATAGTTAAACTTTTTTTTACAAGAATGGGCTCATGCCTTCAGTTGGAACGGCGACGAAGTCCTGTCGCCATTTCAACTAGCAACAGGAGTCATGTCGCCATTGAAACAGTTTCAGAACAGTTCTGTTGCTATTTGATTTGGCGACAGGATCCCTACCGCCAATTGAATTGGCGACATGATCATGTCGCCAATTGAACTAGCAATAGGAGGTGTTTTATGAAATTAAATTTTATTTATAATATTGGTAAGATCTTTAGGTGTCCGAGCAACCGATAATTTTCTAAAGATAAGAAAATATGAAGGGAGAACAATTTAGGAGTTTTGTGATGACCAAATATATTTGGAATGTGATTTTGGTGGTAGAATTACAAAATTGCCCTTCGCACCGCAAGAATTACAAAAATAGCCCCATTCAAGCAAGCAATTACAAACATAACCCCTTCGGTACCAAGAATAACAAAAATAGCCCCGATTTATTTGAAATATCGAATGAAATCTTAAAGAGATAATGACTTGGGAAATAGGGTGTGGTCATTTCGCATACAAAAAGGCTAAAACTAGGATGGTGTAGGTTGTCACGATGCTCCCTCGCATGGTTACTTGTACACACAATAGGAACAAATAGTATCAAAACACGAGACTAGCATAATATAAGTTATACAGAAATTTAATATTTATATGACCTGACAGATATTTACAAGAACAAATATGTACCCGCAGGCCCTCTCGGGGTGTACCCCACGTGTGGCCCCTGGCCTCATCTGGGCGATTATGAATCTGGTACGAGTACATCAAAGGCTCTAGTGGCCAAGATACCCTACCAACGCAAGTAGCTTGAGGGGGTGTAGCGAGAGGGTGCTTTGATCGACCGACTCACTCGGCGCGCCTGCGGCACCGTGGAAGCCCCAACGGAGACCTGGTTACTCTCGCCTTGCGAAGGCCCACTGCCCTCTTGCCGTAGCACCCACTCCTGGTCGAACTCGTAGTCTCTGGAGTATGCTCCCTCCTGCGACACCAGCTCCTCGTCCCATAGGGTTGTACGACATGTGGAACAATAAGTTATGCATGTAACCAAGGAGGAAATGCTGAAAAAGTACGTTAAGCGTGTAAACAAGATAGACATACCTGGTCATTGCATCGTAGCGAATGTGAAAGCATCTAGGTCCCTAAAAATTGTTTTGGTAATTAATGACAATATGTGAATATGGGACTAACATGTTTATTGAGTGTTTAAAAGGTTTAGTCCTGGTGACGAATATAACGAACTGAAGATGCATGCTAAAGGTCAATATGAAGATCAATATGGCTCAAAGACAAGGTACAAGTAGTCTAGGATCCTTTTTTGTATTTACCGGTCTTAGGAGAAAAGGATGGAAGACCGGATTTTAGGTTAAATATCGTACTATTAAGAGGGATCATGATTAGTAGCTTGATAGCATGTTCTTGTGTCATTTGGATCAATCTAGGTTCATGCATGCACTTAAAGTTTGTTTTGAAAGCCAACTAAGCTTTTCTCAGAAAAGTCGGTAGTACCGACGCGTTTACTTTACAGATACATGCAATGATATATATGACTGAGAAAGTGGTGCAGGATTACCGCAACTCGGTCCTACCAAAATCTAGTTGGCGGTTCGTTTGTGCAGTGTGACGCCTTTAGGAGCATGTTTGCTCCTCGAGTCTGATAGTACCGAGTTCATTTGATGTAACTATCATTGAATGTTCGACCATCCAATGTATGGTCCGATCGTATGGTTCGATCGGGTGAGCTAGTTAGGTCGAACCAAGTGGTCTGGTTGGACTTGAGATGCAGTATTACCAGAGTTAATTTGGTGGAACTACCGCGTCGCGGTATGACCGCAAATCCTGAGCGGAATTATCGCAACTCGGTCTTTCCGAAAACTAGTAGGCGGTACATTATTTTCAGACAGGGCCTGTTATGGACCTCAAAGCGAAGCGGTCGTACTGCCCTATGTGAACGGAATGACAGGAGAGCGGAACTACCACATGATCAACGCGGTAGTACCGCGCCACATTTTCAATGGCTAGATCAGAGGCATTAATTACGTCTGCGCTAGCCAATCTTCGCAGATTAGAGGAAGTGCGGTAGTACCATCGATGAACGGCAGACTCTTGCTTGTCTTTGAAAACTTGTGGTTTTTGCCTCCAACGATCGAATTTGTTTGTGGGGATTATAAATACCCTTCCACCAGCTCAAGGACATAATAGAGAGATCTCATTTAACATCCTTGAGCTAAGAGCAATCTCTCTACACCTCATATACACTTATTGCATTCATTGTGAGGTTGTTGAGCAAAATTCAAGTGCATTCATTCTAGATTGATCCTTAGCACTTGATTGTCTGTCAAGTGAAGATTGTGGTTCTTTACTCTTGGTGTTTGCCAACACCTAGACGGCTTGGCGGGAGTTCGCGCGGTGATCTCTTCAAGGAGATTGTGAAGAGGCCCGGCGCCAAATTGTAAGTGGTTCGGTGTTTGCCATCTCTGGAGTGGAGGAAGAACAACCACTAGTGAAATCGAGGAGTAAGGATTAATTCGTGGAGCCGGTCCAAGTTGCTTGGGCTTTCCTCAACGTGGACTAGTGAAGACCGATAAGTCTTTGATACCACGGCAAAACATAGCGAGTCATCATTTGGTTATTTCTTTGCCTCTACTTTCCGCATTTTTATTTCTAGAAAATTGAGATTGTCTTATTTAGTTGTGCTAGAAATATATTTGTAGAGACTTGTTTTGTGGTGCCTTATCTTTACTAGAATTGATTAGGTCTTAAATTGCAATATAAATCTTGCTTAGCTCTAAAATTGTAGGAATTAGTTTTAGAAAGCAAAAATATTTTAGAACCTCCTATTCACCCCCCCTCTAGTCGGTTATCCTTGATCCTAAAGGACGGCTCGATGTAGTCTTGCTCCGGGTACGGATGGAACTAGGGATCTGTCAGAAGAAATTGCTGTTAGTAACTAGTGTACTTCAAAATAACTGAGTGTTTTAGGTGTACATGCAAACTGTGTCGGGGTACTCCTGACACGGTGCCACGAGGACCCGTCTGCCACGTCCGGGTGAGAAGCCGTAGGGGTGTGATGCACCGTGGTTCAACCCCCGTCCATGGAAAGTTGGGTCCACCACGTTCTTCAGCCTTTGGCACGATGTAAGCTAGATGCCTCGCCTCGTCTGTGAAATGGTTTTTTCTCAAGTATATTTATCTTGTATATACACTTACATGACATGAAGAAATTACATGTTTATATTAAAAAAAAGTAGAAACCTATAATTAAACAAAGTTTTTCTAGTAGCGGAGGTAGGCTGCTATCTCCATCTTCAATACTTCATAGGCGACGGTGTCGGCATCGGACGGTTCCTGATAATCAGCGAACGAAGCTTGAAATGCGCCCACTCACGACGCGCTTGCTCGAAAGTGTCTCCGAAGACCCTCGATCGTTGAACCAACAAGAATTGAGCCCATAGGCTCCCTTCCTTGCTTGAGGGTCTCGGCACCGTCGACTCGGTCACCTACCACCTCGACACGCAGCCCAAGTGATGGCAAGCCTCAAGACGTGCAACGCCGTTTTGGAGAACCACGTCGATGACGCGGTAAACTCGTCGAAAGTGGGAGATCACCCGGAAGACACGGCGGAGGAGGATGGCAAGACGGTGGAAGGTGGCCGTCATCTGCTCCGGCAAATTCTCAACCGACGTAGGAGTGAAGACACTGTTGAAATAGTGTTCTTCTGCAGCACGGTTCAACGTACAGCGAGAGAGGTGCTCGTACAGTGCGGCCAGGTATGCCATCAATGCCGGCGACAAGGAAGAGGCAGCCATTTCTGTTTTTTTATAAGTATGTAGTGGGGATGATCATCTTCGATGGCAGATGATCTTTTTTATAAAATAAGGTATAAATTCGAGTGTGAGATTTAAGAGACGACGGGAGCCGGGCGGATCGATGCGACGAAGAGACGATCGGGAGCCGGGCGGATGGCGGCGAAGAAGAGACACATCGGGAGTCAGAGCGATATTATCACGATGGTTATAATAAAAAAACCGCTCGTAATATGTAGTAATATCACAGACGGTTCTGACAAAAAATCATCTGTGATATGTAGTAATATCACAGACGGTTTTTGGTCAGCACCGTCTGTGATACTTCACAGACGGTTTTAAACATGAACCGTCTGTGATATGACCTCTTCACAAATGGTTTTTAGCGCGGAAGATAACATAGACGGTCGGTAAACAAAAACCGCTCGAGATTAGCGAATACGCACGGTTTCGATGAACCGTCTGTGATCGGGCGTCCAGTATTAGCATTTTTGTAGTAGTGGTGGGGTATGTGTCGGTCGTTGTGGCCTTGTGTCGTGATGGGTCGTCCATAACCCTACTGCAACGAACCCTCGTTCGAGTGGAGTACCACTCGATGTACTCCTCATACATACCGGGGTCGTATAGAGCATCCTCCCGGACCACGTCCTCCAAGGCGTACAACCACCGCTCAACCTAGGGGACATCCTGTCAACTCAGGAAGTCCTACCATGTACTCTCTTCCTAGGGTGCCTATGGAAGGCAAAATGTTAAATTTGTAACTATGTAAGGAAAAGACTACAATAGAAATAAAACGTGAACTTACCTATGGACGTTTGGTGGCAACCGCCGCCCCCAGGGCACTGGGACCTCCCATCGTAGACCGAACTAGCGCATCACCCGGTGCACGTGGTACTCCTCCACGAAGATGTCATGCACCAAGTACCTCCGTGTGTACCAGTACCAGAAGTCTCGCGTGCACAAGCTCGACACGCCTTGGGGTGCACGCTCATACACCCTCTCGGGAGTGTACGGTGTCCAGATGATACGGTCATACGTCAAGTGATCGAACATCACAACGTAGTCTGGGTAGGACGCGTGCGTAGTGATCAGAGTGAAGGTGACTTGTAGAATAGAACAACAAAAACTTAGCATATGCAATTAAATTATATTACAAAAAGACTAAAAGTTCAAAAAACTAACCCGTCGGCGACACCACACCATACCCATGGTCGGCCGATCCACGTCGTCGTCGTCGGTGTACATCGCGTCGTAGTAGGCTCCTAGGTCCAGTTGTGGTCGTCTGATTTGGAAACGCTTGAAGGACCACAGCTGTAGAAGCAGCGGCCATCCGGAGATGATAGAGTTGTCCCAAACCCGAGAGCACATGTCACACAGATGCAGACGTCATGCACAAAGACCGTCTGGCCCCGTCTGGTGGATCACCTCCACCTCCAGGTCCGCCAGCTCCCTTGCATAGCAGATCATGTGCTTGTAGACACTGTCACCGTGGGACCCTAGGAACATGACCCACTCAACAACCACAACAAGTAGGTATCGAAGTGCCTCCTTATTGTGTGCTTGGCGCGTCTTTGTGCCATACGCCCCGATCGCAAGAAGACAGAGACACATCACTAAGTTGAACAAAGCAATTGAAGCAAAAACACAAAAGTTATAAATACTTACGTAGAACTGGCAGATCTACTTGGAGGGGGCTGCAGTCTTCTTGAACTCCTCAGAGCTGGCTTGGCGAAGACTGAACCTCACAAGGATCTCGTGCGCCATGTATCTGGGGCGTCAGACACCGCTAGGGGAAGCCAAAGACAGAAAACTCGGTTAGAAGCCCACATCTCAAGCATTGACGCTATCTCCTCAGTATGGAAGGTGGAACGTATGCGTCTCCGGCCTCCACCGGTCAACCAACGCCGTCGAGGCGGCGGTCATACATAAACTTCTCAACGTTTACCACCGTCCGCGATGTCCTGGCCATCTTCCCACATCGCCTCCACCACCCTCACTAGTGGAAGGAGGCTTGCCTCTCGAAACCTACGTCAAAAGGATTAAGAACATATGTGAGTCCACCCACACAAGTTAGACTAAAATTGAGGACACGAATGTCACAACTGCACGTACCTCAGAACCCAACGTGGGTCCACCCTCCATGCCCTCATAGCCGCAACGCACCAAGCTCAATGGGCTCCTCGCCCTCTCGAGGGAGGATGGTACTGAGGCGGCTACGGTGACTCGTGTCAACGGCCAGGTCAAGCAACTCACATGAACACTGCGAAGCATCTCCTGGGGTCACCCTACCTGAAAATTCAATGCATACATTGTAAATACTACGAAACATATACAAAAAATAATCAGAAGCGACATATCTAATTAAGTCAATTATTGCACAAATTTTTTTTGCACTATTAACGACATATCCGGAACTGATCTACATACAACTATAACGACGTACTACACGACACTACTGGACATAGCAATACATTCCATCTAAAAGTATGTAATTAACTCTATAATTGCACAAAAAATATTTTCATTAAGGTCTAAATATCCTATTTAGCTACTCCGAATTTTTATAGAATTTTTAGAGGTATCTTGCAATTTTCCTTGTTTAAAAAGCATCTTCAAAGATTTAGGGAATATTTACTATGTACAAATGGAAACCACATTTATGTTGAGAATATTTTAATTAAGGTCTACATACCCTATTTAGCTACTCTGGAATTTTTATATAATTTTTAGAGGTATCTTGCTATTTTTCTAGTTTAAAAAGTGTCTTTGGCATAACAAATTATTTGCCGTGTACAAATGAAAACCAGATTTAAGTTGAGAATATTTTAATTAAGGTATACATACCCTATTTCGCTACTCTAGAATTTTTAGAGGTATCTTGTGATTTTCCTAGTTTAAAAGGTATTATCAACATTTACATATTATTTACCATGTACAAATGAAAACCAGATTTAAGTTGAGAATATTTTAATTAATGTCTACATACCCTATTTTTTGCTTTTGAATTTTTATAGAATTTTTAGAGGTATCTTGCTATTTTCCTAGTTTAAAAAGTATTTTCGGCATTTACAGATTATTTACCGTCTACAAATGGGAACCAAATTTAAGTTGAGAATATTTTAATTAAGGTCTACATACCCTATTTCACTACTCTGGAATTTTTGGAGGTATCTTGCTATTTTCCTAGTTTAAAAAGTATTTTCGGTATTTATAGATTATTTCATTCTAGTACTGCACCATAAATAATATATATACGATAAACTAAACTATACACATGTATAATGATGTACTACATTAAACTACACTACAACTAAAACTATCTAATCCATTGAATTCTATGTCGCTAGTTTTATTTGCTAACCTACTATAGTTTTGAATTTAAATACAAAGTTGCAAGAACATTTACCTGTAAAGTGGGCGACCACATCTGCTTCTCCCCTCTCTCTCCTCCACTACGGATCGGTGGCGCTTCGCTACGTCACTTCTCCTCTCTCCTCCCCTCCCTTCTCTCTCTCTTTTCTTTTTCTCGGAATTGAAATGACTTTTGGGCCGATTTTAGGGGGTTTTATAGCCTGGACAGGCGACAAGAAGGCACGGGGTCCTGTCACCAGTTCAACTGGCGATTGGCAACAAGGGGTTGAACCGGTGATAGGGCAGTAAATGGACTCATGTCGCTAGTTGAAATGGACTCTACCACAATAATAAAAGTAGTATATATGGGGAGCCATCTCTTGGTGGGGAGTGGTGGAGTGGTGGGTGTATGACTCCATCCACTAGGATTCAAATCCTAGTGTCCACCTTTACGCACACACAAATGCGTCTCAATGAGAACTTTGTGAGGTCACGGATGTATCCCCGGTTACAGTAAATTATAGGCTTGTGTTAAGGGGGCACACTCGTGTGTGTGCGCATGTGTGTCTACCTTCTAATCCAAGAAAATAATAATAAAAGCAATATATATGTTTTATTTTCTACAAAAAAAATAAATCAATTCATCATTAATATTGGCACCAAAATGTACTGCTAGAATTTATATCTATGTTTTGACATGAAACATACCTCACGTGGAAAAACTCATCGAATTTCATAGACACTAAATGGGAGTTCATATATGAAAGGCAAGCCTTTGGAATTATAAGTTGTGCAAAATCGGCTAGAGTCAGTAGAATCGAATTGGACTTGGGATTCTAATTTATTCAACGACTAGGATCGGGTTCTACTCCGATTGAGATCCAGAGTTTTCAGTCATTCAGCCCGCAGAGAAGTAGCCCTAGGATTGTTGAACTCAAAAGTCGGAACCTTTACTATCTACTTTCCACTGCTTGATATGATTTGAGGTAGCGTGCTAAAAAGAATCTAAAGGAAGTAAAGATTTGAAGACATTTTTATGCATGGTAACTGTAGTTATCCCACACCTTTACAGCCTACACAATTTCCAGTGCTTTACATTACATGGATATCTTAATTACCGAAAATGACGCAAGATCCATGTAACTTAGTTATACACGCGTGTGTAACATCACTACAAAATTACACATGCATGAGTTCGCAATGCCATTATCAGTGGCCAAAATTCACTTATTCAGCTGCATGCTTCAGCTCTCCGTTTGCTTCGGAGCCGACACGAATATCTGACTGATCGCCTCCAATGCAGAGACATCCCAGCTCTCAGCATGCCTAATGACCTGAACAATGTAATCTTCTGAATGATTAAGAAGAAGGAGAAAGAAGTATACATGGTTGTTTTTCCCCTTACCTTGTATTCTTCATCTAAGTCATAGGTTGTGTTGCCTCTGATGGCGATGAGAGGCCTCCATGGAAGCCTTAAGTATGTCCTAAAAATATATATGCAGGTATATTTGTCGAATACAAGAAATTTCCTTGTAAAATTAAGGAAAAAGAATATAGCTCGTAGTATTAAATAATACATCATGTTAGAGCTTACAGAAGCACCTTAATGTCCATGTTGCTATGATGAACTTTGTTTCAACCCTCAAACCCTGCATGATTTGCAAGAGCTTCAGGAAGTAGTAAAATGTCTAGGTTAAACAGACTTCACTATGAAAAAACTTCACAAATGACAATATCACCTAAACAAGAAGATAATTAATCAAGATACATGTATTTACAATATCAGGGCAGTCTACGAAAATGGTCCTTACTCCTTACAATTCAGAACAGGAAAAAAGGGGAAAAATCTGGACATGGAAATAGACAAATGGTAATAATAAGAAAAACATGGTATATCACATGCATTGCAGATACATCATTGAAAGCTTTATAATTTAGCAAACATTGTTACCTTTTCGATATTTTCAAGTTCAAGCGAAGGACTGTCGAAGAAAGGTACTAGCAAATCTAGATTCTGAGAGTACCTAGACCTTCCTATGAAGAACAAGGATGCATTTAGTATAACAAAATTTCATTCTTCTTTGCAAATAGGAGGCATCAATTTGATACTGCTCGACATGGTTTCATGGATGAAATGCTATTATATTGAGGAAGAAAACTATCATACATACCACGGAACTTTATTGTCGGATCTTCAAACAAACAATCTTCAGCATATATGTCCGGAGTGAAATTTCCTGAAACATAGAACCTTCAGCACATTATTACTTCATTGCAGGCTGAGAAATTTATTCCAAAATCCATAGACCATAGCTAATGAGGTATGATAAAATCTGAAGCCGTTTGCCATGAAAGTCTAACTTATGCAAATTAGCTTGATTTTTTAGTTTTAGCTAACCATCATCTGCACTCCAAAAGTAAAAGAATATGCTATTTCAACTCTTCAATCTCCATGATCAAGCAACTGCAACAGGCTAAAAATCCGTACCAGTGAGGAAATAAGCACGCTGGTAATCGGCTTCAAGAACAGCAACCACATCCTCGACGCTGCGAGGCAACTCCAACTCTGCTCTTGATTCAGCTCCCTTCTGAATAGCATCTCTGCACCATCAAATCATACATGCTTTGCATCAGCAACGAAGATGCTCATAGCATATCCTAAAATCCAAAGCATAACCAACGCATAAGTGTTGTGAGATCCCTTGCCTGGGCTTCTTGGAAGACAGGACCCTGAGGAGCTCAGTGACGGCGCCGACCGCCGCCCTGACGACCGGCGGTGTGCCGTCGCCACTGTCCGGCGAGCTGGAGCTGCACCGGATGCTGGGGAGGCGATGGTTCTGCAGGAAAGATGGGTAAGAGCGAATGGAGGGCAAGAAAATAGACCAACTTGTCACTTCTCGTTTGGATTTGGAACGTGGGAGTTCTAGAGGAATTTAGATGTTTCCTTCCCTACGAAATTCATACAGAAATCCTGCGTTCCAAACGGGGTTAGAGATGTTGAAAGCCCACCTTTGTGCGCGAGAGGTAACTAGAGGAAAGGGGAGACGGTTTGGCAGCTGAGCTTGGCGCCATCGGCCGTTGCCCCTTCGCCGTCCTCATGGTCCTCATGGAGTCCATGGCTCACAGAACACGCTTATAGACACAAGCTCCCATTCTCTCATGATCGCAACAGACTGTGAGGCTGTCAACGTGACACGCCGGTTGCCATTTTGTCCGAGATCCCAGAAGGTCAGAAGAATACACATTCTTCTGTCACTTGCTTCCAATTTCAACGGCCATGGTGGTAAGCAAATCGGTTAGGAGCAGTATTCCCGACAATGGCTAGGTTTTCTCGATAAACCGAAAATAAAATCATGGTCACAAACTCACAATCACAAAACATTTATTATGAAAAATGCAAAAGGTTTATAGGAGAGCAGGAGTTCATGATAGCAAAATGGCCAAAGCCACGCAGACAAGATCAGTGGCAATCGTTCAGCAAATCTCCCCAGAGAAAGTACTACTCACCATTTCTCGGAAGATTTATGAGATGTGTACGTTATATAACATCAAGAATTCCAATGACTTCCTCGCAAAAAAAAAATGCTTGATGTAATGCCGTATGCCACCCAGGGAAAACACTATCGGTATAGAAAATTTTTTGGAGGGTAACGATAGAACCGGTTTTTCCGGCCAAAATTTATGAATCACAACTTGAAATTATGAATTTGTGCCGGCTGGGATGGCCGAAAAATGGCGAAATTTTTAAAATTTTGACGAAATTTCACCGTAATTTTTCACCTCTTAATCATGCATTTAGAAACACTTCACAGGGGGCTAAAATGAGTCCATTGAGGTAGCTGAGCTTAAGAGCAGAAATTTTGCAAAACGGTAATATCTCCCTCAGCGATTTGTAACTCTCTGAAATTTCATCAAGCATAAGTTATATACAGGATCATCAGAGAGTTGAGATGCAATGCGTTCAACAGATTCCCGCATCTGATGATCAGGGGTAATCGATCATGACGATGACTTCATCTTCAGCGTCAGGCCGTAAACTGGCTTCTGGTCGCTCAAGCTGCAATTCAAGTTACAAGAACAGATAAATTTACAAAAAACCTGAGCATAACAAAATTTTGATGTCAAACATCTTAAAGAGAACATCATCCATAAGCTGGGGAAAAAATAACAAGAAAAAAACTAAGATGTGAGTCCAAATATAAAGGCAAACAGAATCTAACGAACATATTTTAATATCAAGAGGAAAAAATGAAATATTATAAATCAGCACCATCAAGGAATTTTGGGCTTGTTTGGATACATTGTAATCCGACTCAATCCCTTCGGATTGACTGAGAATTTAAACTAAAATCCTTTCCAATCCGAAGGGATTAGTTCTAATCACTCCCTATCCAAACAAGCCTTTGGTGGTGCTGAATTTTGTTTTATTTTCAATATTGATGGTGAAATTTATGATGTTTCGCCCCTGGGTAAAATTTAATGTCCTAAAGCTAGAGGCAATCAATAAAATTTGCTTCTCCAAGAACACAGCATGATCCGCATTCTCTCCTATCATGACTAGTAATTTATGGTATTCAGCATTTGGAATTTGAAGCGAACTGGACAAGTCCTACCAAGAGGAAAACGTGCTTCTGTATAAATACTGCTAGCACGTCACATGAATTCAAGAAATTATAATCCATAGCATGTCACATGAGTAGCTAAGCAATCCATCTCCATTCTGAGGGGAGTACTGAAAGTAAAGTAGCACACTTGACTGCACCTCTAAAGTAAGGAAGTAAGGATAGTTGGCTTTCTTTCTAAGAATGTCATTGGCATGAAACCACTTTGCCCAACCTCTGCCAATGTCCTCGTTAGCGTTCTTGTTGAACATTATGTCCACACAAGCCTGCATGGATGTTCTACTACGTGACACATCTGCATCATAGACTCTACCGGTAGCCCCTGTATTACGAGACATCATACCAATTCGCCCACTATTACCAGTACAACTAGCAGCACCACTGCCACTACCATTGCCACTGCCATGCTCGATTATGCCACTCCTCCCCTGCAGTCCCTGGCGAAAGTGTAGATCCCTCATTGAAGTAGCCAATGCTATTTGCATCTCATCATCATCGTCGACATCAATTGGTGCGCGCTGATCCACCCTTTGCATAACCTCATCCTCAATTTTGAGTTTACGCTCCTTTGCGTCTCTTCTCTTTTATTTGCCTTTCCTTACTACTCTCCTCATTGCATCTCGAACATCCAGCGGCACAACATTCCCTGATATGCCACCTAGGTGCTCCCTTAGCCGAGTCGCACCTCCACCTTTCTTCATCTAATAGCAGTATCTACACTTGAACCTAGCACCAACTCTCAGCCCATGATTCCAGACATTCTCAATGTTTCCATCATCAATAATTCCCGCAATCAATAACTATCAATGAATACTCCGCCTGGCGGCAATCAATAACAATAAATAGCCAAATCCACTTAATTTACCTAAATCCTCTGCTGCGGCACCCCCATCAGTGCCACTTCCTCTGCCGCCTCCGCCATCTGTGCTACTTCGCCTGCCACCAACCCCATCATTCCTACTTCCTCTGCCGCTTTCGCCACCAGCGATCGAATTACAGTCGCTGCCATTTGTACCCCGACCCCTACCGCAGACATCATCCATGCTCCTAGCGAGTGGAGAAGAAAGGAAGAAGATAAGAGATAGGGAGGAGAGGAGGCAGTACTCGGGAAGTCAAGACTCAGGAGCTCCTCACGAAGTGGAGGCACCGCCGACTGAGCTTAGGCCCATGGAGAGGAGCCACCGCTAAAGCCACCGTCGAAGGTCCTCACGGCCAAAGATAGCAGGCGCCGCCGAAGGACCTCACGGCCAAGGAGAGCAAGCACCACCGAAGGACCTCACAACCGGGGAGAATGGGCAGGGCACAATAGGAGAACAGAGAGGCGGTGGCGCCAAAGGGATGGACCTCGCCTCAACTCAATCCGAGGGACCGCCACCGAAATCACCTCCACGTGCAAACAAATCGGAGTTAGGGCAAACTAAGATAAGGGGATAGGAAGATGAGAGTTGTTCTCGGATGGGCTGGGCTGTGATTTCAAATAGGCCCGAATTTTTTTGCCGGATACTGTTTATTACCGGCATCCACTGAAAAGACCGAAATTCGCCGGTAACCGCCGAAATTTCGGCGATAAGGATTTCACTGATGCCACCTAGACACCTGGTTGCCAATTACAAAAACGGAAACACCCACGATGGGTGCGCGAATGCGTCAAGGCTATAGGGCAGCGGCAAGTCTAATGCTCAAATAGGATTTAGCAATCGCCTACAACCCAAAAGGCTATGGTTTCGCCATTCCAGCTTGGGTCATTGCAAGGTTCAACTTGTCTGCAGGACTTGAGCCTTCCCCAAGGCCTTCTCACTGTCATCGACAACGAGCTTCTTTCGAAGGGCTGCCAGCTCCTCTCCAGCACCGCAGATGTAGGCTGCTGTTCGCCTGCCAGAGAGAGTTGCTCCTTCCATGCTGTCAATATAGTCCTGAAACACAACAAAGGGATCATGAATTTATGGTATCCTTACCACCTCCGACAGGCAGTTATATGTACATCATCCAATCTTTGGAGTATGTATTAAACAATTTCTACTGCTTAAAATCCATGGTGTGCAGACAAGACAAAAATGAGAAGTATATTTGATAATTTGACAGCCAGTTGACTCCTGTTGGTGTCTGTGATTAGGTCAATGGTTTAGATGTATAATACCTGTTTCGTGTAAGAGCCAGACAGGAAGAAGTTTTTAACTGGTGTCTTCTGATCAGGTCTTAATGGGTCATTTCCTGGAGTCTCACGGTACAAAGATTGTCCGATTTTTACCACACTGGACCATGTAACTTCCAAGCCACGGGATGATGGGAACAAATCTAGGACCTGAAGGAAATTATAAATGTGTTGGCATTGAGGTCAGCTTTGAAAGATAAAAAATTTAACATAAGCGGAACAAAACACATTTAGTGGCACTGCTTTAAAATGAGGCCTTGATTAGTTATTTATAAAATAAAAATTTGGATAAACCAGTTGTAGCAATAATTTGACCAATACAGAATATTATTTACAAACCCACCTGCTTCTGAACCTTGCTAATGATCTCCTCATTTGGCAATGGCATGTAAGGATCACCAGGAGTTAGCACAGCTCTGCAAATGAATCAAGTGTGCAAAGTGAATTTATTTGCAGAAAGAGAAATCAATTCGATACATGAAATTCAGAAGTTCTACTGCACTAATCACCTAGTAAGCTGCTTATGTAAATATAATTCAGAAGTTCAAAATGATCAGTCAGACAGTGAATATTGTCAAGAACACTGAATGGTTGAACTTAATTGCAGACTACAGAAGCAAAGAACATAAAAGAAAAACAGTAGCCTTACTGGATCAGGGAACCTTGTCCTTCAATGTAGTAATCAGCAGGAGATGAAAGCGCAAGATCTGAAAAACAGGAGAAATCCGATCTGGAGTATAGAGAAGATTATCCAAGCCAACCGCCTTTTGCAATTGTCTACATCAAAGATGAGAAAAATATAACTCAGCGAACATGGACAAATGCAATTTGCATTTGCACAACAATATTTTAGCAGAAACAAATGTACTCTTCATGAAAAATTCAGGTATGAGTTAAGTAGTACTTAAAAATTATTGGGTCTAAAAACAAATAGCAAAAGAATACTACTGAAGTTACCTTGATTTCTCCAAATCTTGAAGTTCAGTAACCCATCCATTGTAGCGAAGCTGAACAGTGACTACAGGAACACCATCTAACTTGTAGATATTGTCAAACATATCCCATTCCCTCCATTCGACGGTAGTAGTCTTTGATCCCGGACATCACAAGCTGCACTTAACAAAAACCAAGTTAAGCTTGCATGGTTGGACGTGCTAGTCATCAAAGAAAAAAAGAAGACATGAAATTAAAAAAAAAAACCTGCAACATATGCATCAGCTTTGATTATCTCTCTACTTGTAGCCTAAAAATGTCCAGATGTAGCAAAAATGTCAGTAAAAGTATAAATAAACAGTTAACATACTGTGCGTATTTCCCATGTATGATCTAGCTGCATAATCATGCAAAGCATAACTGTGAAATTAGATGAGAAAGCTAACCTTGGAGATGAGAAGGCCTTTAACATAGGTCTCTCCATCAGGTGACTTCTCATAGAGAACCTCTCTGCATCCCCACCTCAAGTGAAACCTGTAGGAATTGTTCTATCATGTAAATTTTCAATGTTACTGAAGTACATACTACATAGACAACTCCAAAGAAATTTTGGTCGCTGTAACCATACCTACCACCCCTGTCTGTTATATACTTCTTTATTGGGCCACTTAAGTAAACATCAGGTGAGCCCTTTAGCATGCGTAACAAAGACGCCTCTGTCTTTGTGGCAAACAGGGTAAAAATAGTAAGCATGCAACGAGCACTGATATTATCACAGTCGATGAAACCAAGAGCGTAAGCAACAGGATCCCACATTCTTGTGATGCTCTCCCGAGTACCACCTTTGGATAAGAACCAATCAGTGAAACTTACCTGAAAAAATATACTTGCAAGTTTACATTTAGATTTAGACATTATCTACCACTGAATTGCAATGGGAAAAAGATACTTCATGAATAATCGTTCTGCAATCCCATATATGCACATGCTAACGTAACTAGTTTGCAATGAAGACGAAATAGAAGCAAGTGCTGCAGTAACCTACATTCCAAATTAAAATGCATATCTTAGATGCACACTACTAATGACACTGAAAGAAAAGAAGAAGAATCCTTACATCATCCAAGTCCCGCACTTGCTGCAATGCACCATCTGGATCAATAAGAGCTCGAACAACTGGGCTTAGAGCAAGAGCAACTGCATTTCGTGCTTTATCATAAACCTGCAGCATAAATCAAATATTTCAAATGAAACAATGTAATGAAACCATCTAAGAAAATAGCATGTAGTGAATTAAAGCGATGGGCAAAGTTGACAAGACTTTGGTGCTTATTTCATGCTCACTCTTAAAGAATCTTTCACTTATGATAAGATTACCCACAAAAAAGATGATTTGTAGGTTAGCTATAGAAGAACCCACACCTCATTCTATCTGAAGATATTGCAATCATGAACTAGCTATGCTATATAAGGTATTTACACAGATAGGCAGCTATGTGGACTTTACAATGCTTTGAACCATGACTTAAGAAGAATAACAGTACAAATACATTGTAACAAATTGTATAATTACTGAAATTATCATAATCTGAAAGCTATTTCCAAAGGGTATAGCTCGTTGGTGCCCTGCATGCCATAGTTAACATAGAGTAATCAAACATAATAGTTTTCAAGGAATATTCACAAAACAACTCAGCTGATTGCATTGTCACCACATGAAACGGGAGTGCCAAGTACTGCCTTCACAAAGTAATAACATATGGGCTAAAAAGGTATGCATACAGATGGACTTCAAAATGAACAGCACAAAAGATGCCAGAGGGGAACAACACGCAAAGCCATGGTTAAGAGGTTGAATAATTGCAGATTGAAATAGAGAGGACACTGCAAGATGCATAAGTGTGATATTGATAAAGTTCAAGGTGAGAATGTTACGATAAATTGGAAAATTGTGTAATTACAAACTGTGAAGGAAAAAACTCAAAGTCAAATTAATATCATATCAGTTGATGTTCTCCCTTAAAGTGTATGGTAGTCGTAAAATATGAGTTTGGAGTAATTACCTTGAGTTGATTAGTTCTTAGGAATGCTTGAATACCATGTAATGGAGCTCCCACAGGGAATCGAAAATCAAGTTCTGTATAGCAAGAAGAACAGTATGAAAAATTCAGGTAATAAGTTGAGTATAATATATATCAAAATGCAGTTCGGTTACTTTGGCCAACTTAAAGTACACAATATGGCATGTTATGTCTTAGGAGTTATAACTAATGGTCTAATGCAAGATGCAGAAAGCAGAATTAAACAAATAGTGTGCCACAGCAGCACAAGCTTTTGTGTTGCACAGAAAAGACAAATGAGTCGCCTAGCAAAACATGCAGCAATATTTTTGTAATTTGCACTTTGTAAACTTCAATATTAATTTAATACTTCAGCACACTAGCAATAATTCAACACCCTGGCAACTCTAAAATAATCGAGAATGATTTTGATATTCTAGTATAAAAGCATCATTCCTCATATTTTTGTTAGGAATAGGATAACCGAACGTACCACCAACCGTGCCCCCTTTATTTACGAAAGTATGGGTATGTTCCTTCACCAGCAGATTATTATCAGCCCCAACCTGAAATATGATAAGATTAAATTTCACCACCAAGTACTGTTAACTAGCCAATAAGGCGGTAGTACCAATCATACAAGCCTCAAGAAAAAAGCAGTGAACTACATGCTTCATCTGTTCATCTCCAAATCTACTTAACGCAGTCCAAGTGCAATAACATACTCAGCGCTAACAATTTCTCCAACCATCCAAAAGTGCATAGAATGGTACCTTCTTCATGAGGCGGAAAAGATTGCAGTAACACCCAAAGAACGTGCAGCCCCATCTCGATATGGTTCCCTTGCTTATCGACAAAAGAACCGACCTTGCCACCGATAAATGGCCGGGACTCGTACAAATCAACCTGCAAAAGGAACCACACCCCAATTCGGTCAGAGTTACAAGGCACAGCCTTTCCTGAAGGAACCAAATTTTGACATTCATTGCTGAAGGCAACCAATCAGTGAACCTCATGGCCCTGGTCCAAGAGCTCCACCGCGGTGGACATGCCGGCGAGGCCGGTGCCTATGATGGCCACCTTGAGCTTCGGCCCCCTGTAGTGCTCCGGCTCCGGCGGGAACAACCCTTTCGGAGCTGCCACACACGGAGAGAAAAAATCGTCAAATCAAGATTGCTTGCGTAGTCGCTAGTCAATACGCATTCTGGCGCAAAGCTATTGAAAAGAAACAGAACCAACTACGTAAACATGGTCTGCTTACAACGAAATAATGAACTCACAAATTTAGCAACCTGGGTGCAATTTTCCTATCCCAATCACAATTCTGCCTAAATCACGGTGTGCAAAGTTCACAAGGATTAACTACTAATTACTATTATCTATACCATTCCAGTACCAAAACTGACCGCGCAAGAAGTGGGGTGTTAAGGAAAAGGCCCAAGATTGGTCGTCCTCACCGTTGACGCCCATGTCGGAGACGTTGCTGTCGAGCGAGCAGCGAACCGCGCCGGCGGCCGTGCGCCGGCGGGCGGCGTGCGGCGCCGGCCGACGAGGGCGGGGGCCAGGGCGCACGACGTGGCAGACATGGCCATGGCGTTGTAGCAGCAGCAGCAGCACAGAGGTGAATGCCACTAGTCCAGTGCTGCTACTAGGAGGAGGAAGGAGTATAAATCGTGTGAGCGCGAGAGGAGGAAGGACCGAAGAAGGGAAGGGAAGCCGGGAGGCGAAGACGCCGTCCGGTCGGGGGTTTGTCGTGGGCGTCGTGGCACCACCAGGCCGCACCAGCGAGGGTCGAGGGGACAATACAATATAAACGATTTTTTAATAAAGAATTACAAAAATAAATAGTAAAAAAAATGGACTACTATCGTTATTTCAAATGGCGATATGACCAAATCGCTATTTGAAATAGCGACAGTAGCCATGTCGCCATGGATACCGTGCTACCGCCATTCCAAATGGTGGCAGAGGCTTAATTCTCCATTTGAACCGGTGACAGGCGCTTGTCGCCAATTCAAATGGCGACAAGAGCTCGAAATTGAAATATGAAGTGTCTGCTCAACTGATCATTTTTGAAAAGATGACGAAATATGAAGTAGATAACAATTTAGGAGTTTCGTGAAGTAGATAACAATTTAGGAGTTTCGGTCTAACCTAACATAACAATAGTATGCACGAATCATCAACCGATTTAATGTAACAATACATTTTTTTACATGTGACAATACGTTTTTTTACATGTGATAATACATTTTTTTGGTTTAGGGCTGCCACGCGCGCTGTTGTCACGATTGTATTGTTTGCAGAACTGATTCCTTTTGGAAAAGAGTATGAAATTTGAAATAGACGAAATATTTGGAAATAAAACTTGAAAGACTTCGTAATGTAGTTGCGAATTACATGACGCACACGGTTTAGTTACGTGCATTAGAAACGACAATATGCACGAATCAACAAACCGAAAACACCTGGGATACATGTACACCTTTTTGGGATCGAAAAAAAAGGGTGGATTGAAACGAAGTTAATTAGTCTTGGTGGTCTATCGGTCCCTTCCCTTGTCTCCTAATTTCCTGTGGCGGCGGCAAGTCACGAAGCCAGCCCTGTTCCACGAGACGGGTTGGACGATTAAATGATGTTAGCAGGACGTAAGGCCAAATCAATAATCACGATGCAAATTGAACATAACTTACCTCTTCGATCCGAAGTGCGCCCGGGCGACGGGGAGAGCTAGGACGTTCGCGCAAACGCCCCTGAACACCGACCTGCCGTCAGAGTCCGAACTCATCGCATCACCGGTACACGTGGTACTTCTCCGAAGACATCATGCACCAAGCGACGTGTGGTGAGCCAATACCCGAGTCTCGCCGACACAAGCTTGACAGCCTCGAGGTGCACACGTGTACACTCTCTGGAGTGTATGGTGTCTAAATGACGCGGTCATCCGTCAACTGGTTGAACATCGCAACATAGTTTAGGTAGGACGTGTGCGTAGTGATCGGTATGAATGTGACCCGTGGAATAGAACAACAAAACCTGAGCACATGCAATTAAAGCACATTATGAAACAGACTAAGGGTTCCAAAAACTTACCCCTCAGTGACACCACACCGTACCTATGGTCGAGCCGTCCACATCGTCGTTATTGTACGCTCCAATGTCGAGCTATAGTCGCTCGATCCAAAACGCCAAGGACCATAGCTGAAGAAGGAGTGGGCATCCAGAGAGGATGGAGCTACCCTGAACCCTCCGGCATGCATCGCATAGGGCGCGATGACGTCACAAGACAAAGATCGCTAGGCCCCAGCGCATTTGGTTGATCTCGCCCACTCCATGTCCACCGACTCCTGTGCGTAGTGGATCATGTGCTTGTCAATACTATCGCCATGGGACCCACATAACATGACCCACCCGAACAACCACAATAAGTAGGCCTCGAAGTGCCCATCATTGTGTAGTAGGTGCGTCATGTGCCATATGCTGTGGCTGCAAGAAGACAATGACTCATTAGTAAGTTGAACAGAACAATTGAAGCATAAACACAAGAGTTATAGATACTTACATAGAACTGATAGAGCCACTTCAGTGTCGCCCTATGCGTACTAGTGAAATCCTTGTACCCACCGTCGGGCGGTAGCACCCCCTGGAACCTCACGAGGAGGTATGTGCGCCACGTCAATGCGATGTCATACGTCGCTAGGGGGAACCCTACGCATGGAAAACTGGTCAGGAAGCCCACATTCTAAAGTGTAGGCGACATCTCCCAGCACGGAAGGTGGAACATGTGCTTCTCCAACCTCTAGCAGCCAACCAGCGCCGTTAGGAGGTACCGGTCGTACGAGAACCTCCTCGAAGTATGGACGTCCTGGTCGTCCTCCCACGTCACCTCCACCATCCTCGCTAACGAAAGCAGGCCTGCCACTCTCAACCTGCGTAGAAAAGATTAACAACATATGTGAGTCCGCCCACATAAGTCGGATTGAAATTCAGTACACGAAGGTCACAACTACACGTACTTGGGAGCTCAACGTGGGTCGATCCTCCACACCCTCATGGGTGGGCGTAGCCGCAATGTGCCAAGCTCAATGGGTGCCTTGCCAGGCGGGGGGTGGATGGTACTGAGGTGGCTACGGTGACCCGCGTCAACGACTGGGTCAAGCAACTCATAGGGCCACTGCACAACATCTCCTACAGACGCCATACCTGAAAATACAATGCTTACATTATTAATAATATGAAACATAGACAAAAAGTAATAAGAAGCATACCACAAACCAACTTTGCAATTAGCGGCACCACAAAATAGATTAACAACATATTTGAAACTATACAATACTTCTAAAACTATCTAATTAATTCAATTATTACACCAAAAAATTCTACACAATTAACAATATATCCGAAACTAAACTTCACATAACTAAAATGATGTACTACACGACACTACACCACGTAGCAATACATCTAAAACTATATAATTAATTCAATTATTGCATCCAAAAAATTCTACATAATTAACGACATATCTGAAACTAAACTACAAACAACAAAAATGATGTACTATATGACACTACACTACATAGCAATACATCTAAAACTATCTAATTAATTCAATTATTGCAACAAAAAAAATTCTACACGGTTAACGACATATCCGAAACTAAAATATAAATACCTAAAAGGACGAACTGCATGATAATACACTACATAACAATGCATCTAGAACTTTCTAAACCATTCACGTACAGCACCATAAATAATATTTATACGATAAACTAAACTATACGCATCTAAAATGATGTATTACAACAAACTACACTACATATCCATATATCTAAAACTATCTAATTCATTCAATTCTTTGTCGCTAGTTTTATTTGCTAACGTACCAGGTTTCGAATTTACATACAAAGTTGCAAGAACATTTAACTGCAAGGTGGGCAGGCGGCCGGATCTGCTCCTCCCTCTCTCCCCTCCTCCGCTACGAACTGGCAGCGCTTCGCTAGGTCACTCCTCCCTTCTTCTCCTCTATCTTCCCTCCCTCTTTCTTTTTTCTCCAAATAAAAGTGAGGTTCAGCCAATTTTTGTTGTTTATATAGTCTGTAATTTGGAATGGTGACAAGGTGGTGCGGTTCCTGTCGTCATTCCAAATGGCGATGAACTAGAACTGGCGACAGGAGCATTTACTTCGTTAGGTGGGCAATAGGGCTACTATCATCATTTCAAATGGCGATTTGGCCCTATCGCCATTGAAATGGCGACAGTAACCTCTTTGTGTAAAAAAAATTCCACTATTTATTTTTATAATTCGTTATTAAAATAGTATTATTAAAAATTCCAATATAAATGTTACGAGCAGGGAACCCCTTCCTGCTACGTGCACAACCCTAGCCACCATCCATCCACAGTTCCACCCATCTCTTTTTTGTGTACAGTAATGATATTTGTCCATAAGGTTTTACATGGAGTTTTATGTATCGACCTAGTATAGCTTTGTATGTGTTGAGGAACCGTCATGATTTGAGTCCAAATTCGAGCGATCACCTCGTGAGATGTAAGTCGATTCACACAAAACAATGCAAGAACAAATAGTAGATTGAACACAGAGATATGGGGGGACTTCTTTCTTCTCTTTATTTCTCTTCTCAAAAGCATGTACAATGGTTGGAGGTCCCCTCCTATATATAGTCTAGAGGTGGATGAGGAGCCTACCATGGGCCAGACCTGCAAGGCCTAGGCTCAGGTTTCCTAACACTCCCCCTTGGACACTCATCCGATATATTCATGTCTCATCAAAACAACACAAAAACCAAGTTGGAAAATTTGGAGAAAGAGTATATAAAATATGTTTTGCTGCGTTGCACGAATTGCTCATTAAAAACCTTAGCTGAGAAACATCAGGAAAACTCGTCAAGGAAAAAAGAGTACAATCCACCCAATTTCATTTAATCTCCAGGATTTATCCTTTGGGTACTCGATCTCCACGATCAAGTTTCAATAATGAGTTCGTGATGACCCCCTGATTCTCGTGACTTCTCTAAGTCTCATCATTCCAATTCCACGTATGCATCTTTCAAAGCTAGATGCTTGAAGTGACTTAGTGAATAGATCTGCAAGATTTTCACATGACTTAGTCTGCAGTACTTTAATTTTGTCCATCCTTTGCAATTCATGAGCATAGAAGAACTTAGGATTGATATGCTTTGTGAGAGGACTCTTCACATAACCCATCTGCACTTGTGCAATACAAGCTGTATTATCTTCATAGATAATAGTGGGGGTTTGCGCAGTATTCAATCCACACGACTGCTGGGTGTGGTGAATCATCCGCCGAAGCTAAGCACATTCTCATGAGGCCTCGTACAATGCTATGATTTTCGAGTGGTTCGTTGAAGTTGATACAAGACTTTGCTTAGACGATTTTCATGAAAATGCAGTTCCACCACATAGGAATACATAGTCTATTTGCGACTTAGTTGTATGCGGGTCCGACAGGTATCCGACATCTGCATAGCTAGTTATATTCAGGTCTTGGTTCTTTTTGTAGAACAAAGCAAGATTTTTGCTTCCTTGGAAAGATGTCCTTTATTTCCTGCCATGTCTTTTAGTAGGTTTTACATTATACCTTGCTAATAGGTTTACGACAAATGTAATGTCTGGTCTAGCACAGTTTGCTAAATACATGAGTGCTCCTACTGCACTTAAGTATGGGAATTCTGGTCTCAGGACTTCCTCCCCCTCTTCTTTAGGTCTGTGCGGATCCTTGTCTTGCTGCAAAGATCTCCCGACCATTGGCTCTTTCAAATGGTATGCCTTTTCAAAGCCGAACCTTTCTAACACCTTTTGAGTGTAGGTTGACTGATGCACTAATGTTCCTTCAGGGACATGCTGAAGCTGCAAGCCTAGGCAATATTTGGTTTTACCCAAATCTTTCATTTCGAACTCCGACTTTAGATAAGAGCTTGCTTTCTTAATTTCTTCCAGAGTTTTGATGATATTCAAATCATCTACATACATTGAGATTGTACAAAATCCATTTTGGAATTGTCGTATAAATACACAAGGAAAATTCTCATTGTTCGTGTAGCCTTTCTTGCATAGAAAGTCGCTAAAGCGATTATACCACATCATGTCTGATTGCTTAAGTCCGTACAGTGATTTTCTAAGTTTCACACTGTACAGATTTCTATTTACTTTGTCTTGGTTTGGGTCAGGGGTATCTTCAGGTACCTTCATATAAATGTTTGAATCCAAATTTCCATAAAGGTATGCAGTTACCATTGTTGGGTTACGGGAAGGCTACGATAGCACAAAACAAAAATTCTACCGCGCAACCAAAGAACCTCCGCTAGTAATACATCATGAGATTACCACTAGACGCGCCGACTCGTAGTGGAAGTAGAGTCGATGCAGTCGTAGTCGTACTCACCGTACATCTTCAATTTGATGCAATAGTGGTCGTACTCACCGCACATCTTCTCCTCCCACCCCTGTGATTGTCACGAGTTGCAGATCGTCCTAGTGCTGATGCTTTGCAACAACACCTCTAAGGTATCCACACATACAGGGCAGGGACACCACGTGCTAGAGTGCTAACTCCGGCGGCGTGGTTGAGGAAGTCGTGGCTATTAGGGTTTCGGGAGTTCTTCCAAAAGATCATACCACCCCATGTCACTGCCCCTCTATATATAGGCATCCATGATGGGTCTCGAACTTCAGGTCCATTAGAAACCCGTAGCCTACAAGAATTCGGATCACTATCCAAATCAAACCCTAGCCCTTTAAGTGTGAGACCCTATAGGTTCGTGCGGTAATCAGTTGTGACTCGGAAACTCTTTTCCAATCACGAGTCGTTAGCGGTACCTAGTAGGACATAACGATTTCCGAACATACATAGAATATATCGGACGAACCTTAATGCAATATGATCTATGACCAGGTCCTTATCACTTACGACCAGCTCGTATCTTGTCACGACCAGTCCATATTTAGTCTCGACCAGTTCGTAACTCCTTACGATTAGGTTTCGACTACTTAGTGATCATGTTCGACCAGCCTACGACCAGCTCATATCTCCATACAACTAGTTCGTGTCTGATTGAACTGAACGACCTACTCGTGTATTCTCCCTTTGCCTCACAATATCTGCTTGAACTCTAGGTGAGATATTATGTCATACATAGAATGTTCAATACTTTCTCGATCAAGTGTCAAATAACATCATGTAGTCGACACTTCAACCACTAGTGGCATGACCATGCACTTTTTTTATCCGACCGCAATGAGGGGCCCAGAGATATGTCTCCTATTATGATAGGATGGGCAAATCCCATATCTAACCAGTCATATTCTTCCGTATGTTTCATAGTATACCCAAAAGCTACATTTATAACTACCTAGTTACGGAGTAGCGTTTGGCAATCCCTAAGAGTATTATTACACATGTAGAAAACCATGCTGATCTCAGGTCTAAGGATTATACATCATCATTGCTTGAGACCAACTGATGACACATGAAATTATAACAATATCAACAGTGTCTCAAGGTGGATCAAACCAACACCATGTTCTCTAACATGTGTCCATATTATTGGTTTGATATCTCCGTATTTATGACATGTGAAACATAGTCATCAACCAATACATATGCTAGTCTATTCATATGTGTTCTCATATGTTTCCGACTAGGGAACGTTTAAGAATAATTATCGCAGAAATATAGAGTTTCGCAATCAAGTCGCATGCTTGATAATAAATATTAAAAATATTATTTTAGGAACAAGATAACATATTATCCAATGTTATGAACATAACGAAATATAATCATCTCTATAATTTCCTCTAGGGCATATTTCCAACAGTCTCCCACTTGCACTAGAGTCGATCATTTAAGTATCTAATACCAATAGCTTTTGTGTGCGTCTCATACTTTGCTTGTGTGAGAGGCTTTGTCAACGGATCATCAACATTTAAATCCATATGAACTTTGCATATCTTAACATCTCCTCTATCCACCAATTCGCGAATAAGATGATAACACCTGAGTATATGCTTGGACTTCTGATGGGATCTAAGCTTTTTAGCCTGCGCAGTGGCTCCATTATTGTCACAATAGAGATCCATTGGGCTCGAGGCACTCGGAACCGCACCCAACTCAGCAATGAAATTTCTTATCCAAACACCTTCTTTCGTAGCTTCAGAAGCCGCAATGTACTCAGCCTTCGTTGTAGAATCAGCAACCGTCTCTTGTTTGGAACTTTTCCAACTCACTGCTCCTCCATTCAAAATGAATACAAAACCAGATTGCGAACGATAATCATATTTGTCGGTTTGGAAGCTTGCATCGGTGTAACCATTTACAATGGGCTCTTCATCACAGCCATAAACTAGGAACACATCCTTAGTCCTTCTTAAGTACTTAAGAATGTTTTTCACAGCTGTCTAGTGACCTTCACTAAGATCAGCTTGGTATCAGCTTGTAACACTTAGAGCATATGATACATTTGGTCAAGTACATATCATGGCATACATGATAGATCCAATAGTTGAAGCATATGGAATACCATTCATACGGTCTCGCTCATCAGTTGTCGAAGGATACTGACTCTTGCTAAGACTTATGCCACGTGACATACAAGAACCCTTTCTTGGCATCCTGCATGTTGAACCAAATCAACACCTCAATATAAGTACTTTGGCTTAATCCAATTAGCCTTCTTGATCTATCTCTATAGATCTTTATCCCTAAGATATATGCTACCTCTCCTAGGTCCTTCATAGAAAAACTATTTTTGAATGATGCCTTAACAGATTCCAACATAGGAATGTCATTCCCAATAAATAATATGTCATCCGCATATAAGATTAGAATTACAAGTGCGCTCCCACTAACTTTCATGTAAACACAAGGTTCTTCTTTGTTCTTAACAAAACCAAACCTTTTGATCTCCTCATCAAAACGTATATTCCAACTTCGAGAAGCTTGCTTCAACCCATAAATAGATTTTTGAAGTTTGCACACTTTACTAGCATTCTTTGGATCGACAAAGCATTCAGGTTGTGTCATATACACATTCTCATTTAAGTTTCCATTAAGGAAAGCCGTTTTGACATCCATTTGTCATATCTCATAGTCGAAATATGCAGCAATAGCTAGAATGATCCGTACAGATTTAAGCTTCGCTACCGGTGAGAAAGTCTCATTGTAGTCAACTCCTTAAACTTGTCGAAACCCTTTTAAGACTAGTCAAGCTTTATAAATGTGAACATTTCCATCCATGTCAATCTTTTTCTTATAGATCTATTTGCACTCAATGGTTTTAACACCATCAAGTGGATCGACTAGGTTCCAAACCTGATTGTCTCTCATGAAGTCTATCACGGATTTCATGGCTCCAAGCCATTTCTCAGAGTCTGGGTCCATCATTGCTTCCTTAAAAGTCTTAGGCTCATCATTATTCAACAATAATAATGATGGTTTATGGCGCTAATTGTGTTAAATAGCGGTATACTGCGATAGCCGCGTCAAATGCGACCAATTACGGTAATCGTCGTTAATTATCGTTAATTGCGGTAGTCGTCGTTAATTATCATTAACTATCGTTAGTTCTCATTAAATGTTGTTAATCGGCGAAACACCAAACCAGAAAAACCCAGCCGTTCAGCCCACAACTGAAAACCACTTTTCAGAAAAGCACAGCAAAAACAAACACGCCCTCAACCTCTTCGTTGGACACGGCTTCGTTGTTCCTGGCTCCTGGGCTCCTGTTTCGATACTCTTTTTTTACTCCCGTTCCCACTTGTCCACCATCGTAAAAAAGAAAACAGAAACAAAACAGAGAAAAAGGAAAGTTTCGTGCCATGGCTGCCATCTTCGATCTTATCCTCACTTGTCAAGGCGCACCAATACACTGAATCTCTGGCCACCGCCGGTCGTGACCTCTGCGGAGCAAGTGGTATTAACTGGCTACATGTGCAAATCCTTTAGGGAAAATTGGCTACAGGGCATTGAACTTTCGCATCCTTTGCCAGCGGACATCCAAAAAACATGGCTTCACCAGAAGACACTCAAATTTCATGGATATTGGCCGTAGGACACTAAGGCGATTATTATATTATTATTCGTTGTTTTAGATAGAGAAACACTACCAAATGACCTTTATACCCTTCCCTCTTCCCTCTATGACGAGTGGGGCCCGTGGTCAGTGAAAGAAGACAGGGGAGGTGTAAGATCGAGGAGGCCGACTAGAGGGGGGTGAATAGGCGGTTTTAAAAATTCTTTGGCTAAAACCTTTTCTAATGTGGAAGCTAATACAAATACGGTTTTGCACAATTAAAGCCTAGAACAACTAGGTTCAACTAAGTGCACCAACAATACAAGTCTATTGATAAAGATAGCAATTAAGCATAGACTTGTAAGCTATTCAATTTTAGCAATGGTGAATAGCACAATGAACTATTGCAATCATACACAATGAATAAGCAATTAAATACAAGGTATATAAATTGCACAATGTAAAGCAAGCATTCATACACAATGAATGTAAATGCAATAGTGAAGCACAAGAGATCAAACCACAATAGACACGGCGATGTTTTACCGTGGTGTTCGGAGATTTGCTGGTCTCCCCTAATCCACGTTGAGGTAAACCCAAACCAATTGGGCCAGCTCCACGAATTAAGCCTTCCTCCGAGGTAAGTCCAACCGCTTGGACCGGTTCCAAATCGAACCAACACCTCGCTCCACTAGGATTGCTCTTTCCTCCACTCCGGAGATGGCGAGCACCACACCACTCACAAACCGCTTGGATCTTCTCACAAGCTTCTTTGAGAAGATCACTGACGCACGACGCCTCCACGCCGTCTAGGTGTCGGCAAACACCAAGAGAAACAAGTCTCCAACTTTCACTTGAACAAATCAAGTGTCTAAGCTCAAATGGATACTCAATCCACTACCTAAGGCAACACATGCACTTAGGGTTTGCTCTCTAACCTCACTAAGTGCAACACATGCACAAAAGAGAATGAGATGCTTGCTCTTTGCTCAATGGAATGTCTAGGGGCACCAGCAACTTGCCCACACACAGCCAAGGTGGGTATATATAGCCCACACACAAAAACTAGCTGTTGTGGAAAAGTCTGCTGAAAAATCAGCACATGCGGTTGTACCGTGCCAACGGTTTGGTCAGAGCCGCCAGTGCTCCAACGGCTATAAAAACTAGCCGTTGGACCACGTTCGGTCATACCGCCAACCAAGACCCGGTCGAACTGTGCTACGCGGTATAACCGTCCAAAAGCCTGCGGTCATACCGCTCCACAAAGGAGCAACAAATGCGGCTAAGTCCCAAAAACATCTGTTCTGGAAAATTAGAACCGCCACATAGAAATTGGATCAACCGCATTTCGGTTCAACCGTTTCTCAAGTGCAGTACAACCGATTTCCAGGAGAGACACCGAAACAAAATACATCGGTACTGTTTTTCTTAAACCGCCATCTAAAAATCGGTTCATCCGATGTGCGGTCATACCGCACCAAAATCCAGTCAAACCGCAGCGCGGTCGTATCGCCCATATCACGTCGGTACAACCGATTTCCCTGAGAAAACAACAGTTTGCATCCAAAACAAATTCAATTGCAAAACACATTTGACAATTGACAAGAGATGCAAACAAGGGTTCAAAGGCAAGATTCTCAACAAGTTGCAAAACACATTTGCACACTTTTAGAATCATACCACAAATTGCACTCCGCTTCAACTCAATTCGCAAAACACATTTGCCAAATTAACGTGCGATGCAAACAAGGATTCAAGTGAGATTCTCAACAAGTTGCAAAACACATTTGCCAACTTATAGAATCACACTGCAAGGAATAAGGTACATGGACTTACACCATTTACAAAACACATTCGCAAACTTAAGTCACATGCTACAAGGATTATCCACGAGCCACAACTATTTGCAAACACATTCGCAAATATTAGCAACATGTTAAGATGAGCTAGAGCAAACATAACAAGCTATCAACACATGACTAACTCAAGCTACTAGTCAAAAACCCCTCTTAATAGTACGGCAACCTATACTAGCAATCCGGTCTTCCAACCAAACATCGAGACCGATAAAATACTAGGAACACATCCTTAGCCCTAGCTAGTCATACCTTTGCCTTGCACAACCACTTGAAGCTTGATGACGCACATCTTCACTTCAAGTCCGGGTTCTTGACTTGAATATGCATCAACACATAATGCACTCTTCACTTGACATTCATCAACACATGATGAAGCTTCACTTGATGATCAACACATGATCATTTCTTCTCCTTGAACTTGACATGCATCAACACATGATGCACTCTTTTACTTCAAGGTCTTTATCTTCAATATCATCAACACATGATGATCTTCTCTTGGCTTGATGATCAACTCATGATCATCCCTTCTTCTTGAACATCATCGACACACGATGATTTCCTTCATTTGACTTCTATCAACGCATGATGGAACTCCTCTTGACTTGATGACCATCAACACATGATGTCATCCCGAGTCTTCATCACTATGGAACATAACCTATTCATCCAACTCATGGAAAATATTAGTTCCATAAAATGATTATCATTAATTACCACAACATACCATTAACTCATAATGGTGGGACAAGATACCACAATCTTTCTCTCTTTGGTAATTGATGATAACCACTTCAATAACAAATAATTGAATGTAGATTGGTATGAGTATATAGCACTACACAAGTTATATATACTCAACATGAGTGTATACGAACTACACAAGTCGTATATACTCAAGAATACATGAGCATATATGAACTACACAAGTCTCATATACTCATATGAATATATTAACTACGCAAGTTAAATATATTCAAAGGATATGTTTCAAAGTAAAGATCCCAATTATTTATGGACAAGGAAATATGGATCAATACTAATGAAACCACAAAACATAGATTGAGCTCCCCCTAAATGTGTGCATACACAAATGTGTAATGGAAACATATGCACATATTCAAGTTAGACTTTTGGTGGAGTTCAACCTATATTTTGGATCTGAGAAATGCAACAATATATAAATGAATACAAAGTAGAATGCATACCTCTTTTCTTCTTGATATCCAAACGAGACTAATCATAAGATAAGGCAAATAGAAATGTTAGTCTCACAAATAGATTCATCATTATGAATGCATACCTGTTTGGATTTTTCCTTTTGTTTACCCAATGAATTGGATTTGTCATTAATCACTTGCATGCCTTCATGATTATCACCTTTATATCCAAATAAGACTACACAATATGTATATTAATAAAAATGTTAGTCTCACAATTAGATTTGTCATTAATCACCAAAACTCCATTAACACATAATGGTAGGTCTAGATCCTTCAGGAGGGTAACCAGCGGTTTCGGGCTGGAATCAACGCCAACGAGGATGTCAATGGCGGCAGCCAGCAATGGCGAAAACGAAGTGTAGGGGCCGGGGCGGATTCACGGGCGGTGGCGGCGCGACTCATGACGATCGGTGGTGGCGGAGCATGGCGGCGATGGCGGCGGTGCCGGAGGGTGAGAGTGGAGGAGAAGGGGTGCGCATGAGCACCAGCGAGTGGAGGGAAGCTCACGGGAGTGTTTGCCGGTGACGAAGGAGGGCCGAAATGAGCCGGGCAAGAATGACCTCGGCGACAAATGGGACGACGTGGCGATGACGTTAGAAGCGAACGGCGTCTTAATCAAGACTAAGGAAGGCAAAGGGTGGTGAGGGGATGCTCTAGAAGGAGTGAATCGAGCGGAGGCTTACCGTGCGAGGGGTATTGGTTGCGGCGGTGGCTTTGGGCCGGAGCTAAGGGAGACGGGGCCGGCGCGGTGCTCCGGTGGCACAATTCTTCAATTGATTGGGGGTTCTTGCTGGCGGGGGCGTGGGACACAGCGTGACGCCATTGGTCGGCGATGGGGTTCACCGTGGCGGAGTCGTGCGGTAATGGCGCGGCTTGATCTTGCTTGCTCTGTGGTCTTCCTGGGCTTTCGGTAGGTAAGAGGAAAGGGGAGGAGAGGCCAGAAGGGAGCTAGGTGAGCTCGGTGCTACTTTTTTGTAGGAGGGCGCGCCGGGGTGACGATGGCGGTGGCCGCTCGGGCTAGAAACGGGGAAGACGAGGGGGGGAATAGATGGCGCGTCTCCGGGGCTCTGGTGGTAGGTTGAGGGGAAGGAGGCGACCGCGCGGAGGCGTGTGCCGAGGAGGTGCTAGTGCGCACGTCGAGGATAGCTAGAGCTCACTGATCGGTGGCACGACTCGATGCAGTGCGGTGGCGAGGCAGGCGAGCGACGCGTGAGAGGAGGAAAGGGAAGAAGGAAGCCAGAGGAAGGTGGCCAGAAGGGCAAAATGGTATTTTCATTGGCCTTCTCTCTCCTCTTTAGCCTGGATATATTATTATATTGGTCTCAGTGTCTTTTGCCAAAGAGCCTTAAATGTTTAGTGTCTTTTAGCGAAGGCTTTAGATGTCCAATAGCAAAGGGTGACAAACTGTAGTGCCCAGTAGCCAATTTTCCCAATCCTTTAATTTGCATAGTTGTGTCCGCAGTTACTGGCTTCAACCTCGACCCTGTGAGGACCCCAGGTATTGGATACATTCCAAGTTAAATGATTATACCCAAAGGTATAAATATTAACAAGGAATGAACCCAATGCCAGGTTCCCGGATATATGCCTTACAATAGTACCCAAGATCAAAGACTATTGCACATATATCCTAACAACATTTGTACACAGTCATACAAGGCATACAACATATATACAATAAAACTTTACAAGGCTGGTTCGGTTTTAACAGAAATAACCGATCAGCAGCCCAACAGAAGTTTAGCAGCGGAATAACAATATAAACAACAAAATTTTCCAACTAAGTTTGCCCATCACCCAATGGCAACTGAGTGGAGGATAGAAATAGCGTCACTCATTAGTGTCGCCTTGATCGGCGTTAACGGATAGTTCGTACAAGTATCCGTCCTCACCTGCAATAAGTGGTTAAAGAACCTGAGTACAAAAGGTACTCGGAAGACTTACACAAAACTACTAAAAGAATGTGTTTAGTAGAACCTATACAAAGGATTAGAATCTGTACATGCATAAGGCTGACAACAGGATGGTTGCAGTGATAATAGTTTTGCATGAAGCCAAGTTTCAATCCTACACTTGCTAAGTTTTGCTAAAGCAGTTTCAAAAACAAGTTTGGACTAAAACAATAAGTAAGAGAGTATTTAATCACAGACAAGAACAAAATCAAAGTGGCTGCCCACTTTGACTAGATAACAAGCATGAATAACCCTTCATGCCGCAACCAGTAACCCAAGATAAAACTTAAAATAGAGTCTATACATTGATAACCATCAAAACCAGTGTTGTCCGTAACCGTGGACACGGCTATTCAAATAGTTTTAACCCTGTAGGGGTGTACATCTTTACCCACAAGACTTGGTCAGCCTATGAGCCTCCGGATAATAGCACACTACCTTAGGTATGCCGGCCAGGTAAACCAAGACTCGGTATTTTTCGGCAAGATGACATTATTGAGTTGAATCACCCATGTGTGACTAATCCCGCTTAGTACAAATGACGGATAGCATCTGCTAATCGAGGCACACATGTTGTGTTGGGAATGCTAATTCAATGAAAAAAAATTGTGCTTCACTGCACATATAGAATTGAACTCGGCACCCTACGAACACGTAAACTTTACAAATGCCCTCACTCCACCGGTTCCTTAACTCGATAACACCATCCCCTTACTTAACTAAGCAGCGCCCATACACCGCGCGTGGAAGTACGTAAGGTACTAGAATTGAAGGGTCAAAGTTCGATCCTTAACGATCCGGACAAGACTACCACATTACCCAATCTCGTGCACGAAGGCACCATCACTAGCAACCACTTGTCCAGATCTAAACCCAAAATTTTATCAAACAGAAAAAAACAAACTCAAATTCAGTTTCACCCAAACTGAATAAAAGAACCGAAAGTAAAAGTTAACTGGTGTTTCCCATGACTGACAAGAGAAGCTTGTCAATCACTAACGTTCTACAGACTTGCATTGCTAAGCAAAGATCTAAAGAACCAAGTACCAGTACAAGAATTCTAACTTAAGCATAATTGTATGAGTTTAATTCAGGATAAGCCACAATCATTGGGATATAACTAACTACTCACAGGTAAATACTTCAAAAAATAGCATGCAAACAGTATCACTGTATTTTAAAAACCTAAAGTATCAAATCTGGGATCAACATGGTGCAAGAGGATGCTTGCCTTAGTAATAAACCACTTGTTCACTTTCTGGAGCTTCAGGAACAATTTCACTCACGTCGGCTAAATCAGATCCTAAACAGAAAAATGGCAAATGAAAATCCAGAAACATACCAGATTCAAAAATATCGAAAAAGATGCATGCTTAAAGTATTAATGTGCAACTAGCAAAATGCTTAAGCTACAACTATTTTTAGTAAAGGTAATAACCTAGATTAATACTTGCTAGTACTAACCGACAAGAATTAAAAGCTAAGAATGAACTGCAGTTCTGTACTGATAAACCGACCACATAACCAGTTACAAAGGACTTGTCAATTTGAGAGTATATTAAGCAAAGAGACTTTTGCTTAAGCTACTAGGGTTAAAAAGGGAGCTACCTGGACTTAGAAAATGACCAGAGAAGCTCTAGGGCCTGCCGACGATATGAAAGACCGAAAACGATAACAAAGAGATTCACCCCGACAAGGCAATCTGATCAAGGATTCAAAGAGTGAGTGATCAAGATAGCTTAAGTAAAGCTCCTAGATGCTTAAAAATGAAGGGATTGATCAATGGCTCACCAGTTAGGATTTGAGGAAACTAGAACCGATGTTGACCGAAAAGGGGAAAATCCAAATTCCTGGTGATCCTGTGAATCAACAAATAAATTTATTCAGGGGTTTTGCTCCTAAGCTCACAAGGCACAATGTGACGCAAATGAACCAAAGAAAAGCTCACCGGAGCAAAGAAATCCATCACGGCGCTCCCGGACGCTCGACCATTAATCGATAAGCTCGCATTCTGATCTCACGACAATGCCAAAAGTTCTCATTAATAAGATGAACAAGGCATTGAATTAGATAAACAAGAGTGCAAGAGCTTGAGGGATACGCCTGAGTTGAGGCAGAAATCACTGTGGCATCGATTTGGTCGAAAGTGAAAATTAGGGTTGATATAACCGCTCCGCCGAAGAAGAAAAGGGAGCTCGTGCGTGTCAACCAAACAGCGAAATGGCGCCAAGTGGCAATTGCATGCTGCAAAATGCACGGCATAACGCCACCACAATGACGACGTGCTCGATTCTAGCTCAGTGGCGCGGAGAAGACGAAGATGAGCCACTGACACTCGGGCCCCGCTGTCAGTCTCAGTGAAGACACGAAACATCGAGCTCAAACCAATGCTGACCATCCGATCGTAAACGAACGGCTCAGAATGAATGGGACGTTTGGACGGTCCGAACAGCCCAACTCATCTTGACCGTACGTTTAAAATCTAACGGCTCCGGAGTTTCAACGCAATCAAAGCAAACGAACCAGATGCGTTGGATGTTTAGGACCCTCCTAAGCCCCATGCAATCTCCACCATTCGTGTTCAATCCAACCACACCTTTGTTCTGGTTTCGAAACCCAACACGTGTCTTATCTCTGAACCGTTGCATTTAAACTCAACGGACCAGATCTTGTGGGCCGTTCGGACCGTCCGAACGCGCCATGCAATCTAGGCCATTAGATCTAAATCGGACAATGGGCATTTTATCGGGCTAAACCATTTTCCTTTGGAAAAGCCCAACGCGCACGTGAGTCGTTAGATTTAAATTCCACGGCCAGGATCAATTGGGCCGTTCGGACCGTCCGAACGTGCCATCGATTGTGAGTCGTTGGATTCTAAATCAAGCGCCAGGATCAATTGGGCCGTTCGGACCGTCCGAACCACCCATTGATCTCAGCCGTTTAAATCAGATCCAACGGTACGAATCGGACGGCTCACGTTCATTGGGGGTTGGGGCTAAGCCCTATCGTGACTGAGACAGTTCCAAAGGCACGCGGTTGGACTTAAACCAAAGTGGCTCGAGTCGCTACAGTGCCAAGAACCTAAGTTTGAGTTTAAAGTTGACTTGAACCCAAAATCAACTTCAAAAGTTTGACCAGAGGTTTAAAAATACAAAATTTTGCAGAGAGGCTACTGGGATGATATATGTCCGAGATAAAATTTGAAAATCACTGTTTTGGTTTAAAATATTTTAAATAAAAACTTTAACCAAAAAGCTTTGATCAGAGATCAAAACTTTTTCTTAAGGTCAAAATAATTTCTAAAATTTTGACAAAATTCATGTTTGTTCAAGATAATTTTTCTAGTATTTGGTAAAAATACTTCCTCGGCCTCAATACAAGCATAGACTTGCATTTCCTTTTGAAGTTTCAAAACATGGCTAATATTTGGATCGAAAATGGAGGTTTTAAATTGTAACAAAATGCCCAAGTTTCAAAAATAAGCAGAAATGCTATGAAAAGCATTCTATTACTGTTCATTAAAATTGAGACTGTTACAGACCCAAACTGCCGCGTCGTGCTCTCCGCCTGGCTCCGCTACGAGTGCCGCAAGGACCAGTTCAACCCAGTGCCACCGCTCCTCCATGTCAGGCGTAACGCGTGCTCTTCAGCGACAAATTTCTTCCTCTGGTTGTCTTTGTCCACTGCAGGCCCGGCACTGCTGCCGCCGAGCGAGGAGACAAGGTAGAGCACCGAGAGATTCTCGGCGACTAGTTTAGTGCCACCAAAAATTGGGTAAGGAGCTCGTGTGGGATCGACGACAGCTAGGAAGAAGCACGGGTCTGGATCTTGGATTTGGGGAAGAAGCCGGCTGCCGCCACCCGCCGCCGCTCACTCCTTTCTCTGGGTTGGACCCTGCCACCAAGCTCCGCCATGTCCCCGGGCTTTGGCTCTAGACAGGGTCAGGGGCGGCATCTGACATGAGCAGCGCCGTTGTGTGTTGTCCTTGAGTGTGAAAGAAGGCGCCGAACATGGGTAGTTGCTGATTTGTGATCCGATCCGAATTTTCTAATATGGAAGTATCTGAAATATGCCATATTAACGGATTAGTTTTCTACTTGGACTCTAAGTCCTTTTACCCTTTATATACCTCTTGTAAGCCGCTCGGGGAGAGTTGACGTCTCATCGTAATCCCCTTACATTTTGTAAACACTCTTCGTCAGGGGCAGTCCTGGCTTGGTTCAAGCGTGTTCAGCTGAACACCCAAAAATTTTGGACAAAAATTTAGTATATATAAGTTATAATATATGTATATACTAGAAATTAGGCTAAATCAACATGTAATGTCCTCAAAAGCCCATTCCGTCGGCACCTCACTCACAGCCCACTTGGCACTCGCACAACCCACCAAAGCCAAGGCATTCCACATTTGGTCATTGTTCCAACCTTCCCCCACAATGACTCAGCCCAATATCTCAAGGCTCATTTATTGGCAAACCATAACTCAATCTGTCTTTCTCTCCATCGCACACCTCTCTCTCAAAGAAACACACACGCATACATCCTTGCCGTTGCACCTTGCGGCGGTAGTGGTAGGCTGTGGTGCCACGCCGAGCAGGAGCGGCGAGCGCGGCGACTGGCGGCTATGGGCTGCAGCGGCCTAGGAGAAAGGGACGCTGAGAGAAGGGGAGGAGTGCTGTGGCGCCGTGGTAGCCTGCTCACCAGATCCGAGCGCAGCGGCCAGCGGGGTGGGAGGGTAGGCGGGGTGAGGCACCCCGTGCGTTGCTCTGAGGACCGAGGCTCTAACTCCGAGCGGGTGGCGCAATGGAGGCGGTCTGGCGATGGACCAGAGCTAGCAACTAGGGTAAGCCGTGAGCTTAGTTGGCCGGCGACGGCGGCGGGGCAAAGCGCGTGGGCGTGTCCATTTGGGCGATCGAGTGACCGAGCTGGCGAGCCCTGACCCCCGAGCACAGGTCTTGAGGAGTGACGACTGAGCCATTGAGGTGAAGTATCTAATCCCAAATCCATAATTCCCAAATGGTCAAACCGGTTTGAAAAATGAATTGTGGTTAACGAATCTTGTATTTACGTGAATTGTAGATCTTAGAGCGTTAAAAAGTGTACAGGGTATTTCAGATTATTACATTATTGGCTGACACAAAAATGAGGCATTAGATTGCCCTCATAAAATTTAATCTTATATAAACACATTATACTTTGAAAAATTTCAAGTGTCCATGTGGAATTCCCATTAGATAGGAAGATTGTAGGCAATAAAAAGCTAATTGCAGCAGATAATAGAATATCTAGACCATTTTTAGCCAAAGCAACTAAACTTTCAGCTCAGCTGAGAGCATGAGACTAATAGATAACTCTAAATTTAAGTTAGATTAGCAGGCTGTAGCAAATGATGATGGCATACTTCAGTAATTTGAACACAAATTCATCTAGACACGCCTATATAATTTATCGATCTCAACTTATCAAGTTATACAAATTCATGTGATCAATCAAACCCAAAACTACAAATTCATGGGCGGCGAGTTAGGTTGCATACGCCAATAGCAAAGACATGTACATCTCCACCTCCATTCATCAATTCCTCGTCCCAAATCCCAAATTCACAATTCAATATTTTTTCTTAATTATTTTGTAATTTCTCTCAATTCTTTGTGGTGTTATTTCTAGTATGAAAAAATTGTACTTTATTTCTTTGCTATCATGGATCTTTAATTTTTTCCATTTAATAATATTTTATTAACTCCGAACACCCATCCGATAAATCCTGGATCCGCCACTGCTCTTCGTATAGTGATCATCGTCGGTTGGCGTTTGTGGTTTTTTTTTTTCTGCAAGGGTTTTTCACGTAAAACTTCTTGTCTCATTTGTCTCTATTTTTCTAATAAGTAGTATCAGAGCACAGAAGATTAGAGTTTGAAAGATACAAGAAAAAAATTGCAGATCCAAAATCCCGACCACCGTCACGCGCGTCGCGCCTTCGTTGCTCCCGTCGCGCGTCACTGAGGGCAGAGCTCAACCGCTACGTCTGCCCGTCCTCGGTGCAAGCGCGCGTCGCGCCTCCTCGCCTTGACCGCGACAACACGCGGAGAGAACGCGGCGCAAATTTGTTCGCGGAAGCGACACCAGCGCGTCCGTGCGTCACCACGAACCAGTGCACAAGTGATCGTTTACAGCAGGTGAAGCCCTCCCAACTGCTCACATTAATCTCCAGCAGACAAATCAAATCCAATAGAAGGTCAACAGCACAAATCCTAAGGAATCTTTTTTTTTCTGTTTCTTTATTAAATCACCGTGAAAGCTCCCTGGTTTATTCACGTGGAGGATCCAAGTTTTGGAGATTTTTGCTACGTTTATCTAATAAGTGTACCAGGTGTTTAGAAGATCCTTGATTCGCATACACAGAAGATGTACCAAAGAGGTCATGATTTTTACTAGGTTTTACAGATCAGTACCAGTAATTTCGGGATTTATTTCTCGTGGCGACTTAGGAGTATGATCTTCCACTCTTGGGTCGAGACACAAGATTTTCACTATGGCAAGTTAAGATGAGGGTTATACTAGCACAGATGGATTTGGATGATGCATTGGAAGGATTTGAGAAACAACCTATTACATGGACCGCAGATAAGAAGCATAAAGACCGTAAGGCTTTATCTCAGATTCAGCTCCATCTATCAAATAATATTTTGCACGAGGTTTTGAAGGAGAAAACAGTTGCTGCATTATGGCTGAAGGTAGAACAAATTTGCATGACAAAGGATCTCACCAACAAGATGCATCTCAAGTAGAAGTTGTACTCTCACAAATTGCAAGAAGGAGGATCCGTGCTTGATCATCTTTCGGTATTTAAGGAGATCGTTGCCGACCTAGAGTCGATGGAGGTAAAATATGATGATGAGGATTTGGGTCTTATTCTTTTGTGTTCCCTGCCTAGTTCTTTTTCAAATTTCAGAGATACCATATTATATAGTAGAGATATTCTCACTCTTAATGAAGTTTATGAAGCTCTGTATGCTAAGAAGAAGATGAAACAGATGGTACCTTCTGAAAATTCAAGTTCGCAAGGAGAAGGCTTGTTTGTTCGTGGCAGGAAAAAGGAGAAGAACTCAAACAATGGATCTTGAGGTAAAAGTTAGAATGGCTACAAGAACCAGTCAAAATCCACAGGCAAGTACATGTCGTGCAAATATTACAAGAAAAGTGGGCACGACATCTCTGAATGCTGGAAGCTGCAGAATAAAGAAAAGAAAACATGCTATTATAAGCCAAAAGGTAAACCAGATGATGAAGGTAAAGCCTCCCTTGCTGCTGATGATAGTTCTGATGGAAAAGTTCTTGTTGCCTTTGCTGGATGTACTAAGACCAATGATGAATGAATTCTTGATTCTGTCTGTACCTTTCATATGTGTCCTAATACAAACTGGTTTGCCACCTATAAACCTGTTGAAGGTGGTACTGTGTTGATGGGTGATAACTCATTATGTAAGGTTGCAAGAATTGGTTTAGTTCAGATCAAGATGTTTGATGGCATTGTCAGAACTTTGATAGATGTGAGGCACATTCCAGATTTGAAAAGGAACCTCATCTCTTTGAGTACTCTTGATGCTAAAAGGTACATGTATTCTGGTGAAAGTGGAGTTTTGAAGGTATCAAAAGGCTCTCTTGTTGTGATGAAAGCTGATATTAAATCTATACCATCTACGAGGTACTACAATATTAGGTAATGTTGCTGTAGTTTTAGGTTTATTATCTGATTCTGATGGTACTAATCTTTGGCATATGCATCTTGGGTATATGAGTGAAATTGGTTTTGTAGAATTGAGCAAGAGAGGACTTCTTGATGGACATAGCATCAGGAAGTTGAAATTTTAGAGCATTGTGTGTTTGGCAAACACAAGAGGGTGAAGTTCAATACTTGACCATACTACGTATGTATTTTGGATTATGTGCATTCTGATTTATGGGGACCATCTCGCAAGACATAATTTTTTTATTATTTAATTCTTTTTATAAATATTTTAAAGTTAACCCCTCGCGAACTTTATTTCCAATTCTGACCCCTTTGGGCACGCCACCCCCGGCGTGGCAAAAAGGTACTGTCACGCCACACCTCATGGCATGACAAAAAATGCCACGTAAGCCCTCGTCCGCCCGTACTGCCAGCGTGGGGGGCTTGCGTGGCATCTGTCACACCATGGGGGGTGGCGTGACAAAGTGCATTTGTAACGCCAAAGTGTGTGGCGTGACAGTGAATACATAAATGCCGCCTCCTTCCAAGGTCTTTAATTTTTCGCCGGCTCGTTTCTTCCGCCCGACTGCTCCCCTCCCCAGATCTGTCTTCGCCGTGGCCTCCTCGCCTCCCGCCGGCCTCATCCTAGCGCCGGCGTCCTTCCCGGCGCCCTCCTCCTCCCCGTGGCGGCCCTCCCCCGCCGCGCCAGTGTCCTCCTTCCCACGACGGCATCCTCCCCCGTGCCGGCCTCTCCCCAAGCCGTCGTCTCCTTGCAAGGCCTGCCTGTCCCCCACGCTGCCTCATCCCCGCGCCGTCTTCTCCCGCGCTGGCCTCATCCCCACATCGGCGTCGTCCCCACGCCGGCCTCCTCCCCACGCCCCTAGTCTCGTCCCCCACATCACCGACGTTCTCTCCACGCCGTGAAGGTAAATAATTTTGTGTCATTTTTGTGAAATTTGGAGAGGACATGATCATATTATTATCGCCATCAACAGATTAGAACAATTGGTTAATTATCCCGGTGTGGAACGAGATCCAATGGCATGCTCTAAAAAATTAACTGTGTTGTCCAATTCAATCTAGCTATATGTAACTGTGCTCTATATAGAGGTTTACGCTAACTTTGGTGATCCGGAATAACTTGGCACACAATCTTTAATCTTGTAGGATTGCAAGAGTATTTCGTGCACGTAACTACCTTCGCTGTTTGGTGTAGTTAATTCCGGCTTCAGAGCTTCTTGTCTAGCATGTCAAGCTAAAACAAAGCAAAGGCTACACAGTTAACTCGAGAGTTCTTACGAAGTTGCGACATGGAGCACAGGCCTAGCTAGCTTAGTCATAGTGATAGACATGACTTGGTATTCGATTTCGATCCTATATACGTTGGAAGGACATACATAGTTCCAATATTAATGTGTAACTAGTAGAGTGCGTGTGTGTTGTAACGAAACCCTAAAAGAGAGAGATACTTCTCTTCTGGTATTATCTTCTTGTGAATTATTAGCTATTTATTAGCAAATAATATTTTAGTTTGGTGCTACCTTTGAGTGAAGGGGCTAGTTTAGCATGTACTTAGAACATATGTGGTAAAACTAAGTACTTCCTCGTTAAGCTCATATTCTGTCGTTTCAATTCATTTATGATATTATCATTTTCCATGTCTTTTAAATTATTCTATACTATAGAGAACCCATTGGGTAACAAAAACCGCAATACTTGAATTAATTATCTCAATATCTAAATTTGGATGTTCTATTAATTGCTGTACCTTTCCATGTTCATCTTGTTGGAAATTCTGCATACTTGAATTGGCTTAGCTGAATTTGTGATATAACTTATGTATGACCACTAGACAATGCCACTGAAAAGAAGTAATCTGCATTTTGCTCAAGCTCTCACCTTATGCCATGTAGAATTAGTTAACCGAAAATAAATTATGAAAGGACCTCTATAGAAGAAATGAAATAAAGGTTGACTTATCTCCTTTCTGCATATAAGATTTCCCAAACGAGTGGTGTGTGGCACTCCGAGCGTGTAGCTCTGGCGTACTCAGGAGCGAAGTCCTGGGCGTACTCAGGAATGAGCCCTGAGCGGTCCCAAACACGTGGTTTGGGCGGTCTCGAGAACGGGATCTCTAGCGTACTTGGGCACGTAGATCCAGGGTAGTGTAGGTCACACTCAGAGGCAAGCTCTGAGCGGTCCCAAGAACGTGGTTTGGGCGGTCTCGAGAACGGTATCTCGAGCGTGACTGAGCACGAGAGACTCAGGTAGTGTAGGTTTTAGATCTTTTTGCATCTTCTTGTTTCTTGGTATTATTCATCCACTGTGTATGGCCTAATACACCTCAATTCATTGTGAAACGACCCGTCAATTATGCATATGTTTGTACCGTCAAACTGCTAGCATGTCTCAGGAAACTGAGCTTTTGTTATGTCCAATATTGATTGTGATATTCCGTACTTGCGGTATTTCGTTTATATGGCATGCAGTACTGACTTTGCAATATTTTGTTGGATGTAGATAGACAAAGTTGTACGTGTATTTACTGGTGGGGCCATTAGCCAAACTAGAAGTTCTGTCGACTTCGGCGGCATGGAAGCGACCGTCCTTTTGTTTCGCGAATCACCGGACTTTAAAACTCTTATGAGTAGGATTAGGTCAACCTTTGGATGAGATAAGCCCGGGGTCGTTGTCGGAATGCAAGGATGATATGACGCAGGGCTGGGTTCTAAGGTGCACGCCTTGTTGGTGCCAATCCTGTCCGCCGATGATTGGGACAAGTACAAGGAAATTGTGCTCGCATCTCAGGTCCGGTTGTTGGAGGTGGTGGTGGAGAGGACAATCATTGTTGAGGATTTGCCAGACAATTTGGATGTGGTGAATGGCAACACGGGGGGACTAGACCCTGCTGCCCATCGTTCGCGAGTCCGTCCAATGGAAGAGCGACCTTCCGAAGAGTTCATTAGCGTGAGTCGTACCAACCATGGCCCCCTGTTGGTGGATCTGCCTGTATCTTCCTCGCAACGTATTATTGACCCTGTGACTGATTTCAACGACGCTGTAATGAACAACGAGCTTGAGGAGGAGTTGTTTCGCGATGGAACAACCCGTGAAGTGGAGTCTGATGAAGGATGGAGCTCGACCGAAGACAAGGCTCCCGCACCTCTTTTCTCCTCAGAGGAAGGCAGGGTTCTTCGCAGTGTAATGGGTGAGGTCCCATTGGTGCATGCTTTCGATGATGTTAGTATGTCTGATAAGGCGGTTTGTGCTAATGGGTTGAAGAGCAGGGATGGCATTGCGGACCCGAAAAATAACATAATACGGAAGAACATGTTGTTTTCAACCATGGAGGACATGAAGGTTTGGCTGCAAGAATACTCAGTGCGCCACCATCGTCCGTTCATAGTGCAACACTCCGATGTGAACAAAAGGTACACCGTGAGGTGCGAAAGGGGGTGCGGATGGAAGGTATAGGGCCGCAAAACAAGGGACAACCAATGGAAAATAGCGAATGTGAAGTAGCCTCACACTTGTGGGACCGCACAAGTGTCTGGAGAGCACCTCTAGGCGACCGCAAATTTCATTACTAGGCGTATTATGACGGTTGTGGCTATCGATCCTGATGTGTCTGTCGCCATCCTCATCGAGGTTATCTACGGGTTCATTAAGTACCATGTGAAATACGGGAAAGCATGGAGGGCAAAGCAGAGAGCGATGCAGTTATTGTGGGGTGATTGGAAGGAGGCTTACGGTTTGCTTCCTCGAATCCTAACCGCTATGAAGGCCAAGAATCCGGGTATGAAGTTTAGCCTTGGCACGACAACCGTATGGAACTCGATGGAGGGGTTATGAAACATGTCCTTGGGAGGGTGTATTGGTCCTTTGGGCAATGCATAAAGGCCTTCAAACATTGCAGGCCTATCTTATCTGTTGACGCTACATTCCTAACAAGGAAGTACTATGATGCCTTGATGCTCGCCGTGGGAATTGATGAGGAGGACTAGCTGATTTCATTAGCATTCGCATTGACAGAGGGTGAGAACAATGCAAGCTGGGAATGGTTCCTGGATATAGTTCGTCTACGCCTCGTTGGGCCTGGATGATAGGTTTGCATCGTCTCGGACAGGCATCGCGGCATTCTGAACGCTGTGAAGAGCAGACTTGACGGACACCCGGATGTGCTGCATAGGTGGTGCATGCATCATTTAGCGGCTAATTTCTTTAAGCAATGCAGCAGGGAAGATCTCACCAAAAAAAGTTCAAACTGTTGTGCGGATGCTTGGAGAAGAGGGAATTCGAGGTCAAGTTGACGGAGCTGAGGGGACTGACCAACGAACAAGGTAACTCGTGGTTGGCTGAGGTCTTGCAGCAGAAGGAGAAGTGGGCACAAGCATACGATAAAGATAGTTGTCGGTATGAAATGATGACAACGAACATCTCGGAAGTGTTCAACAACGTTATTAAGGGCATCCGTGCGATGCCAGTATCTGCTATCTTGGGGTACTCATTTTGAAAGACCAACTCATACTTTGTGGATCGGTGGACCCGAGCATGGGATGCATACAACGCCGACGAGCATTGGGGTGCGGCTGCTGCCAAGCACCTTGCTATTGCGGAGGCCGAGTCATGCAGTCAGGAGGCGGAGGAATACGATCCCATTGCGTATATATACGCCGTCAGGGCAGCCGGGGGCACATCGATAGGGGGCGAACGTTACGGTGGCCAGAACCATAGAGTGAACCTGACTACGGGAGACTGTACTTGCATGGTCCCGACGTTGCTGCATGTCCCATGCTCTCATGTCATCAGCGCCTATCGTGTGCGCGGTGTAAGTCACCTTACCTTCGTTGCGTCGGAATTCTCGAAGCTAGCCACGATGCGAACTTGGGAGAAGCGATTCGAGCCTTACCTAGATCTCTCGCATTGGCCACCGTACGTGGGGGAGGAATACATTCCCGACGCAACAATGATGAACAAGCGACACAGTCGAAGGAAGAGGAAGAGGCTTCGTAATGACATGGACCTCTCACAGCAAAGCGGTAAGGATATGTACTCTCGAGGGGACTTTAACGACGCCGGCAGCACCAACAGGTGCTCGGAGTGCCACGACCACGAACACACCAGGGCAAAGCATGTCAGTAGGGATTCATCAACGGTACTGTCTAGCATATGTGCATAATTGTGCCTCATGTTGTACTACACAATCCACATATTACTCATTTTTCCAGGATGCATTATGTATCACTTCTAGGACACGCCCTGGAAATATTGTGAAGTGTTAAAAGTTTTCAAAGCACAAAAAGATTACCGGTCCATATATGTATTTTTAGACCGATAAGACAGCACTTTGCAAAGCAAGACATGACTTCTCTCTTGTTATCATCTTACCACAGGTTTAGGTTTAGGGTTTAGGGTTTAGGTTTAGGGTTAGGGTTTGCAGTTTAGGGTTAGGGTTTAGGCCTTTCAGATCGACTTGACAACCCTGACCACCTCGCCAGCTTTTCAGAACGAAAAGACATGACTCTGCAAAGAAAGACGTGACAACACTCTGCCTCGCCAGTTTTTCAGACCGATAAGACAACACTCTACAAAACAAGACATGACTTCTCTCTGGAAAGTAAGACGTCACAACACTCTGCCTCGCCAGCTTTTCAGATTGACATGACAACACTCTACGTCCTCAGCTTTTCAGAACCGAAAGACAGGACCCTGCAGAAAATTTACCACACCATGCCAACCATGTGGCCTATAAAAGGGGGTGGAAGAGATCTGGGAGAGAACACTACACAACCAAACCCAACACTACAACACCAGAGCTTCCTCTCCACGCCTCACAGGCTACTACACCAGAGCTTCCTCCACCACGCTGGGATGGACGACGGGCAGAGGCAATGGGACTGGATCCGTGAACTAGCAAGGGCTGCTAGGGCCCGGGTCGAACAAGAGACGTGTGCCTACATGGCATCTTTTCGTAATGAAGCCCCCCGTAGCAGCAACCCCATCCCGAACGTTCCAACCGAGCGTTCGCCGTAACATCCGCCAGAGGGTGAGACACCGCCCTTCTGTTGGTGTAGGGACACATGCAAGTTCTTCAAGTCCAAGCACCCGCTCAGCTTGGGCATGCATTACTGGGGTTGCGCGAACTACTCTAGTGACTATCCCGACCGACGTTGGAACACGAGAAGCTATCGGTAGTCGGTAAGGACCAGTTACAGTGTGTTCTCTTACTATTTATTTTTCAAAGTATGCACTAACAACCTCTCCCATTTACCTGTAGTCTCTGGATCCGCTATGTGGCTACCGCAAGTGGATCGACCACGAGATCCATCCACATGACCAGTGGTCTCTCGACTTCAACGAGTGGCTTGGCCAAAAAGACCGCGACATGCGGGAGGAGCAACGCCGCAACGACGAGCGAAACGAGCGTATACGTCGGGAGACGCAAGCTCATCTCGAGACGTACAGGCGTAGGGAGCGCGAGGCTCGCGAGAGGGAGCGTGAGAGAAAGAGGGAAATTGCGGCCAAGGCCAAAGAGGTCGGCGAGGAGTTCAACGCCGAGCTAGCAAGGAAGGGAAAATAGCCCTGGTCCACACAGTAGGTCGGACCATTATGTACTAGTCCCCCGTCGAAGGTCGAATCTAATTCCATTCCAAAAAGGCGCATATGTATCGTAGGAGTACTTCGGTTTGTTGCATCGTGCATGATGTTGTTTCTTATGCACGTAACCAAACCCTATGCGCCATGTTATTCCAAGCTTTCTTATGAAGTCTATTTTAATTCGCAACTTTAAATCTCGTCGTCTTTTCATATTCAATTATTCGCGTAGCAAGGCATCCAACAACATGAAAAAAAAAGAGTTCTAAAAGTTTACGGTTTGGTCTATGACCACAAAGTTATGTTTTTGCCACCTATCATTCCACTAGGATGTCTACGCATCTTTCATCAGCGGTACTGTCTACCATATGTGTATAATTGTGCCTCATGTTGTACCACACAATCCACATATTTCTCATTTTTCCAGGATGCATTATGTATCACTTCTAGGACACGCCCTGGAAATATTGTGAAGTGTCAAAGGTTTTCAAAGCACATAAAGATTACCGGTTCATATATGTATTTACTCTCATTTAAATGGATGGTCTTATATTTGGTTACGTAAAGAGGTCTCCACTTTCAAGTTGTGGATTGTTAAATGTTACATGTACATGGTGTTATGCATCACCGTACCTTCAATTTCTTTTGATCTTTTAAAAGGAAGTCCCTTTGTTATCATCTTACCACAGGTTCAAAATCTATAAATCCAAATGGAATAACTGTCATAATTTACAAACAAATTAGAAGTAGCCCCTGTCACGCCAATCTGGCTGGCATGACACATCACTACTGTCACGCTGTGATGAATGGCGTGACAAAGGGTACGTTCGGACCGTCCGAACGTCTCCGTTTATTTGGACCATCCGATTCCAATCAGATAGTCCGAACGTCTCCTCTGCATTAGGCTCTGTCACGCCATGGGATATGGCATGACACATGCCACGCAAGCTCCATGCTGGCACGGCGCGCGGCTGAGGGCTTGCATGGCAGCTTTGGCCACGCCGTCGTTGGTGGCGTGACAGTGTTGATTGGTCACGCCACTGGTGGTGGTGTGACCAAAGGGGTCAGAATTGGAAATAAAGTTCGCGAGGGGTTAACTTTAAAATATTAATAAAAAAGGATTAAATAAAATTTTTTTGCAAGACATCGCTAGGAGGTGCTTGTTATATGTTAACAATTATTGATGATTACTCTAGAAGAGTGTGGCATTCATCGCTACAAAAGGCTAATATCGACGCCTCATCACGCATAGCTGACCAAAATCGCTTGTATTATATGCAATCACGCATTTATTTTGGTTTAGAGACCGCTCTGTATTCTTGGTTGCGCTTAAAACTGCTCAGGAAGAGGTAATATCACGACGGTTCATAACTAAAACCGCTCGTAGTATCACGACGCGGTTTTTTATAACCGCTCGTGATAATTCTACATATCACGACGGTTCTAAAAAGAACCGCTCAGAAACCTCACGAGCGGTTCTTAACAATAACCATCGTGATATTGCTACATATCACGTGACGGTTTTTGTTATAACCGCTCGTGATAATCGCTTCACACTCCCGATGAGTTTCTTTTGTCGCCGATCGTTCTTCGTCGCATCAATGCCGCCTCGACTCTGCGTCTCTTCGTCGCATCAATGGTGCCGCTTCGGCTCCCGACGTCTCTTCGTCGATCGATCCGCTTCGCTCCACGATGTTTCTTCGCCTCACGCCCGAATTTATTCCTTGTTTTATAAAAAAGATCATCCACCATCGAAGATGATCATCCCCCCACATACTTATAAAAAAAATAGAAATGGTCGCCTCTTCCTTGTCGCCGCATTGATGGCCTTCCCGATTGCCTGCAGTCGAGCACCTCTATCGGTGTACGTTGAACTGCATATGGAAGAACACTGCTTCAACAAGTGTCTTCACTCCTCTGTCGTGAGAATTTGCCGAGCAGTGACGCCACCTTCCGCCGCCTTGACATCCTCCTCCGCCGTGTCTTCCGGGTGATCTCCCACTTTCGGCGAAGTTTATCGCGCCATCGACGTGGTCCTCCAAAACGATGTTGCACGCCTCGTGAGGCTTGCCGTCACTTGATCTGCAGAATCGAGGCGGCAAAGCGCATCGAGTCAACGACCGAGACCCCTCAAGGAGGAAGAGAGCTTATGAACTCAATTCTTCTTGGTTCAACAAATCGAGGGTCTTGGAGACACTTTCGAAGCAGCTGCGTCGGTGGATCGATTTCAGCTTCGCTCGATCACGAACCGTCCGCCTCGATGCCGCCACTCACTTAAGTATTGAAGATGGAGATAGCGACCTACCTCCGTCACTAGAAAAATTTTCTTTATTTATAGGTTTCTACTTTTTTTAATCTTTTGTGTTTACTTCGCCATGTTTGCTTGGCCATATATATGAAAATTCCAAAATGAAAAAAAGTTTGGAGGTGAAGTCACTATATTAATTATATGTTGAATTATTACTATATATATATACATATTAGAGACAGTTTAGTGAAAAAAATTAATTATATATATATATATCCGATCGATATATATATATATATATATATATATATATATATATATATATATATATATATATATATATATATATATGTATATATGTATATATATGTATATATATATGTATATATATATATATAGATATATATGTATATATGTATGTATGTATATATATAGTTAAAGCAAATTTTTAGCAGTATTTAAATGACAAAATTGACATATAAACATGTAATTTCTTCATGTCATGTAAGTTCATATACAAGATAAATATATATACTTGAGAAAAAACTATTTCACAGACGGTTCTATAATGGAATCGTCTGTGATATGTCCCATATCACGGATGGTTCCATTATGGAATCGTCTGTGATAATTATCATTGACGGTTCCATCATAGAGCCGTCTGTGATAAGTCTCATTATTAGTAGCAGCCCGGCCGCTAGGGTTTGCGCTCGCCCTAACTCTCATCACTCCCCAGCGCCGCTAGGGTTTGCGCCCGCCCTAACTCTTGTCACTCCCCAGCGCATTTACTCTACCTCAACGCCGCCGCCCGACCCCGTCGCCGTCGCCGCTGGTTGTGACACCACTCTGAATCGCACAAGACACTCGTGACGATAGTAGTGTCTTGTGCGCTTTAAAATCGTACCACAACTACGGTGACACCACCACCAAAGCCACTGGCTTGGCCTCAGATGCCACCTGCGCCACCATGGCTTGGTTCTCCTGCTCGGCCTCTTGCGCTCGGGCCCTGGCCGGGCTTTGCTTTCCCCATCCTCCCTCTATTCTCCTCTAGATCTGTTAGCTTAATGTCTTCTATTGAGTTTGATTCTTATGCTTGAGCCTTAAGTTGTGTCCTGATATTTGTGTGATTTATGTAAGGTGAAGGAGATGGATGTGGGTTGTGCTAGTGGTGGGGTCGCCGCCGTGGTTGCGCTGTACTGAGGTATCACCCTACCTTACTTCCTCTCTGTCTCTACCCCCTTGCTCTGTGATGAAAAGGGCTAGTGCTCTGCGATGATGCCGAGGCTACTACTGGTGTGGTCGGTTTGGACACCCTTGGTCTAGCTGTCTTGCTGTTGAACTGCTCAATGATGTTAATAGTCTTATGCTGAAATTGAATTGATAATTAGTTCATATTAATAGTCCCCTTGCTCTGTGATGTAAACTGAGGGCTATCGGTGTATGTGCATTCTATGCATCTTGCTTAGTTCATGCTGTGGGTTCGGATGGGGCTTGGCTCCAATTAACTTTTCATATTTGTAAAGGTACGTCCTACCATTCCATTCATAATCTCTTCTCTATAAATGAATGCAATGATTGTGCACTTGTGCTGATTGCTGATTGCTAAATGAGTGAATTTAGAAGTGTAAGTGTTGTCTGCTATTGAAGTATTCAGAAGTGTCAAGTGTTGTCTCTTTTATTGATATGTATGGGTTGTTGATATGTTATGACTTATTGGGTTGTTAATATGTATGAGCTGTTGATATGCTATATTGTTATGACTTATGACTTATTCAGAAGTGTCAAGTGTTGTCTGCTATTGATAGTGGAAACTTGCTTGGTGAACCATGGGCTATTGATATGTATGATTGATGATTTGCAAAAATAGATGTAGATATGTATGTTATGACTTATTTGTTGATTTGTCATTTTGTCAAGATGTCATCTGTTGCTTCTTGCCATTCATTTCACATTTATCGTCGTAACTGTGTTCATGCCGGTCAAGTTCTCATACCTTGCGCCCTAGGTACGCCCCACTGCTCCATTCCTAATCTCTTCTCTATAAAGTCTCCAGCGGTGGTACTTGTGCCTTTAAAACCGGCATTATATATATATATATATATATATATATATATATATATATATATATATATATATATATATATATATATATATATATTATATTGTTCTTATTCCTTGACCACTTTTGAAGGTAGTCCATGCTGACATGAGGAGGAAGAGGCGGCAACCACGAACAACTTCATTGAGCCCTGCAAGTTTAAAACACGGTTGCAGGAGGCGTCGGGACATCCAATTACTTGGTTGCTAATACATGATGCCACTTCCTACCTAATACCGCGATTAAGAAAGTGACGTGGACGCAGCAGTATTCGACCGAAGTGGCATCATGTATCGAAACAACTGTAATGATATCCCGACGCTTTCGAGCAGTGCATTTAAATTTGCAGGGCTCAATGAGGTTGCCCGTGGTTGTCAGCTCTTCCTCCTCATGTCATGTGGGCGACCTCCCCAAAGTGGTCGAGGGACTAGGAACAATAGAAATATATATATATATATATATATATATATATATATATATATATATATATATATATATATATATATGTTTTAAAGGCACAAGCAGCCACCGCTGGTGGCTTTATAGAAAAGTCATCACAGATGCGGTTTCACCACAAACCGCTCATGATGTGTCGATATATCATGCATTTATTTGTGGTGAAACCGTCTATGATATATAAGTCATCACTGAGCGGTTTGTGGCTGAAATCGTTTATGATAGTATGCATCATAGACGGTTTGTGGCTGAAATCTTCTATGATAGTATGCATCACGCATTTTTGAAACCGCCTGCATGATGACCTCATGTCATCATCGACCCATAAACTCGCATTTGCTCACAAAACCGCTTGTGATGACGTTTTGAACCGTCTGTGAATACCTTCTGTAACACCCTAAATTTCTAAACCCTTTTAGATTTCAAAATAAAATAGAACCATTTGGTTTTGATGAGAATTCAAGCTTAATTTGAGGTTTTGAAGGAGCTTGGTGTTGCCTCCTCTCCTGTATGCTTGCTAGTACTCCCTCCAGCCTATCTCTTTCGTGTTATGTTTGGTTTAGACTTTCTCTGTGGTCTAGACCTCCTCTGTGAAGAAGTGTGGTTTGGACCTCTTTTGTGGCTCAGACCTCCTCCTTGTTTGGATGTGCCTATATGTCTAGGCCTTCCTTTGGACTTGACTTTTCTGGACCTCTTTTTGTTAACCTTACATCATTCTCAGTCCTTTTGGACTTATGCTCATTTGGACTTCCACTTGCTTTGAATCTTTGTAGTGCTCATCTTTTGGGAATTTTCATACCATAATAGTTGGGTATTGCCGCTATGCGGTACTACCTCCGTTAAGCTCGCGGTTATACCGCCAAGTAGGAATCAAGCATTCAAACATGTGTTCTAGAATTTACTTACCGCTTGGTTAAAACGGTGCAATGGGGGGTGCGGTAGTACCTCTTTCAATCAGCGGTATTACCGTTTTCTGGGGGACTCTCCGATCCAGGCAACGGGCTGAGATTGCTTTGCCATCTCGGGTGGTCCAAATGGCCAAATCACTTTGGCCCGTTTGGTTTAGATCTGGCAGTTCCCGCTTCCCCGCGTTTTCCTCGCTAATGCTCCTCTCCTTTGATTCCATCTGATCGGTTCAGACCTCCATATGTTAGATCTCAGCCGTCCGACCTCCTCCGATTATACTAAGTCTATCAGACCCCTTTGAGCTTGCGGTTATCATAAATGGGTCCGTAACTACCGCTCTTGATGGCCGTTCGTACCATGAACTCCTAGATTACCGCCAGTCCTTTGGACCTCCTTTGGGGCTCTAACAATCTGGATCTCCCCTTATCGACCTAGTCCTCAGGACCTCCCTATCCTTAGGACCTCCTAGCACTCAGGAACTCCTAAGCCTTTCGGACCTCCCTCTTTGCCTCGACTGTTCAAAAAAAAAATTGACTGGCCCTACTTACCAGTCTTACCCATTCTCATTTTTCTCCACCACACTGGTACCTTGTGCATTTAATGCATGTCATGTTGCATTAAATGCAGCCTTATACGTGGTGCTTACTCTAAATGTGGTCACTTAGTGGCACCATTGTTATCTTTCCTTGTCCCCTCCCTTAACAGCATACCTTGTCCTTTTCTTTTGTCCTTCACCAAATTAGTGGTGACACCTGCCTTGTCCTTCATCTACTTTTGACCTATTTTCACACTTATCTTGACACGCCTGCTTCTAGTGTTTTCCGTCACTACCTTGGCTATAATTAGCCCAGGTAGCTTTCCCTCCTCACCTTTTTCCACACTTGGCATTTTGGCTCTCGGTCAGCTACTCTGTGGGGAGCCCTTGCTGACAAGAACTTCACCAGGGTCCTCCACTGTCGTGTGCCCACCATTGAAGGCTCCACTGGAGCATTGCGTTGGCTTCAACTGCCACCTTTGTTCCACGACCTCCCCTTCATCCATCATTTCTTTATTGGCCCTGGTAAGTCTCTTTGTGTAATGATCTATCCTTGTTTCTGCCGCCATAATGGGTGGTTGTGCCCTTCCAGGACCCTCTCTCCTGGATTTCCTCTAGACTTCTATGTGAAAATCACCTCTCCGGTCTTTTGCCAAAACCAACCTCGTTGGACCTCCCTCCAGTAAGTTGGAAACCTCTCCCAAAGAACCTATTCTTAGTATGAAATTCTATTGTTGCTTGAGTTTTGAGGTTCTTTTGGAGCTATTTTGGATTCTTTATTTGAGCCTTGTTTGAACTGTTCTTTACTCCGTAGATTGCGAAGACTCCAAGGAGTTTAAGTGCATCAAGAGGACTCCCAAGTTAGTGAGCGAGGCAAGTTACACCCTTGACCATATTGCACCTAAGCATTTCAAATTACTATGTTCTCGCTTCAAAGGTATATGCATGCCTACTTTACTAAGTTATTTCAATACCTGTTTTTAAGATGGTAGCTATGCCTAATGTCCATTGTACAGCCACTGTCGATACTGAACCCGTTCATTGTCACCCTAGATGAAAATCTGGTTTTTGCAATAGTGAGAACCAGATGCATTTGAAAAAGGTGTGCTTAGTCTTGCTAGACCAAAATTTTGATTTGGGGAAATTTTACCAACATGGCCAATTGCTGTTTAAAGGTTTTAAGCCATGGCATTGAGTTGTCATGGAAACTTCCAAAAGCTTTTGAAAAGCAAATGAAAGGAAAATGGATTTGGACTTGGGCGAATTGGTTGGCTTGGTTGGTGCAATGTTCATGCACGGACTCAATTCTGGGTAAGGTTGAGATCCAGGGGTTTTGTGGTGGTCGCCCAAGTTAGTTGAGGACCGGCCTTTGAGCGTCTCTTTGCTAGGCCTATAATGGGCTATGCCTCACCGTGCACAACCACATGTCTCTGCATGGGGCGTGGGACCTGCCAACTAATTTACAAAGTTCTACCACAGCTTGTTCCACTTGGATGTGTGGGAGGTCTTCTAGGCCTATGGTCTTTCATAACCTATGTTTCCCACCCGCAAGAGGGCCCCGATCCTCATGGATTTGTATCCAATGGAGGCGAAACCTTAGCGAGGAGGGACTGTGGTGGAATGATGCATTGTAAAGGCCTTGTCATGAGCTCTAGACCTCTTACCTTCTAAGAAGGAGAGGTGGCATTAACGAATGCCAAACCAACTAGAGAAATCATGTCATGTGGGTAAAGTGTACAACCTCTGCAGAGTGAAAACTATTCGAATAGCTGTGTCCACGGTCATGGACGTGCTGGCAAAGACCACTCAAAGTTAGACTTGGATTTTGGGTTCAAAAGGTTTAATGAAATGATTTTGGGATTTCTATCCCATGGGTTGTGGGCGGAGCCTTATGACAGGAGGGTGTCCTTCACCATCTTAAAGGTGAATGTACCCAACTGAAAATTGAGCTTTAGAAAATGAGTTTTATCTATTGTATACCTACCTTGGAAACTTAGTACTTGTAATTGCAAGAAACTTGGCTTTATGCAAATCAACCATAATATGCCTTCCTTCGAAATATCCATGTATGCATGTCATCTTGTTACTCCACGGGTGTGACTTGCGAGCACGGTTGTTGTGCTCACTCTTGCTCAATGCAATCTTTAATAGGAGAAGACTTTAGCAGTGAAGAAGAGGACCAAAGCGACTAGGTTGTGCCCTCCAGTCAGTTGCCTGTGGCGTGCTGATGGACTATCGCCCTTTTTGTTCTTTTGTATTTTATGTTCGGCCCAAGGCCGCTTTTGTAAGCAACTTTGTTGATTATGTTGATAATAAAAACTCACGTTGTGGATGTTACCACTCTTGTTTTGCTGTGAAGAGCTAGCTATGATCCTTGGGACTAGCTCATTGTCACAGGGGACATAGGATGATCCCTTGTCTCATGCCCTCCCTTGGGTTTGGTCATGGACTTGGGGTGACCCTAGGTCTCTCGGCCACTCCCTGATCTCCTGGTGGTCTTGCAAGGTGTCCTGGGTGGCCCTGTTGGACCTCCTAGGTGAAGACCTCCTCTCGGGACTGGTCGGGTGGTACCCTCGAGTGGTCCTTCCGGAGCCTCGAGCGGTACTACCGGAGCCTGGTCCTACCGGTGCCTTAAAGGGGGTAATACCGGACCCCCTGGGAGATCCAGATGGACTTCCAGGGAATTCCGGTGGACCTCTCGGGTGCCCTAGGGTTGGGTTGTAACACCTTTTCTGTAGTAGTGCTTATTTCTTGAAGCATAAATCAGAAGCATTTTCAGCATTTAAAGAGTGGGAGATTATGGTTGAAAGGCAAAATGAAAAGAAGGTAAAGAAGCTTCGCACTGATAATGGGATGGAATTCTGTTATAATGAATTTGAATCATATTGCAAGACTGAAGGCATTGTTAGGCACTACATTGTTCCCCATACTCCTCAACAAAACAGTGTAGCTGAGCGTATGAATAGAACCATCATTTCCAATGCTCGTTGCATGTTGTCAAATGCAGGTTTGCATAGGCGTTTTTAGGCTGAAGCCGCTTCAACTGCTTGCTATCTTATTAATCGGTCACCCTCTATTGCAATTGAAAAAAAGACTCCAATTGAGGTATGGTCTGGTTCCCCAGCAAATTATTCAGAATTGAGAGTTTTTGGTTGTACTGTTTATGCTTATGTTGATAATGAAAAATTAGAGCCTAGAGCTGTTAAGTGCATCTTTCTTGGTTATAAATCTGGTGTCAAAGGATATAAGTTGTGGAATCCTGAAACAAATAAGGTTGCAATTAGCGAAAACGTTGTCTTTAATGAATATGCTATGTTTCATGATAAACTGCCCACTAATGTTTCTGTTGAGAGTTAGCAGAATTCAAGTGTTCAGGTGGACCATTTTGTTGGTTCAGATAACACATCAGATAAAGGAAATATTGTTGTTCATGATGCACCTATTGTTGAGGATCATCCTATTGTTGAGCAGCCACCACAACGGTTCATTGTAGCTGACAGGCCTAGAAGGGAGATTAATCCACCCAAGAGGTTGATTGAAGAAGCTAATATTGTTGCTTATGCTTTGAGTGTGGCAGAAGAAATTGAAGGTAATACAGAACCTTCATCATACTCTAAGGCATTAGCTCCACTAATTGTAATAAGTGGATAATTGCTATGCATGATGAGATGGAGTCGCTTGAAAAGAATGACACTTGGGATTAGTGAAATTGCCGAAAGAGAAGAAGCCTGTTTGTTGCAAGTGGATTTTCAAAAGAAAAGAAGGTATTTCTCCTACTGAACCAGCAAGGTATAAAGCAAGGTTGGTTGCTAAATGTTATAGTCAAATTCCAGGTATTGATTTTAATGATGTCTTTTCCCCAGTTGTGAAGCATAGTTCTATTCGCACTTTACTCAGTATTATTGCTATGCATGATTATGAACTTTAGCAATTAGATGTTAAAACTGCATTCTTACACAGGGAGTTGGAAGAAGATATTTATATGAACCAACCTGAGGGTTTTTGTTAATCCTAGAAAAGAACATCTTATTTGTAGATTAAATAAATCTCTTTATGGTTTGAAGCAATCTCCTAGGCAATGGTACAAGAGATTTGACTCCTTTATGCTCTCTTATGATTTTAAGCAGTTTGATTATGATAGCTGTGTTTATTTAAAGACTGCTAATAGTTCAGCTATTTATTTACTTTTCTTTGTTGATGATATGTTGATTGCTGCAAAAGATAAGTCAGAAATAGCAAAACTGAAAGCACAATTGAGTAATGAATTTGAGATGAAAGACCTAGGTGTAGCAAAGAAAATTCTTAGCATGGAGATTATTAGAGAGAGGCAATCTGGCAAGTTATACCTTAGTCAACAAGGTTATATTGAGAAGGTCCTTCGTCGTTTTAATATGCATGATGCAAAACCAGTGAGTACTCCATTAGCTTTGCATTTCAAATTATCTTTAGCCTTATGTCTTGAGTCAGATTATGATATTAAGTACATGTCTAGAGTTCCATATTCCAGTGCAGTTGGTCCTCTTATGTATGCCATGGTTTGTTCTCCTCCTGATTTATCTCATGCACTGAGTGTTGTTAGTAGATACATGGCTAATCTTGGAAAAGAGCATTGAAAAACAGTTCAGTGAATTTTCAGATATTTGCGTGGCACTTCTAATGCTTGTTTGTAGTTTGGAAATTCTAGAGATGAACTTATTAGTTATGTTGACTCTGATTATGTTGGCGATTTGGACAAGAGGAGGTTTCTCACAGGTTATATTTTCACCATTGGTGGTTATGCTGTTAGTTGGAAGGCAAGTTTGCAAGCTACTGAGGCCTTATCTACCACTGAAGCAGAATATATGGCTATTTCTGAAGCTTGTAAAGAAGTTATTTGGTTGAGAGGTTTGTACACTGAGCTTTGTGGAGATAATTCTTGCACTACTATATTTTATGATAGCCAGAGTGCTATATGCCTTACAAAGGATCAGATGTTCTATGAGAGAACAAAGCACATTGATGTAAGATATCACTTTATTCAAGGTGTTATTGCTCAAGGTGATGTCAAGGTGTGCAAGATAAGTACTCATGATAATCCAGCTGATATGATGACAAAGCCAATTCCTGTTGCTAAGTTTGAGTTTTGCTCAAGCTTAGTTGGTGTTATAGTTTAGTCATAGTGACTAGTTGACGCACGGTGATTTTTTTTCTTATTGGAGAATTATTTGGTGATTGATGATTCTTTATTATGCTACAAGAGGAAATTCGTCTCAAGGTGGAGATTGTTGATTTGTGATCCGTATGTGATCCGAATTTTCTAATATGGAAGTATCTGGAATATGCCATATTAGCGGATTAGTTTTCTACTTGGACTCTAAATCCTTTTACCCCTTTATATACCTCTTGTAAGCCACTCGGGGAGAGTTGACGCCTCATTGTAATCCCACTGTATTTTGTAAACACTCCTCATATAGTGATCATCGCCGGTTGGCGCCCGTGGTTTTTTTCCCGCAAGGGTTTTCCACGTAAAAATTCATGCCACCTTTGTCTCTATTTTTCCAACAGTAGTGATAGCCATAAGGGCCATGGGAGGGAGAGTGCAAGCTCGCGGAAAGAGAAGGGGAGGGACGGGTGCAGGTGCGTGGAAGACGGCGAAATACAGAGGGATGAGAAGAGATGGTGATAAAGAGAGGAGCAGTCGGAGTTAAAAGGAGATGGCACAATTTTGCGCTAAATGAGGAAGAAGGGCAATATCGGCATTACAAAAAAAAATGACGTATTTTTTGGGTCTTCGACGATGCATCTAACGGAGTGGAGGGTAGTGGTATAAAAGATTAAAAGTACACCAAATTGAAATCTAGTGGCATTGAAGGAAGAGAGATTTTTTCAATGGTAGATGAGGAAAGTTGCAAACTTTCAGTGACAAATAAGAAAATTTTCTCTTAATAATTATGTTGTCTCCTTATTTATGATTAATAATTATGTTGCCTCTTAATTGTTGGATTGAACATGCTGCCACAAAATTGGAAAATTTGTTATATTCAAGAGCAAAATTGGAATACTCAATATGTATTACAGAGAACAAATATATGCTAGTATATGTGCCTGCTTGTACACTACCGCAACTTTTCTCGAAAAGCATCTTTCTACCGGGTCAGGGACTAAACGATCAGAGAGTCGAACTACCGAAATAAGATGTTTGACGTTTGGCTGTCTGGCTTTTAGGTAGGTTGACTGCAACTTCTGAGATGTGAAATGTCTGAAATACCCTTGAGACAAATGATGGCTTGTTTGATGTGGTTTAGCGGCAATCAATTACAATTAACGCAATTGACGACAACCACCGCAATTAACGACAACTACCACAATTAATGACAATTAATTACAATTGATGACACTTTACGACAACTACCGCAATTAACGCAATTGATCGCAATGAACAACAATTAATGTAATTAACGTCAATTAACGCAAATAACGATAATTATTACAATAATTAATTCAATAAATAATTATTACAATAAATAATTATTACATAAATAATTGCAATAAAAATTTATTACACCAACAATTATTATTACAATAAACAATTTTTGCAATAAATAAGTATTACACACATAATCATTTACAACAAAAATAAAAGGAGAAAATAAACAAAAGAAAAAAGAAAATCGCACATCGTTGTTGCCAAGGCATGGGAGGACGACGGCAAGTGGCGAGGCGACAACGATGGCGTCGGGAGGAGGAGGAGGCAGGAATAGGGAAGAGGGAGGAGCGGCAGCAGCATCGTGCTCGGGAGGAGCTCGGGGCGGAGGGGCGGCGCCGCGTGGAGAGGAGGAGGAGCAAGGGCGTCGGTGGGGGAGAAGCAGGAGGAGGAATAGGGACGGTGGCGCGTGGCACGAGGAAGGAGAGGGCCGACGCAGAAGGAGGAGAGGGTGGGGGGGGGGGTCAGCGCAGGAGGCGGAGGGGCGGCGGTGGCTCGGGGAGGACAGGGAATCGAGGGGAGGGAGCAGGAGGAAGCAGACGGGGCAGGCGACGCTTAGGGTTAGGGTTTACCGGTTTGGGTTGGGGCGGGTGGGAGTTTTGTTCAGTGGCATAAAGCGGGTAATTAACCCGCAAGTGGAGGGGTAAAGTCAGAACGGGGCTACGGGAAGCTCCCCGCGGGCGGCTTTCTGCTTCCGTACGTTGTAACGGCTTCTGACTTTGAAAAAAGCGAGGGGAGAAAAGTTGCCCATTTAGAACGGCTTCCAATTTTTTCGAGCGAAAAGCTGAAGCCGAAACCGTTCCCAACCCTATAGCTGAGATTCAAAACTTCTTTTTCCGCGAGGAAGTCACATCATGTAGATTGAATTGATATTTATCATTGAAGCTTCAAGCAGCAACCCTTATTAATCTACCCTTCTTTTGGACCTTATATATTTCAACAAGGTTGTTGGTTGCGGACCTTGCCATCATTATGAACTTCAGCGATTGGTTTGGCCAACACTCCGCTTCTAGAAACACAAAGAATACGAGCGCGATATGGAAGCCCTTCGTCCTCTTAAGGACACTTGATAGTTATCATGGGCTAGATTATTTTCCGCATCAAACACCACGTAAAACTTCGAAAGAAACAACATTGTTGTTTAAGCCTGTGAGCTAGTTAGCTTTCAGTAGTGCCCTCAAAAAACAAAAGTTAGCCTTCGGTAGATAAGGAGGCTATACATTACATTAATTGGAGCCACTTGCAGGACTAATGTTGGATACTTACACCGGTTTGTAGACACTATATGCGTTATTTTTACCGCTAAATCTAATCACAAGTGAGCTATGAGTAGTTTATATTTACATGTAGCCAGTTTAAGTTATTTTTTTACCGTGTCATTCATGTATAGTTATGTATATATGACCATGACTATAAAACCCCCGTATGTTTATATGCAAAGTTCACTTTGTTGTGTACAGGTCTAATCAACATGATGCATAATTGTCTATAGAATCTCTCCTCCTAACAGAAGTGCGTTTGTTAAATCTCCATAGCATTGATGTGTTCCTCTCCATCTGTCCATCAACTCGGCAGTGCATTTGTTTGGGGCGGTAGTAGTGCGCCTTATCGTTACCTCCACGGTCGTGGGTGAAGCACCATGGTCGGCATCTCCCTTTTCGTTTTTCCATTTTTTTTTCCATGAATTTTCTCAAAAAGGAGATATCCCAGAGCCTAAGAATTACTGGTTGCTATGTGCCACCTCCTTAATCAGCTTAATTAGTTGGATGTTCTCTTCCTATCCTTCGTTAGGGCTGTTTTGACTAAGAACTAATTTGACACCGACCTCCTGCACTTTGAAGCTACGTTTAATCTCAGCTGTCGATCCCATAAAACCACTATGACACTTATTATCGGATACCAACGCTAGGACACTTGTTATCGGACACCAACGCCTATGCATACACGCTACATCAATTGAAGGGTGCCGAATTTTCGGCACATAAGGCAACTTTTGGTCAACACGAGGATTTTTTTGGACGCAAAATTGGCTACAGTACACTCTAAATGTGTGGCGTTTGCTTTAGGACACTATTTTTTTTTTGGTGCCTTTGCTCCATGACACAACAATTTTGTACCTATTTGATGGTGGACACTCTACCCATTAAAATATAATATCCGACTGAGAGAGGAGAGACAAGGTGGGTGAAAAGTATGGTTTGCCCCTGACCCCTTCATCTTCTCCTCTTCATTCCCTCCTCGTCTTCTCTTTTCTCCACGCGCCCACCCCACCACCACTTGGCCGCGTGCGATGCGGCCATCGATGTTACTTGCCCCTCCTTCGCCTGGTCGGCGCTGGTTGCCCCTCCACATGCCCGCCCTGTCACCACTCCCCACCACTTGGCCAAGCGTGGTGCGCTCGTCGACGGCTCAAGGCCGCACACCCGCCGCTCTATCGCCGCTGGGAAGGAGCATGGGAGGGAGCAGCAGAGGAGCTCGGCCACTGGGTCGTCAAGAGCGATGGAGCAAGCCAGTTGAGCGCGGCGACACTGGTGTCGATTTGTGCGGGCATGCGACACTCAAGGGCTAAGCGGAGCTCGATGGCGACCACCAAGGTGGGGAGGGCGCACACGAGGCGCCCGTAGAAGTGTGGTACATGAGCCAGGACGAGTGGGAGTCTAGATCCAGATCGAGCTCATCGCCGAATCCACCGCCATCATCTCCCCTCGCTATCATCTCCTTCCTCTTTGGTGTGCAACAGCATCGGTCGTCGCCATGTCCTCTTCATCTCGGATGGCGTCACGTAGGTCTACCGTGTCGTCGACGTGCCTAAGCTTGCGACGTGACATCTTCCTCCCCCTACTGGCTCGCCTGTTGCTTCTTTCCCACCGGATTCCGTCCTCCTCCTCCTCCTCCTGGCTTATCGGTGCCTTCTTCGCTAGGGAAGAGAAGGTGGAGATAGATAGAGCTATTCGGCAAGGGGCATCCAAAGTCTTTTTGAAAATCTCTCTCCTATTCTCCAGAAATTATACTATAATGGCATCAGTGTCATATAGCAAAGAGCTATTTTTTTAGTGTATTCTAGCAAAGACACAAAAACCGGTGTCCTGGAGCAAACCCACAAATTCAGATTGTCATGTAGCCGCCAATTTTGCCCTTTTTTCCATTGAACAATCCAACAGCTTTGATGGACCGGGCTGCTTAAAGCCCAGTAGTTTGTACCATCATGCCTTTGCCGGGCCCAGAGTACTCCTAGTTGGGCTGGGCCAGGAAAGCTAATGCAGGCCGCGAAGAGTAGAGGTGATCAAGTGGTACTGCAACAGCCTTCAACGATACTGTGTCCTCATCCACTTAAACGATTCCATGAATTTTTGAGATACGATTTGAAAGGGAATATAGTTGTGCAATTGGAGCCGGATTCCACAACTAAACAACGCGCATATATTCTTGCTTAAAAGGACGTAATAAAATTTGAGAAAGCCTCGTGCAAGTGTGCAATATTACGATCACACACTAAATGTTTAGCGTGTGGCCAAAGGTTGCCGGACATTGATTCCTAAATTTGGACACACAATTGATCAAATTTGGCCCACAATTGATTCCGGTAAAGAATTACGCTAACGTGGAGTCTACATCACCGTTTCCATTTACTTCATTATCATTTTTTGGCAGAAATTAAACCGCCGGAAACAAACTCAGAATCACATTGAGATATCAGCTTTTGGTCATCGAAAAAGGGGGTAAATTTGGTCACACACCAAACATGCATGTACACGCCTACGTGCAATACGAAAAGAGGCACACGTTTCTTGGAAGTTTCTCCAGTGCAGGTAAGAAGAACTTTTAGCTACGTGTCATTCGCATGAGGCTATGAGTCAAAACGGGTCAGATTCGACGGATATTATTCTTTTCATATCTTAACTCATATTTTTATCTCGGATTCGGATGCCCCGGGTACCGATACGAATACGGATTTTTCGAGATAGGGCACCCGACGGATGCGAATCGGATTCAAATCAGTCACGGATAACTTGATGGATAGCGTACACATAAAGAAAATATATAACTTCACCAACGAAAGTGTTAAATTATACTATAATGCGGATTAGATTCAAATCAGCCACGGGTAACTTGACGGATAGTGTACATATAAAGAAAAGATATAACTTCACCAACGAAAGTGTCAAATTATGCTATCTATTAGAGAATTATTTATCCTACTTAACAACATAGACATAATCAAATGTAAATTCATATTATATATTAGTCAATGACTAGAAAACAATGAGGATATTAAATAATATTGATGTTTATCAGATATCTTTCGGATGTCCTATAAAATATGGATAAGGGTCGGATATTGCTCTTCCCATATCCTAACTCATATTCCATGAGATTTTTCGGATACAAATACGGATAATATCGGATATAGATCGGGACTAAAAAATGAAACCACGGGTGGATTTTTTCCGGATACAGCATCGAATCGGGCTGGTATTATCCGCCCCGTTTTCACCCCTACATGAGGCAGAGTTCACCTACTTGATTGCTTATCATCCTTTTCTAACTTATTTTTCCTAACCCTGTAGTTTTTTTTATAAGGCTTATTTTTACTTTGCCAAGAGATTAAGGAGATGATGAAATTAAAAAACTAAGTCAATATTTTTTTTCACAAGTGCCTATTGAGATCAAGTTACTTTACATTTGGCATCATCATTCGTACTTACCAACAGGTGGCTAGTCCAACTGATACGGTACATGTGTATTATGGCTAATAGTCACAGCTCGAGTCTCACTAACTAACTACATATTATTTGGGTTTAACTGTGTATTTTTCGGGATTCGATCTTGTAACTTCTCGGCTGCTATGCCTTAGGGCATCTCCAATAGTGCTATATAAGCCATCGGTTAGTCCTTCCATGTCAGCAAAAAGCTAGGTGGAAGAGAGAGAAGCATGAGAGGGAAGGGAAACCATCTCTTCCTCAAACAATCATCTCTACACACGAACCAAGATAAAGCAACCAGTGCATATGAGAGAGGGGTGAAGGAGTGGGAATATTATAAGTTTGGCATGAATGTTAGAGACAACTTATTGGAGGTGTTGTCTCTAAATCTGTCTTTCGGTGATATAGAGTTGATATAGCAAAATTAGAGACAACACTATTGGAGATGCCCTTAAAGAGGACTATGAAAACTAACCGTGCTCTTCCCAAAAGAACATCATTAGTACTTGAAATATAATCATTATCGATATAGGTCCCAACCTGATCACGAATATTCTCGAGAAAAAAAGGAAAGGAAAATAAAAGAAAGTGACCAACTGACCAAGCATGCTTGTTGTTACCTCAATTCTATCGCAGACCCCTTACTTCTTGTGTGTTAAGTGTTTATAGAGGTATTCGCTGATCCTGTTTAATCATCAAGTATTAGAAAATAGCAATTTGGAATTTAGGGAATAAAATCCAAAAATTAGGAAATTTGGGGGATGAAGTGGGCCGCCGGCCGATAGTCCAAGTAGAGGAGGTGGGGTGGCCGAAGCCCTAGCCTCCCTGCCACCCCTGCTCTTTTCCTCCCCAATGGCCAGTAGCCCTAGCCGAGTTGCCCTACCGCCAGCCCCTGCTCCCTTATGCCTACCCTCTGGCTGGCCCTCCGTTGCGTGCCCCTCTACAGAGCCACCTCGGCTGCTGCCATGCTGTGGTGCTGCGAAGGAGAAGTATCAAGGAGCCAGCAAGAGGAAGAAGGTAGAAGGAATGAAGGAGAAGGAAAGAGAAAGGAAGAAAGAAGGAAAAGCTAGGGTTTTGCACTCCGCCATCGATCTTCACCCAATTTTTGTGAGTAATGATATGATCAACCCTAGTTTGATCTTATATTGATGTTTATTCATGATTTATATTACTTTGTTGCAGGGATAGGACGTTTTGGGATGTTTTAGTTCAGTAAGTTGTACTGCATAACCTTACAGGGGGATTTTGGGGTTATCTTCGTCTAGATTCATGACTTTGCCATGTTAGGAAAGTTGTATATAATTTTCTAAGATTTCTGTAGAGTCCAAGATCATTAAGTTTGGATAAGTGGTTGAAAAGTTATGGCCTAGGAGTACTACTGTCCAGTTTTCCATCATCATTGATAGCAGTTGTGTAGATTGCTTAATTATGTGCATTAGATGTTGGAATTAAATTATGGTCATAATTAGGTTTAGCTAGATAATTCTCCATAATTTCTGGAAGTAGTATGGTTTGCTATTTTTCATGTTGTAGAAAAATTATTACGAATTATGTTGTAATGTTAAGTTCCAGAATAACCTTCAGGGTTGAAAACAGGGGATTAAATAGCAAAATCAGAGGATTTGCGTAACTAAGAAATTATGGGAAATTCCGTGCAAATTCCAGAAAATATAGAGTTTGCTAGATTTGGAGTCCAAAAGTAAAAGTTATGGATGTTTGATGACCAAGATAGCCAGTAGGTTGTCTGGTGAAGATGGGTTAAATGCATCGGATTTGCGTGTATGAGCGATAACATATTGTTTGATGATTGTGTACTATTGTGGTATGTTTGGAGATGGATTATTGATGTTTTTCCAGGGAGTGTTGCTTTGAGTTCGGTGCCGCTTTTGTATTGTCCCGACTTTCATAGTTAAGAGTCAAGTGCATGGTAGAGTGATAGACATCAGTTTGGTTGTCGTTGTCTTTAATGTCACATTGCCATGATATTTATTTATGTTTTGTTATGCTTATTTACATACCATGAGAATGATTACGATAATGTTAATGATATGATGATGATGGTATTACCATGATGATGACATGATATGATGATAATTTGATATGTTGATGAATAATGGATCATATTGCAATTTTACATCATGTGCACAATCATTGCATAATAGAGATCAGTTATGGTGATCATATGATATCTACCTTGTTGGTAGAGACTCCATGGAAATGAAGAGATCCCCAATCCTTGTAGGATGGGCATGAGGAAGGGTGAACACTGTCGCCTGTGTTCACTCATACTTTACCGGTACAAGTGATGTGATGAGCAAATGAGCCTGTGGAATAGCGATGCATTGCATTAATGAAAAGATGATGATATTCCTTGAACACATGAATGTTGATGTTTTTATTGATTATGGTTAATAAATTGTTTGTATATTGTTTTATTGTGTACTTGCCGAGTCGTTGACTCATCCTTGGTTTATTGTTGCTTTTTGGTGGATATTGACAGCATCATGCATGAGATGGAGTAGCATATGTGCATCACATGTGTAGGACCGGAAAGGCGACTAGAGGGGGGTGAATAGGGGCACGAATCCTTTTTCTCCTAGTTTGAATTCAACATGATTTTCACTTCAATAGCTATGAGAGCTATGAAGATCAAAGAACAAGTACAGCAGAAGACTTGTGTTGAATCCAACCTAAAACCCCAAAGCAAAAGACACAAAAACTCAAACCCTAAATGAGTCTAGCGGTCTGACCGGCGTGCATTGAGCGGTCTGACCGACCAGCAATCTGATCGGCGTGCACCGAGCGGTCTGACCGCACCTGACGATGAATAGGAAAACAACCCGACGTCCAAAGCACAAATTGGTCTAACTTTTGATCTACGATTCCAAACTTGACCAAACTTGAGACACACCTTCCTAAGGATATCAGAAACCTATTCCAAACAACGATCGTCAAGATCTTTGCCAAAGTTCTGACATTTTTCCATTTGAGTGAAGGGCGTTCAAAAACGAGTCAAAACGAAAAACGCGATCTAAACCTTGCTCGTGAGTAAAGGATGTTCAAGAAGATCCAAGAAGGGTTTCTACACATCACAGCAAGCTAGATGGGGGGCAAAAACCAAAGGAAAACCACTGGATCAACAAAAGCCTCAAAATCATATAATAAAGAGTAAGAACAAGAAGAAACTCAACTTGGAGAAATCTTGCATAGATTGATTTGAGTTTGATGTAGGTTTACAGTCACTCCCTCCATGAGGACAAGAGCTCAATCCATGAGCACACAATCAATCCATAGCCTAGAAACCTAACCTCTCCACCTTTCTCTCTAAAACCCTAAAACACACTAGGGTTTCTCCAAATGAAGTGCTTGGGGGTGTTGGACAGCAACCACCCCTATTTATAGTGGAGGCTAGCTTCTAGAAGACTAATCCTATTGGGCACCCGTTAAGCCCATATACAAACGGGTTTAACTTACGCACGTATTTTAAAGCGCCGTCTTCAACTTTACTTGACCTAAACCGCTTCTCCTTGTGTCGTCTTGCGCGGCGGTTTAGCCCAATGTCACCGAAGCGGTATTTGGTGAAATTACCAAAATACCACTTCTTGATCTTTCTCCGAAGACCAAGTCCAATCTTGGTGAAACAATGGTCTGCTTCACCACGTGTAGGTTGATCAACGGCTCTGTAGGACCAGAAAGGCGACTAGAGGGTGGTGAATAGGCGCTCAAACAATTTTTGCAACCCCTCAGAGGAACAACAACAGAAAACAAAAAAAATCTGCTGAAGAACTTCAGGGAGCGGTATTACCGCTGTTCATTGTGCGGTACTACCGTCCTTCATGTAGTTCAACCTAGGCAGCAGAGTTTCAAAAACCAAAATCGACGCAACTTGAGTTTTATCCAACCAAACCTAATCAAACTCGAAACATAACATCTAGGGAATACTAGGAACCTATTCCAATCATCTATTCAATAGATCCATGTCAAAGTCTTGACCTTTTTCAGATTTGGAAAAGTTCGGTTCAATAACAGGTTAAAAACCCAAATCTGATCCTAGGCTTGCTCGTGGGCTATGGATGATCAAGATGACCTTAGATGGTCTCCCACAAGTCACAGCAAGCAAGATCAACACAAAGAACCAACAGAAATAGAATGGATCATCAAAAGCAACGAAACTCCCAAAACAGAAGAAAGAACACGAAGGAGACTCACTTTCAGAAATATGATTGGATTGATCTGAACATATGGTTGATGTTTACAGCCTCTCCATCTTGGAGGACACAACTCAGTGCATGAGCATCAGATCAAACCATCTCTAAACCCTAGCTCTCCAAAACCCTAAGACCTCATTAGGTTTTCTCCCGTACACCGTTCTGTCTTTCAACACACAGCACCAAGTGCTTATATAGTGGAGGCTAGCATCTAGGAATATTCCATTAGGGCATCCATCAAACCCTAACACACAATGGGTTAACTCACGCACGCATCTCAAAGCGCCATATTCGTCTTCGATTGACCTAAACCGCTTCTCCAAGCGCCGACCCGCGCCGCGGTTTAGCCAACAAGTCACAAAGGCGGTATTTGGTGAAATGACCAAAATACCCCTTCTCGATCCTTCTTCATGAACCGAGTCCAATCCAATTGCACTCACTTCCTTTGCCATACGTGTAGGTTGATCAACGGCTCTTATCATGTCTGCAAGTCTCTCCCGTCCGAATCCCATCGGAACCTCCAAGGCACTTGCACCGACCCCCGCGCCGCTTGATCCAAACAGCTGCATCGAACTACCCGTTCGATCAACCTCGTCCATTCTGCGCCATGCTTGAGTCACTTGACCTCACCCAGCTTTCATGATCGCTCTGGACCTCAGCTCTCCAAGCTTAGTCCCGATCCACCTCGCCGTTGACTGTCGTTGACCTGCAAACCACCTGCACAGCAATAGACAGAGAAATCATCTCCGGGAACAAGTTCTTCACAACTTGACCCACGTTAGCTCAAAACATGCAATATGAAACACATATGCATTAACAAACAAGGATATGACCTATCCTAAACTCAATTTTCAAAGTAACTTGACATTTAGCGCACATGCGGTACTACCGCCAAATAACTATCGGTACTACCGCATCACGGTAGTACCACTCTCAGCATTGCGGCCGTACCACTCTCGAAGAAATCTCAAAAACAACGCTACTGGAAAAACCATACCGCTAACAGAGCGGTCGTACCTTAGCGCGGTACTACCGCTTTCAACATGCGGTACGAAAGTTTTGCAAAACAACTCAAGACCTCCGAGGGCACCAAATGACACATGGACGCTCCAGATCACACGGGACGATCAGAGCGAAGGTTTCAGCCGTCAAGATCTAGACACTGTTCAAAGTCCGAATGTTCATATGATTTCCAACTGTCCGATTTCAATCAAACGACTCACAAAGCCTAACACGTTCGGACGGTCCGAATGTTTCTCGCAATCTGGACTGTTGGATCAAGATCTAACGGTTAGAGCAAAACCCACGTTCAAGACCTAGACAAGCGGTAGCTCCGTTCCAACCAACGGTCGTACCGTTACGCGGTCGTACCGCTACTTCCAAGCCGGTACTACCGATACCAGAAAATCGCCACGCTCTCACAAGCCTCCGGTAGCACCGCTCTACTTAAGCCGGTCATTCCGCCATGCGGTATTACCGTGATTAACACACTGGTACTACCGATTATCCTAACACTTTGCTGAAACTTTCTGAAAAATAGGAATTCCAACAAACCTTCAACCAAATTGCCAATTGTAACATCACTTAGGTTCATGAGCATATCCTCATGGTATTCACAGGCTCTCATCATGTCAGCAAGTCTCTCCCATCTGGCTCCCGCTGAAACCACCAAGGTACTTGCACCGACCCCCGCGCCGCTTGATCCAACCCGTCGCACCGAACTGCTCGTTCGGTCATCCTTGTCCAATCTGCGCCATGCTTGAGTCCATTGACCTCACCCGGCATCCTCGATCGTTCTGAACCTCAGCTCTCCAAGCTTAGTCCCGATCATCCTCGCCGTTGACCATCGTTGACCTCCAAGCAACCTACACATCAATAGACCAAGAAATCGTTTTCGGGAACAAGTTCTTCACAACTTAACCCACGTTAGTCAAAACATGCATCATGCAACACATAAGCATTAAAAACCATGAACTTGATCTAACAATCAACCATCGCCGCCAAGAAGGATGACGAACAGACCACAACCAATCGATCGCCTTGACCTTTGGTCGGTCGATCACCGCCTGGCGGTCGCCACATGAATGTCGGTTTGACCGCCCGCAAACGACTTAGCCAAAAATCCACCCCTGGAAATCCGAAACTCTCTGGAATTTTCAAACCAATAGAACTTTTGCCTGAAAGCTCCAAAAATAATGAGACCAAGAGTAGTAGAACCTCCTCTCGTGCCTACACCTTCTATTTTTGGCCTAGCTCAAAAATCCAAAATCATTTCATGGCCGGTTTGACCGATTTCACAAAGCCATTCTGACCGCCACTCAAAGGCCGGTCGGACCGCCGACACTTTCTCAGCACACCCAGTTTAGGCATGGCGGTCGACAAATTAAAATGGCGGTCGGACCACCGAAGGACTCGACTGAACTTTTTCCGAAAACGATGATTTCGACAAGACCTCAAAGCTATTGCCAATTGTCTCATCATCCTAAGATCATGAGCATATCCCCATGATATCCACAATCTCCCCTTTGATGAACACATTGGCAATTTTCAAAAAATGTAAATTAGAGGTTTGAAATTGTAATTACTCGACATTTTCGCACAAAAGCACAACTTGGTCCATAAGCAAGAGAAAGCAATGAAAAAGGACCAAGCTGGCATCAGAATAGTATAGGCCAGTGAGATAAGGCAAAAGAAAATAAGGAAACTTCAAATTCCAGAAAAGAGTCAAAAAAAACTCACTTAAGGTCCATATGAAAGAACAATTGTTCAATTTGACCTTTAATCAAGGTGAGGATCCAAGAGATGCAATTCAAATTCAGAATTGGCAATAAGAACACAAAAATGCATATGAGATGCTCCCCTCACTATGATCATCATTTTTCGTGAAAATTTCATTTTTCTCCCTATTTGTCCAAAAAGCTCTAAAACACAAACATTTTTACCAATCTTTCTCCCCCTTTGACAATGGATTCATCAAGGTGCATGGAAGAAGATAGAGTGTGAATGAAATGGAATGGCTGTAATTTATTTATTTTTAGTACAGGGAGCCATGAAAATTATCCAAGAGGACTCGACAAGTATTACACCAAGCCATATTGTGTGAAGAAACTATTCTAAATCATGGCAAATCATATATAGCAAAGCTAAAGCCAAAAGTGCAATAATCTGTGATTAAATGAAAGTTTAGCATGTCAAGGTGCTTAAGATCATAGTTTAGCCAAAGATATACAAAAATGAGTCAAGCCATGTCAATAAACTAAATGGAACCAAGAAGCTAAAATTTAGCCAATTTAGAGCGCTATGAGTTCAAAGATGAATTATTTTGTTCAAGCACTTGGAAATAAGCATACTTAGCACATTTAGCACTTGCTAAAATTGATTTTTGGTTTTATCTTAGCAAAGCAAGTCCTGGACAATTTTCACATATTGTTTTCTTAGCTTCAACCAATTTTCACATATTGTTTTCTTAGCTTTGTGCTAGATCTCAAGTTGTGCCGCGACCATCCCAAGCAAAAAGCTTAAGAGAGTGGTCTAGGTCATCCAAAACTCCCCCTGAGTTCATGTCTAGTGCAATGGCAAGCCGTCTCATGAGAAAGAATTGGTGAGATCAGTTTTTTCGCACTGAAAAGATCATTTTTCATTTGCTTGACTTAGGAAATAGCATAGCTCAATCTAAATCTCAAATTAGATTCAAGACTCAATGTAGCCTATTTGACATGGCATGAATCATGAGAGGATCACTAAAGCAAAACTAGTCACAAGATCCAATAAATCATGTTTTGATTCAAGTTTCTCATATTTAAAAGAGCTAGCATGGTAAAAACTAAGCTACACATGAAAAGTCATGATAAATCTAGCAAACTAGCACAAGACATGGCAAGATATAAAGCATGAAAGCATGTCACACAAGGATAATAATCAAGGCTCCGTGAATTTATATTACAATGCAAGTTGTTGATTTAAAATGCAATATGGTACAATGAATGCAAAAGAGCCAACTCCCCCTCAAAACAGGCCAAGATGACTAATAACTCCCAACTCTCCCCGCAAAGAAGCAAAACGAGAAGAATCAAGAGCCTTAGTGAAAATATCTGCAACCTAATGCTCGGACTCTACAAAGTGAAGTACAACATCACCCTTCTCTACATGGTCTCTAAGGAAATGATACCGAATGTCAATGTGCTTGGTCCTAGAGTGTTGCACTGGGTTTTTGGCAATGTTTATGGCACTAGTGTTATCACATAAGAGAGGAACACTACCCAAAGACAACCCATAGTCCCGCAGAGTAGATAAGATCTAGAGAACCTGAGAGCAACTACTGGCTGCAGCTACATACTTAGCCTCGGCGGTGGACTGTATAACAGAGGGCTGCTTTCTAGATGACCAAGAGATAAGAGATGTGCCTAAGAAATGAAAAGTGCCAGAAGTACTCTTTCTATCCACTCTACACCTCGCAAAATCAGCATCAGAAAAAGTCCGAATGGAGAGAGCAGAATCAGAAGAAAACCAGAGTCCAAAGTCAAGTGTGTCCTAGAGGTGCCTGAAGATACGACGCACTGCTTGACGATGTGAGGCACGAGGGGAAGCCTGAAATCGAGCACACAGACACACAGCAAACTGTATGTCCGGCCTCGACGTCGTGAAGTAGAGGAGGGAGCCAATCATGCTGCGTTACTCCTTCTGGTCCACGGGTTCTCCATCCTCATCAGGATCCAGCACGGTAGAAGTGGCAATGGGAGTAGACATTGGCTTGCTTCTTCCCATGTCGAAGCGTCGAAGAAGGTCCTTTGTGTACTTGCTTTGATGAATGAAGGTACCTTCTTTCAGTTGCTTGACTTGAAGACCAAGGAAGAAAGTCAGCTCGCTCATCATACTCATTTCGAATTCCCTGCTCATAGAATTTGGAATCTGGAAACCAAGGCATGAGAAGAACCACCGAATATAATGTCATCCACATAAATCTGAACCAGTAAAAAGTCACTGCCATGCCTGAGAGTGAACAAGATTTTATCTACCATTCCCATTTTGAACTCATTATTAAGCAAGAAACTCTTAAGCCTATCATACCAAGCTCTAGGGGCTTACTTCAAACCATACAAGGCTTTAGAAAGATTAAACACATGGTTTGGGAATTTGTGATTTTCAAAACCAGGGGGTTGCTTGACATAGACCTCTTCTTCTATGAAACCATTAAGGAAGGCACTCTTGACATCCATTTGAAAAAGCTTAAAGCCCTTAGATGTCGCGAATGCTAGCAAAATACGAATGGCTTCTAATCTAGTTACAGGTGCAAAGGTCTCTTCAAAGTCTAAGCCTTCTACCTGGGAATAACCTTGTGCTACAAGCCTAGCCTTGTTGTGAACTACCAACCCATCTTTACTTTGCTTATTTTTAAAAATCCATTTTGTTCCAATTACATTATGATTAGGTGGAGGTTCAACTAAGGTCCAGACTTGGTTTCTTTCAAAAATTTTAAGCTCTTCATGCATGGCATTAACCCAAGAGGAATCAGATAAGGCATGGGTGACATCTCGGGGTTCAAAAGACGCAACAAAAGCAGAATGTGTATAAGAATCTGGAGAGATAAACCTAGAGTGAGTAACTCTCTCATGGAGATCCCCAATTATCTACTCTGGTGGGTGTTGTCGTTGAATATGAAAAGGGGGTCCTAGTGCAGATGTGGCCTCTACCTCATGGGCTGTGGAGGTAGGAGCAGAGCCACTCGAATCGCCGGTGAAAATAGGAGGAAGCTGCTCAGCTAAAGCTGGAGAAATAAAAGCAGGCTCTCCAACCATCTCAGAGATGACTGGAGGATGGATTGGACCTTCATCCTCTATGCCAGAGTCATCGTCGACGAAGATGCCTTCTCGAATATCAGGAACCTGTGTACCTGCAGCATCGGGTCTAGTACCAAGACTAGACTCATCAAAAGTGACACGAGAATGAGCAGGATATCCAAGAAAAATACCATCATAACATCTAGATTCAAATTTGTCCAAGTTTCCATGTTTAAGAATGAAGCACTTGCAATCAAAAATCTTGAAATGAGAGACTTTAGGCTTATGACCAAATCTAAGCTCAAAAGCAGTCTTTTCTATGACAGATCTCAAGAACACCCTGTTGGACACAACAAGCAGTAGAAATTGTCTCAGCCCAAAACCTCCTAGGTGTGCTATGCTCATCTAGTATGGTCCTAGCCATCTCTACAAGGGTCCTGTTCTTCCTCTCTACAACCCCATTCTGCTGGGGAACTCTAGGTGAAGAGAACTGGTGCTCAAGTTCTCTCTCAGTGTAGAAAGTGGCAAAGGAAGAGTTCTTGAATTTTGTGCCATTGTCACTTCTAATGGTCCTCAAAGCTCCAAGAAGGTCAACAGCTAGTCTAAGGGCCAACTCTCTAAAACAGCCAAAAGCCTCATCCTTAGAAACCAAAAAATATACCCAAGAATACCTGGAGAAGTCATCCACAATCACAAGCACATACCACTTCCCTCCTGCAGACTGAACTCTAGAGGGGCCAACCATGTCTAAGTGCAAGAGCTGACCAGGTCCATCAGTCATCACTAAAGTAAGAGGTGGATGAGAAGCAGAAACCATCTTACCATGTCTACAGGATGTGCACACTAGGTCTCTAACATTCTTAAGCTTAGGCAAACCTCTAATCAAATATTTGCTACTGATTCTGGTCAAATGGTCAAAGCCTATATGTCTAAACCTACAGTGCCACAACACTAGATCATGAGAGTCTGAAGCCACAAGACACCTAGGGCTGGAAGAAGAAGAGATACTGATTGATTACGACACATGGGATTCCAGAAATGTGAAGATTAGCAGCAACCTTTGCCATGAACGAGGTAGCTCCCTCTCTGGCTTCCCTCGGCCTCTTATCCTGGCTGGTCGATGCGATCATCTTGAACAATGACTTAGCTGCATCATTGGAATCCCGAACAATAGAAAGTGTTTGCTCTTTGTAATCTCGTGTATGTACTATGTATCAAGTAGTGCAAGATCTTGACCCCAGCAACGCGGGTGTCACATCCTCAACTTAATAAATAGAATTATTATGCATCTCATGAGCATGCATCATTGTTTTCAAACTTTTGCATAATTTATTGCACTAGGAAAATCTTAAACAAGTGTTAAACCTACACCTTGTAATTCAACTCCAAATTAAAACAGGGACAAAACCTTATGAACACCCTTTGGAAATAATTTATTCAAATACTATAGTAATTATAATGAATTAATATAATTTTTCCCAAATTTTTGGGACTGGATTAAACCTTGAGGAAATTCAAACATCATTAACTAACATACACTAAGTTTGAATTTATTATATACACATTATATCATGAACAGTAGTGTTCAATAATTTTTATGGGCACTAGACCTTCCCAGGAACCCTTGTGATTTATTTCACAATTTTAGGAAATTTATTTCCATTTTTAACACCTTGGTCAAAGTGGGAGAAACAATTTAAATCCCAGTCAAACTGGCCTAGTACTGTTCCTCTGGTCGAACCCAAACCCCGACCCGAGCCACTCAGCTCAGTCCAACCGCCTAGATGCACCATCGCATGCAAGCGTTGGATCTAACTTCAACGGTCCAGATTCTCGCCTCTATGCGACCTGTCCGAAACTCCCGTCCCATCTGAGCCGTCCGATTGGAAATCGACAGCCCAAATCACGTACCCCTTCGGGCGGTCCGAACTTCCCCTCTAAACCTTAGCCGTCCAGATCTGATCTAACGGTCCACATTGACCCACTTACTCAGGCTCTCGCGGCAGTGTGTCGCCGACGATGAGGGGCGGCCGGTCACCGCTTCACAACCTCTCGCAGGGACGATCTCCACGCCCGCAATGCTCGACGCCTTGAGCGGCGCGAGTGACACCGCTAATCCACCGCGCCGTTGACCTATCTCGAGCTTCGCCGCTGACGCCGCCTCCGCTCCGTCCATCGCCCAGGGATAATACCCCCTCTGCCTCTTTCAACTTGACTCACTTCTCCTCTGTTGACCGAGGAGAGGGAAGCTGGTTGTAGCTCCCTACTCAGGTGAGTTCCCTCCGCATGGTAGCCCTCGATTCCATGCTCAATCCCTTGTCCATTTTTGCTTATGCGACCTTCTATTGTTGCTTGTAGCTGCCGGACCAGCTTCGTGCCCTCGGCCGCTCCAGAGCGCACACCCGAGCGACACCACCAAGCCTTACTCATCTCCGGTGAGTATTATGCTCCCTTTTGTGCGTCACCAGGCGCCTCTGTACCTAAGATGAACTTCCCCTCAACTAATTTGGGTATTGCACGACAGGTTTCCGTTGAATTGAAGAAATCACACTTTCGGCCCTAGAACCAACCCTTCGCCTCCTACCTTGCTCCGGTAAGGCATTTGTCAAATCCTCGGTCTTTCAGCATCCTCTTAGGCTCTGTGAACCATCCTGACCATCCACTCCTCTTGGTCTTGCTCAGGGACCTCTCTCCGCGTTGAAGCTCGTCGCGGTTACTTTCTTCTCCGGTGCCGACGCAGCTCCAGCCACTCCAGCCTTCCTCGAGCACCCTTCTTAGCTCAGGTAACTTCCATCTAGTCCCTAGGACCCTGGCACCCGCTTGAATGTCGCTGCGGAGCTTCACATTGTTGCATGCATCATGCCCGTAGCTTTCACCGCCGCTCAACGCCGGCTAGCCGCGGGTACGGGCCACCTTTTGTGTCGCCACCACCACCCTGAGGTGCGTAGCACTATTGCGAAGCGGATGCGTGCCTTGGCCGGCTCGCCGGGCGCGTAAGCGCCAATGAGCCGCCGAACAGCTGGCGCGAGGATCGTGTCGGACGCGACAGCCATCGAGCTGCCGTTTACGGCAAATGGCCGCCATTACTGCTAATGATTAGGTTTAGCATTTAATCGTTGTCTTAACGACGTAATGTGTCACTGTCGTGTGGGGCCGCGCACAGAAAGCGGGAAAGTTAAATGGCTGTGGCAGAGAGACTGACCTGTTGTCCCGCGGCCTTAAGCCCCGTGCGCTAGGCACGCGCGTGCGTGGACCAAGTCCGTGGACCGAGCCACTGACTAAGGGACCCACCTGTCAGAACAAATTTTGAAATCGGAGTTAAAATGGAAAACGCGCTATTCATCGGGCCCGCTGGTCAGTGACCGCGGCTAGAGGCACGCCCGGTAAGAAAAGTAGTAAATGAATTAGAAAATCTGAAAACGCATTATTTGTACACTGCAAAATATGTGTAACTTCAAAAATGTATAACTAATTCATCTTAACTCCAAAATGGATAAAACCACTTCTGGTAATTTTTATTTTTGATGAACTTTATATTAAAATTGATTTCAAACATGCCTCTATAGCAGAGAGTATTATTATGGAAAATGATCCATAAACTTATTATTTTTACAATAGAAAAAGGCTGATAATTTTAAAAATGGATAACTAATTCATAAAAATTCCAAATGAGGTAAACTCAACTATTCTGGTCTTGTAATAATATTCCCTATTTATTCATATAATCCTTATACCCTCCACTGCTCTACAAAATTTGACCTCATAATTAAATTACTCAAAGAGAGCATATTGAAAGCTGAAAATTCAAATCGTAATAACTCTCACATGCTAAATCCAAATGAAATAATTCTTTCACCTAAATTCATCTAAAATCATGATTTAGCTACTGTAGAAAAATCATGCATTTTTGAGTATTTTGAATTTTTGGGTATTTCTAGATGTTCATTCGATATTATGTTTATTTAGATACCGAGCCTATCGATATTGACTTATACGCTACTGAAGAAGAGCAACTAAGTTACCAGCAAGGCAAGCATCATTTGAACTTTCTTTTGCATCATATTTGATCCCAGTTTTGTTAAGTTAGTGCAATGATAATTGCTTGCATGCTATTTTGATAATGTCGCTATTTTTGTGATGTGTAGATTAGTTATCTCCTATTGATTGAGGTTGTCCTTGAATCACTCTAGCACCACATGCTTAAGTTAGAATGGTTGAAATATATTGTTCTGGTTTGCTTAGCCATGCAAGTCTATAACCGGTAGCTGATTGTCGGGAATAACCCGACAATTATGGGATAAACACAACTATCATTATATACTTTTGTTTCAGATCTTCGTATCTGTTTTATGAGTCAAATTTTATCATTTTAAATGAGCTTTTGGTCTGGACAAGTGATGGTTAGTGATGGTGCCTTTGTGCACGAGATTTGGGCAAGTGGTTGACTTGTCTAGACAATTAAGGACCGAACTTTGGTAACATTTTTGATTCAAGTAAAACTCGTGCTACCACATGCGGTGTATGGGCGCTGCTTGGTTAAGTAAGGGGTTGGTGTTGTTGAGTTGATGACTGGTGGTGTGAGGACGTATATGTGTTCCATCGCATATATGTTCCATAAGGGTGCCGATTGCAATTCTTTATTGTGAGGGTGAGCCCTATTTAAGCTTTATTAATTGGGTCGGTATTTCCGGCACAACTTGCGTGCCCGTTTAGTTGTAGGTGGGTAGCCTACACTTAAATGGGGTTACGTCGCGTATGGGCGAGTCAACTCAATGATATCAACTTGCTGAAAAATACTAAGTCTTAGTTTACCCGGCCGGCATACCATAGGAAGTATGCTATATTCGGAGGCATCTGGAGGCTTACGGGCTAATCAAGTCGTGTGGGTAAAGTAGTACACCCCTGCAGGGTATAAATCTATTCGAATAGCCGTGTCCACGGTTATGGACGACCACTTGAGTTACATGGTTGCTATTGTTAGACTTGGAATTAAAATTGTGGTTATAACTTGGTATTGTCATGAATGGGATGTTCATGTTTGTTGTTGTATTAAAGTGGACAGCCACTTTGTTATTTGTATGGTTAATTTGTTATTCAATTTACTATTTATTCACATGCTTTACTTCTACTTCAAATCTGAGTTTGAAATGGCACGTAAAAAACTAGTATGTGTAGGTTGTAAATTGTTGTGTCTTTTTTGCAAAACTAAGCTAATATGAGCCATCCTTTGGAACAACCTCTAGCATGATTAATTTTTATTTATGTAAGACTTGCGAGTACCTTTGTACTCAACCCGGTTGTTACAATTTCAGGTGAGGAAGTGTATGAGCCCGTTGAGTTTGTTAGCGCCGATATTGGCGACGCTAATGAGTAATGCTATCATTTGACTCGATCGGTTGTCGATGGGTTATGGGGCATACCATCTTGGATATTTTGGTTTATTTACTTGCTTCGCTGCTACTTAATACTCTTATTTGAATTTGGCGGTCGGCCGTTTGTAATGGATGTAAACTTTAACTATTACGTTGTATGTCTTTTGAACTATCTATGTATGTTGTTGTATGGATGTGATCAACGTTGTATGAGAGTATGAGCATATTGGTCACTGATCTTGGGAGCCAATATGATTGCATACTCATTGTTAAATAACTTCCTATTTAACTCACTAAGTGTAGTGCTTGACTTGTTGGAGAACTGACAATCATGTTGTGCTCACAGGGGAGCAGCGCGCATGATCGTCGGGGCTCTAGTTGTAGTCGGGTTTTTCACTAAGATTGAGTTAAGCTGGAATCCATATACTGGAGGCCCTAGAGTTATGTCTTTAAGACCATGCTTAGACTCGGTCTTACGGAGATAACCTGGGGGTCCTCACAGCGGGCTTCTTGCTCGTTCGAGCTAAGAGACTCCACTGCAAACGCGACCAGGGTCATGCTTATGGTCTCGATGATGCACCTGGCCTTGCACATCTTCTTGACATGGGCATAGTACAGCTCATAGGGCTCATCGTCGCAGGCCGTGGCCGTGAAGTTGTATCGTCCACAGATGTCTTGCACAAGGTTCCGGTGAGCATGAGAGTAGGACTCCTAGTATGTGGGCTCTGTAGTGGGTATGGTGGGTGTCCGCGAGCAGCCACTTAATTTTTCAAGTGACCCGTGGGTGTCAACTTAATGTTTTTCATGAGATGAGCTAAGTGAGCTTGCGAACAGCCCGTGTCCACTTGACCCGCATAGAAGCTTGTAACTAAGTGGGCAAAGTACGGTTAGCCCACGATACGTCCCACTTTCATCCTTAATAGAATCTCTCCTTCTATCAGAAGTGTGTTTGTTAAATCTTCGTAGCATTGATGTGTTCCTCTCGATCAACTTGGGTTGTACAGTTCATTGTTGGGGGAGCCTTTGTATGTGGCCGTAGCCCGTGAAGATGATGAAACGAGCCGGCACTCGGCAGTGCATTTGTTTGGGGCCGGTAGTAGTGTGCGTTATCGTGTACCTCCACGATCGTGGGTGAAGCACCATGGTCGGCATCTCCCTTTTCGTTTTTCTTTTTTTTTTCTTTTCCATGAATTTTCTCAAAAAGGAGATATCGCAGAGCCTAAGAATTACTAGTTGCTACGTGCCACCTCCTTAATCAGCTTAATTAGTTGGATGTTCTCTTCCTATCCTTCGTTAGGGCTGTTTTGACTAAGAACTAATTTGACATCGACCTCTCGCACTTTGAAGCTATGTCTAATCTCAGCTGTCAATCCCATAAAACCGCTACAACACTTATTATCGGATACCAATGCTAGAACACTTGTTATCGGACACCAACGCCTATGCATACACGCTACATCAATTGAAGGGTGCCGAATTTTCGGCACATAAGGCGACTTTTGGTCCACACAAGGGTTTTTTTTGGGCACAAAATTGGCTACAGTACACTTTGAATGTGTGGCGTTTGCTCTAGGACACTAGTTTTTTTGTGCCTTTGCTCCATGACACAACAATTTAGAGCTTTTTGATGGTGGACACTCTACCCATTAAAATATAATATTCGACTGAGAGAGGAGAGAGAAGGTGGGTGAAAAGTATGGTTTACTCCTGACCCCTTCATCTTCTCCTCTTCATTCCATCCTCGTCTTCTCCTCTTTTCTCCACACGCCCGCACCGCCACCATCTGGCCGCACGCGATGCGGCCATCAACGTTGCTTGCCCCTCCTTCGCCTGGTCTGCGTTGTCTGCCCCTCCACGCACCCGCCCTGTTGCTACTCTCCACCACTTGGCTAAGTGCGGCGCGCTCGTTGACTTATCACAGACGGTTTCAATCACAAACTGTCTATGAAAGTATGCACCGTCTGTGATGACCTCATGTCATCACTGACCCATAAACTCAGACAGCTCACGAAACCGTTTGTGATGACATTTTTGAACCGTCTGTGAATACCTTTTCTGTAGTAATGAGAGAAGGTGGCGACGCCTTCTTCAGTGGGGAAGAGAAAGTGGAGATAGATAAAGCTATTCGGCAAGAGGCATCCAAAGTCTTTTTAAAATCTCTCTCTCTCCTATTCGGCAGAAATGATACTATAATGGCATCAATGTCATATAGCAAAGAACCACTTTTTTGTAATGTATTCCAGCAAAACACCAAAAACTAGTGTCCTAGAGCAAACCCACAAATTCAGATTGTGATATAACCAATTTTGCCCTTTTTTTTCCATCGAACAATCCAACAGTTTTGATGGACCTAGCTGCTTAAGCCCAATACTTCTAGTTGGGCTGGGCAAGGAAAGCTAATGCAGTCCGCGAAGAGTAGAGGTGATCAAGTGGTACTGCAACAGCCTTCAACGATACTGTGTCCTCATCCACTTCAACGATTCCATGAATTTTTGAGATACATGATTTGAAAGGGAATATAGTTGTGCAATTGGAGCCGGATTCCACAACTAAACACCGCGCATATATTCTTGCTTAAAAGGACGTAATAAAATTTGAGAAAGCCTCGTGCAAGTGTGCAATATTACGATCACGCACTAAATGTATAGCGTGTGGCCAAAGGTTGCCGGATATTGATTCCTAAATTTGGACACACAATTGATCAAATTTGGCCCACATTTGATTCCGGTAAAGAATTACGCTAACGTGGAGTCTACATCACCGTCTCTATTTACTTTATAATCAATTTTTGGCTGAAATTAAACCGCCTGAAGCAATCTCAGAATCACACTGAGATATCAGCTTTTGGTAATCGAAAGTGGGGGTAAATTTGGTCACACACCAAACATTCATGTACAGGTCACTCAGACAGTGACATCAGGACTAGCCTACGTCCAATACGAAAAGAGGCACACGTTTCTTGGAAGTTTCTCTAGGGTAGGTAAGAAGAACTTTTAGCTACGTGTCGTTCGCATGAGGCGACGAGTCAAAATGGGTTAGATTCGGCGGATAGATTTTTGGGATATGGGCACCCGACGGATGCAGATCGGATTCAAATCAGTCACTTGTAACTTGAAGGATAGCGTACACATAAAGAAAAGATATAACTTCACCGACAAAAGTGTCAAATTATACTATAATACGGATCAGATTCAAATCAGTCACAGGTAGGGATGGCAATCGTGCCCGATTACCCATGTGCCCATGGGCGAATACCCTAATGGAGGCAGGTATGGATGTTTTTCTTTGCCCGTGGGTATAGAAACAGCACAATTCCTTACCCATCGGGTGAACAGACGCCGGCATGGGTAAGCTCCACCCGTGCTCGCTTCATCCGATTACCCGCAACCTACACTGGGTAGGGCCACTGTCTAAAACCCTAGTCACCGCTCGGTCGACTCGCTCTAAGTCCCACCAATCCCACGCCCCCAGCCCACTTCCCAGCTCCCAACCGCCAGAAGACCCCTCCCATCCCGCGCCCCCCATCCCCACGCGCTCTTCTAGATCTTTCTCTGGTCCTCCCCCAGTCCGGCCAGCCAGCTAGCCAACCGCCGCCCTCGTCACCCGTCCTCCTCCCGGCCTCCCAGCCAGTCACCCAAGAACTTCAGATCCGTCGCCCCCGTCCGGAACTCCAGATTCACCGCCCCCGTCTACTCCGGCCAGCTGCCCAAGAACATCAAATCCGGTCAGCCGCTGCCCCGTCCTCCTCCCGGCCAACCGCCGACCTCGTCCTCCTCCCGGCCGGCCGCATTTCAGATCCGCCCCCGTCGCCCGTCGACCCATCCTCCTCCTCCCGGCTCGGCCTCCTCGTCCCGCCTAGGCAACGCTTCCTTGTTCTTCGTCGCCCTAGGCCACCGGCAAGGCCAAGGGGAAGTTCACGGCCCACGAGGTCGTCGCCGCCGCCAGGGTCGCCTCCTCCACCCAGCGATCTCTGTAGGATGGAAAAAGCTCGAACTCATGAGCCACTCGACCGTTAAGGGCTTGGCTCGACTCGGCTCGAACTCGATCCCTTAACGAGCCGAGCCGAGCTGGCAATTTAGCACGTTTTCTTAACGAGCCGAGTTCGAGCTGGCTCGTGAGTTACTCGTTAAGCTCGTTTAGCTCGTTCAAAAAACCAGCATAGTTGAGCAGTAGCACCAGACCAGCCCAACCCAGTAACCCTTAGATGGTCCATGGAGGTCCAAGTCCCAAGCTGTGATCTCTTGACTTTCTAAAAATTTTATTATGCAGATTTTCCTTTTTTAGCGAGCCTAACGAGTCTAACGAGCCTAACAAGTCTAACGAGCCTCAAACTGGGATCTCTTGACTTTCTTAATGAGCCTAACGAGCTTAACAAGCTGAGTTTGAGCTTTTTAACGAGCCGAGTCGAGCCAGGTATTCTGCTCGTTAGCTTAACGAGCCGAGCCGAGCTGAGCCGGCTCGTTATCCACCCCTAGGTACCAAGGGCGATGAGGACTCCGCGCAGCTCCACAAGCGTCGGCTACCCCTCGTCGCTGACGTGCCGAAGGGGAAGCACGAAGTAGTTGTCGAGGAGAGCTCCACCACCTCCGTCGAGTCCTGCTTCATCCCGCAGGAACCGTCGTCGGCGCCAGTGCCGACGAAGCTGGACTCGGATCTTGGCCTCCTCATCGCCTCCACCGGCTTCTTGGTTGGCGAGGGTGGCGCTGACTCCGACAACAACGAGGACCAGAGCAGCAAGTCCTCCACCGCCGCGAGCTGGTCCGGGGAAGTGGTGATTCTGATGATGCTGATGTTGAGGACACAATGGATGACTGATGAGGGAGTGTTGGGAAGGGTGACAATGGATTAGGGATGCATTCTGGTGCTAACCCATACGCCAAATCAATTTTGTTACTTCAGAGAACGCAGGAAGATCTTGAGAATGGTATAGTTGAATTCTCACCTAGTTTATCTTCATGCACTAACCAGTTGCTAAAGAGCTTGTCCCTTCAGAGAAATAGGGCATGCGTTGAGGTTATTCAAGTTAAACTATATGTCAATTATCCGTGTAAAGTGTAAACCAATGTTCTTTCTTAGTACATGTCATTTGACAACATTCTGTAAGAAGTTCAAGGTCAAATTGAAAGCTTTAGAATGTGGTGTTACTTGGTTACTACTGCTAATACTAGAGCATGCAAAAGAACTGTATCATGTCTTCGCAGGTAAACGGGCATACCCGCGGGAGATGGGCATGGGCGAGATTCTTCGCCCGCCGTCCTTCGCAGGTATACCCGCGGGGGGAAATCAGGGTCGCGGGCTTGGATATGGGCAAGCACTACCCGTACCCGTTGCGCCCGATTGCCATCCCTAGTCACGGGTAACTTGACGAATAACGTATACATAAACAAAAGATATAACTTCACCAATGAAAATGTCAAATTATTCTATCTATTTGAGAATTATTTATCCTACTTAACAACATAGACATAATCAAATGTAAATTTATATTATATATTAGTCAATGACAAGAAAACAATGAGGATATTATATAATATTGATGTTTATCGGATATCCATTTTGTTGATTTATCAGATGTCCTATAAAATATGGATACGGCTCGGATATTGCTCTTCTCATATCCTAACTCATATTCCACGAGATTTTTCGAATACAAATACGGATAATATCAGATGCGGATCGGGACTAAAAAATGAAACCCCAGGTGGATTTTTTCGGATACGACATTGAATCGGGCGGGTATTATCCACCCCGTTTTCACCCCTACATGAGGCAGAGTTCACCTACTTGATTGTTTATCATCCTTTTCCGACTTATGTTTCCTAACCCTGTAGTTTTTTTTTATAAGGCTTATTTTGACTTTGCCAAGAGATTAAGGAGATGATGAAATGATACGGATCAACATGTGTTGATGCGTAATGTGGCCCAATCTTTCACGGTAGAATCGAAGATTAGTAGATTGTCGTCTCCTTCTCTTTAGTTCAGTGAACAGTACACACGCAACGTGAACAGTATCCGAATTGGATAGTTTGAGGAAGAATAGCAATCTCTCAAACCAATTTGAACGAATTGAATTGCAAGAAATCAGCACAACTCACAAATCAATCTAGTAGATTGAATTGCAAGGATGTAGCTATAGATGCTTCGATTCAATCCAAGAACATAAGTGTTCTTGACTTGCGCCCAAGACCAGCAAAGATGGCAATCTCTTGATCTCTCTCTCAACTTAACTCTTTTGTAATCTCTCAACTCATGAACACACGATATGCACCAAAACGACTTTTTTTTTATTTTTGTTAACTAAATCATAACTTGTCCACCTACATGGTGCAGCCATGGGAGGTTTATATAGCCTCCCACGCAAGCATAAGACTCGGATGAATAGTACACGCCATATGAACAGTAATTCGAGTTGGATGAACAGTAACCAACCCAGTGAACAGTAATCCGAAACCTCTTCTATTGCAAACTCCTACTTTAATTAGAAATTTAAGCTACTCTAATTGCTGAAAATAGATTAAACTATCCTATTACAAGTAATTTCAAAATTTACTTCTAGTGTGCCATCTCTCCTTATTGAACCGGCTTCGGTTGACTTGGTGGCCCCCATCCAAGATTGCACAGAGAAAAGATAAAACGTAGACGTAATCTCCTGCCCAAAATGATCTTCTTTTTGTCAAACAAATCCGAGTGGCCTTCCCTGAATGTACCAATGTCAAACTCAAGGAACTCAAACTCTTTGACGTGCACTACATGACCTCCTCCTGGATCAAACACACCCAACAGCATGCGTGCATATGTATATGCATGGATTGACTCCATGCACCGCTCAAGTACAACATGCAAACATGAAGTTTTCTTTCCTTGGCTTTGAACAGCATGCGTGACGTCCTCATGCACTGCAACAGCCTTGATAATGTCATGCCTATTGTTTTGATCAAGTGTTAAATGAGAAAAAGCAGAAACATTTGTTATAGATAATTTGGCCGCGTCATGAAATTAAAAAACTAAGTCAATATTTTTTTCACAAGTGCTTATTGAGATCAAGTTAGTTTGCATTTGGCGTCATCATTCGTACTTACCAACAGGTGGCTAGTCCAACTGATACGGTATATGTGTCTTATGGCTAATGGTCACAACTCGAGTCTCACTAATTAACTACATATTATCTGGGTTTAACTGTGTATTTTTCGGGATTCGATCTTGTGACTTCTCGACTGCTATGCCTTAAAGAGGACTGTGAAAACTAACTGCGCTCTTCACAAAAGAACATCATTAGTACTTGAAATATAATCATTATTGATATAGATCCCAACTTGATCACGGATATTCTCAAGAAAAGAAAGAAAGGAAAATAAAAGAAAGTGACCAACTGACCAAGCATGCTTCTTGTTACCTCAATTCTGTCGCAGACCCCTTACTTCTTGTGTGTTAAGTGTTTATAGAGGTATTCGCTAATCCTGTTTAATCATCAAGTATTAGAAAATAGCAGTTTGGAATTTAGGGAATAAAATTCAGAAATTAGGAAATTTGGGGGATGAAGTGAGCCGCCGACCCATAGCCCAAGTAGAGGAGGTGGGGTGGCCGAAGCCCTAGCCTCCCTACTACCCCTGCTCTTTTCCTCCTTAGCGGCTAGTAGCCCTAGCCGAGCCGCCCTACCGCCAGCCCCTACCCTACCGCCAGCCCCTACTCCCTTGTGCCTACCCTCTGCCCGGCCCTCCATTGCATGCCCCTTTGCCGAGCCACCTCGGCTGCTATTGTGATGTGGTGCTGCGAAGGAGAAGTATCAAGGAGCTAGCAAGAGGAAAGCTCAGCAAGAGGAAGAAGGTAGAAGGAAGGAAGGAAGGAGAAGGAAAGAGAAGCGAAGAAAGAAGGAAAAGCTAGGGTTTCGCACTCCACCATCGATCTTCGCCCAATTTTTGTGAGTAATGATATGATCAACCCTAGTTTGATCTTATATTGATGTTTATTCATGATTTATATTACTTTGTCACGGGGATTGGACGTTTTGGGATGCCTTAGTTTGGTAAGTTGTACTGTAGAACCCTACGGGGGGATTTTGGGGTTATCTTCGTCTAGATTCATGACTTTGCTATGTTAGAAAAGTTGTATATAATTTTCTAATATTTTTATAGAGTCTAAGATCATTAAATTTAGATAAGCGGTTGAAAAATTATGGCCTTAGGAGTACCGCTGTCCAGTTTTCTGTCATCATTGATAGCAGTTGTGTAGATTGCTTAATTATGTGCATTAGATGTTGGAATTAAATTATGGTCATAATTAGGTTTAGCTAGATAATTCTCTGTAGTTTCCGGAAGTAGTATGATTTGCTATTTTTCATGTTGTAGAAAAATTATTACGAATTATGTTGTTATGTTAAGTTCCAAAATAACCTTCAGGGGTTGAAAATGGGGGATTAAATAGCAAAATCAGAGGATTTGCGTAACTAAGAAATGGGAAATTCCATGTAAATTCCAGAAAATATAGAGTTTGCTATATTTGGAGTCCAGAAGTAAAAGTTATGGACATTTGATCACCGAGACAGCTGGTAGGTTGTCCGGTGAAGATGGGTTAAATGCGTCGGATTTGCGCGTATGAGCGATAACGTATTGTTTGATGATTGTGTACTGTTGTGGTATGTTTGGAGATGTATTATTGATGTTTGTCCGGGGAGCGTTGCTTTGAGTTCAATGCTGCTTTTGTATTGTCCCAACTTTCGTTGCTAAGAGTTAAGTGCATGGGAGAGTGATAGACATCGGTTTGGTTGTCGTTGTCTTTAATGTTACATTGCCATGATATTTATTTATGTTTTGTTATGCTTATTTATATACCATGAGAATGATTATGATAATGTTAATGATATGATGATGATGGTATTACCATGATGGTGACATGATATGATGATAATTTATATGTTGATGAATAATGGATCAAATTGCAATTTCACATCATGTGCACAATCATTGTATAATAGAGATAATTTATGGTGATCATATAATATCTACCATACTGGTAGAGACTCCACGGAAGTGAAGAGATCCTCGGTCCTTGTAGGATGGGTTTGAGGAAGGGTGAACACTATCGTAGGTGTTCACTCATGCTATACCGGTATAAGCGATGCGATGAGCAAATGAGCCTGTGGAATAGCGATGCATTACATTAATAAAAAGATGATGATATTCCTTGAACAAATGAATGTTAATGTTATTATCTATTATGGTTAGTAAATTGTTTGCTTATTGTTTTATTATGTACTTGTTGAGTTGTGGACTCATCCTTAGTGTATTGTTGCTTTTAGGTGGACATTGACAACATCATGCATGAGATGGAGTAGCACATGTGCATCACATGCAAACATTACACTTACATTATTTAGCTTAGTATGCCTTCTTTAAATCTAGCGTCATGATAATTCCCTTTAGAATCTATTAGACTTGATTATTATTAGATTGATGGTTTGGAACTTTAGTTGATTTAATATTAGATTAGATTTATTATTCTTGTTGCCATCCTATGTACCGAGAGCATGGTTTCGGTGTTTCTTAGGCGCGTGTGTCCCAAGCGTTTCTCAGGTACGAGTATCCTAGACGTTCTTGGCAGGTGTGACCAAGCCGTAAAAGTTAATCCTTTATGCATTTATATTATTTAGTTTTTTGTTCTGTGACCCGTTGGAGGATTTTATTCCATGCATATTTTACTGAAATTACTGTTAGTTATGGTCTAAATTGGTATGGAGAATGATTTAGGTGATATTGTGGAACCAATACATAATTTTTTTTGAAGAACATGTGGAACTCTCACTCTTATTTGAATCTCTAGATAGAGATGCATGTAAATGACTTGATGGTGTAGAAAAGTAAACTTGGACTGATCGACTATCTCTACGACTTTGCGGTTTTCTCGACTGTTTCTTAACTAATAGCCTAGTGAATCGTGGTAGAACTCTTTTTTATTTAATTTATTTTTTAAAATTATTTTAAAGATAATATCTCTCTAACTTTATTTTCAATTCTGACCTATTTGGTCACGCCACAATGCGTGGCGTGGTAAAAACACGCTGTCACGCTATGGACCTCGGCGTAGTAAACGAGTGCTGTCACACCGTCCTACTTGGTGTGACATGACTTAACCCAAAAACGAACATGTGTTAACTCGGAGGGCTATAATGACAGTTTTGGCCACGCCATGGTCATGGTGTGACAGAATGATTTTATCACACTGCGCGTTGTGGTGTGATCAAAGAGGTCAGAGTTGAAAATAAAGTTAGAAAAATGTTATCTTTAAAATATTTTTTAAAATAGATTAAATAAAAAAAAAAGCTCATAGTGATATGGGAATCCTCGTATTTGCACGCTATAAAAAGAAAATCGACAAACAAATCGTAGAATTATTTGACGTCAAGAATATACTTTCGCCAATTACGATGCAACATGCGTGATGCAATGCAAGTAGCTAGGCAACTCGTCTTCAAATCAAGCTCTGTGTTTAGTGCGGTGTATCTTGACCTTAAGCTTGGTCGAACAAACCAGGGCCTTGTTTAATTTTTTTTAAAAGAAAATGCCCTTTATTTACTTGAACGGGTCTCTTAGCTCTGAACTTTTTTTATTAAATAATCTTTTTTTAACTTTTATTTTAAAGTTAACCTCCCGCGCACTTTATTTTTAAAAATAACCTCTTTGGTCACGCCACCACCCATGGCGTGACCAAACAATACTGTCACGCTGGAGCAAACTCTTATCACGCCATGGGATAAGTCCGCAAAAAAACCTCTTTGATCACGCCACAACCCATGGCGTGATTAAACAACTTCTTGCCACGCCACCACCCATGGCGTAACAAGAGTTTACCCTAGCGGGTGGTGGCGTGACAGTGTTGTTTGGTCACGCCGTAGGTGGTGGCGTGACCAAAGGGGTTATTTTTAAAAATAAAATACGCCAGATGTTAACTTTAAAATAAAAATTAAAAAAGATTATTTAATAAAATTTTTTCCTTAGCTCTTACCTCTCGTGGTGTGGAATGAGTTGAAAGCATAGTTATCAATACTGTACCGGTATCGATCATATCAGTCGGTACGTACCATAACGCTATCTAAACTGATATAAACTAGCCATACCGGCTCGATACCAGCTTGATACCGGTCAATACCGGTAGAATTAATAATACCGTCTATTGAACTATATATTATATTTGATAATACTTTTATGTATTTAGAATAATACTATAAGTGATATTTAGTGTGCATATAATTAAACAAATATATACTTATAAATATATATACTCGTATTATTATATTAAATCCGAAACGGTACACCAGTATGGACCGGTACAAGAACGTATCATTCTAAGAACCAAACCGGTATAGTCTTCGGTATGATATTGACAAGTATGGTTGAAAGTTCACCTCTGTAACGGAGAAATGGAATTACGTAGGAACCATCTTGTTTCTTGTAAATTAGATTATTGTGAAATTCCTAAGAATTAAATATGCCTAGGTCATTTACTAATAATTTCTTTTGTGTTTTGAAAACATAGAACATAGAATGATACTTGATTCAGTACTAGAAAACCGATTTTCACACTGGTGACTGGTTAGCGTAGTTACTCAAGAACTTGGGTGGAAATCACTCGGTCAAAAAAACACATGCGACATTTATTACAAAAGCAGAAATAGTGCACAAGAAACTTTTCTATAAGAAGCAGAAAATGTTTTCCCTAGATAGAACGTTTGTGAATTACTCAAGTCGGTAACGATGTATTTATAAAAGTTGGGTTCTCTCGTTAAAAGACGGTTATAAATACTTTTAATAAATATGTTGGTGGTCCAAATAGTTTCCACACCACTGCAAGTGGTGAGTGTGATGACTTCAAGAATCAACGGTTAAGTGTATCTAGCAAAATAAGAACTTACTGTAAGGAGGCCGAAATTACATACAAAATTCATTTAACTGTATCTTTAGATTGTGTAAGATGTCTTATAGCGCAAGGCGAATTTTTCCGTAGACATGACGAATCCTCCACTTCCATCAACAAAGGTAATTTTAAAGAGTTGTTGGTGATGCACGTTCCAAGCCATTAGCGAGGTACCTTCCTTGTATCTCTTTTTTTGTTTTACTTTTATTCATATATGAATTTAATTGTAAAAAATATAAGACTATATTTGTTATAAATTAGTTTAGTCAGATTTTGAGTTCACCTTTTTTTATTCTGGATTTACCGCTGAATATGGAATCACCTGAGTGATAATAAATTTACCACCTTATCGGTCAGCTGAACCTGTTTTAAAAGTGGTACAATTTCACTTGCTGGCAAACACTTCATCGCATATAAACGAACAATTGCAAAACGCAAACGTGATAAGGCAAGAAATTGCCTGGAAATCACCTCAAAGTGCAAAATCCAGCAGTATAAAACCCCCCTACGGTAGCAAGCAGAGGGTCAAACCAAAAACCCAGGCGCACCGAGCGAGCGCAAACGGAAACGGAAGCATCCCCGTGCTGTCCTCGCCCGTACGGACTTCGCCTCGATGTCCTCCGCGGCGGCGGCGGCGGCGGCTGCGTCGGTGCCAGTGGTGATGGTGACGAACGACGACGGGATCGACGCGCCGGGGCTCCGATTCCTCGTCGACCAGCTCGTCGCCGCGGGGCGCTTCCGCGTTCTCGTCTGCGCGCCCGACACGTCAGCCCCCCTCCTCCGCTCGTGATCCCTCCCTTTCTTGCTCGCGTCCTTCCAGTTTCTTGCTTTCCTGTTGCTTTGCGGAGATTCTGTGGTAGGAACACATGATGGTGCGCTGTTTGTGAATGGGGATTGGTTGGGAGGGAACAGTTGGAGAGAAAAGAAAAGAATTTTGGAGGAGAAGTGTTCTTTCCCTTCCCTCTTTGGCATTCCCAATTCCACCTAATCAGAGAAGGGAGAGCATAGGAGTGGGGGTGAGGTTTTTTTTTTTTTTTGCTTTTCGTAAATTCCTGTGTATGCAGCAGATCATGCAGTTTTCTTTCGTTTATGTTCTCCCTGATGATCATTGATGTGAAATTGCTGAAACCAATATTCCTCTAAAAGAAGCAGGGGGAATTTTGATCTTGAAAAATGTAATTCGTGATTAAACCTTGTTATTCTGGGATGTTTAGTGATGTTTTTGGTATGGTTAAGTTTACGAAATGAAACAAAGAATATGAAGAAAGGAACTTGTGACTGAAGTCTGAAATCACAAAAGCAGTTTGGAATAAAACAAAGAATAGCTTTAAGCATTATATATGGGGCTATCAAGTTTCGCAAGATGCTGTGTGCAGAACCTGGAATATGTCCTGTTGCAGAATATTCTTGACTCATTAGCTCTAAATACATTATTGGAGTTGCCAAGTTGTGTTCAGTGAAAATGCCTTTGTGGGGGCAACTGTGAATCTGTGATCCAGAAGTTATGATATGGGTGTGTCTAAGTCAGAAAAAAATGCAGCTATGGTTCGTTTAGTGAATGGTTTTCTTTGCAAAATAATGATTATGTCACCAACCTGGTAAAACATGGTGCTGTTGAGAAGAAAACTAATGTTATACGGGTGCTGTTATGCCTTCTTGTGAAGGAAAGAAAGGCTTTCATACAGTCTTTAATTAATTGTAATTAGTCGTGTCCATCTTAGGGCCCCAATCTTGTTCTTAACTCTCTTTTGTTTAATTTGCTTGCAAAATGCAGAGATAGGTCGGGTGTTAGCCACTGCATCACATGGCGTCCTGCACTCCGCTGTAAACATGTCAATATAAGCGGTGCTACAGCATTTGCAGTTTCAGGTTGTCTTTGTTTTATTGATTCCATCTACATATTACATGATGAACTTCTTATAAATGTATTTGGAAACTGTATTCAAATTTTAAAGACGTTCATGTTGGATGCTCACTTCTCTTATTAATAGGAACTCCTGCTGACTGCGCCTCTTTAGGCATCTCTGGGAAGCTCTTTCATGGTTTGGTTCCTGATCTGGTAAGTTTTGGAGTTTCTTCATAGATATATTACAATGTCCTTTCATGGTTTTATGTAAGCTTTAACTACGAAGAGGCTCTCTATCTACATTTAATCTTGTCATAAATAATGCTTGGGCTCCATTTTTTTTCATTTCATTTTTATGCAGGTACTTAGCGGAATAAACGTTGGCAACAATTGTGGATGCCATGTGTAAGTATCTTTATCTTTCAATATGTATTCATAATCTGAAACATATTGCTGCTACCTCTGGATTAAAATACGCATTTCTTTGGTACATGTATAGTCAGGCTTCAACTTCGACCAATAAAGTATTTAGATTAGCCAATGACCTTGTGAAAATGACATGGTTATATTTTTCATCAAAATTACTTTCTTTTGGCTGTTTTTACTAAAACATATAATGATAAAAACAATAGAAAGTCAAAAGCGACAAGTATTTTGAACCAGAGGCAGTGTTTAAGTACTCCTGTTAAGTATGTATTGGAGCTACTACTTAATTGGGTTGCTTGATTTTATGGGTAGAAAGAAATCTGTCTATATCAGTGGATCATGAGCACTTGTGCTTTTAATGTGCAGTGTGTATTCTGGAACAGTTGCTGGTGCTAGGGAGGCATTCATATATGGGATTCCTGCATTAGCTATGTCATACGATTGGTATGCAAAGATTTGTCCTCTTTTCGATTATCCTCTGCATTTGTTGCTTCTTTTATTGTTCAAATAGCACCTTCAAATCTTTACTGAACTTTCCCTTTAGGCATACGCACATTCAGCAGGTACTAGTTATTTGATAAGTGATAACAAATATGTTATACTTTCATATGGAGTTGTGCATTCCATGCAAAATGATTTATATGTCGATAGGCTTTTAAAGTTTTACTGCTGATCAAACTTTTAGAAGAACTATGGACTTCGGTGATGATTATATCCATTCTTCACTACATTTTGCATATTGTCATTGTATAGCATTTCCAAACTAAAATCCCTTTTAACACAATGAACCACGAAGTAACAGACAGCTTGTAGTATACTTTCAGGTTTCTTTGAAACATTTAAAATGTTTAGTTTAACAAAGGGTACGATGCTTGGCGACCCCAACTACATAACTTTCTTTTGCTTTTCGGGAAGCAGTCTGTCCAGGCCGTGGCCAAACTAGATAATGTATGCACCAATGTGTTTTGGTCTTTGGTTGGGTACGGGTCTGAGGACCGAGAGTAGGGTACTCGCTCTCATCTAACCACCGACAAAGCTCTTTTCTATCGAGGTAGGGAGGCTTTAAATCCTGATTAGTCAGGGAGGCGAGGGATCACTCTCCAAACTAGACCAAGACTCTTTCCGACAAACAAGGAGGCTCTAATCTTAGCTAACCGGTTAGGGACTAACTTTATTTATTTCTTTACTTGATTGATAAAAGATACATGCTATCACTTTTATAAGGATGACCTGACTTGATCCCTAAGAAATAATCTATAAGAAAACTTATCTTTAACAATCTAATCTAATAATAACTTGCATAACTAATAGACAATACTAAACACCTAATAGATAGATTCCTAAATAATAAATTATTCCTAATAATTGCGGGCAGCACTGTTCACGCGACGTGGTACAACACCTGAGGTACTGTTTATGACTGTTGAAGTATAAGTGAATTGCCCGTTTTTCCTCATCAGCTTAAGCTTTTGAGTGAATTGGTTGGTGCATACAACTCAATATGGTATCAGAGTCAAGAGATCTTGAGTTCAAGACCCGGCTAGTGCAATTAAGAATATAATTGCAGCTCATTTCTATTACACGTCTTAGGCTTAAGGGAGCCTACACGTGAGGGGGAGTGCTGAAGTATAAGTGAATTAATTGCCCGTCTTTCCTCATCAGTTTAAGCTTTTGAGTGAATTGATTGGTGCATGCAACTCAATAATGACTGATGCGATGGGCGCATGTCGCTACGGTGCCTATGGTACTGTTCACACACGCCAGACCCCCCCCCCCCAATGGTACTCTTCGCATGCAGTGCCTTGGGTCTTATTCCATAACAAATGACTCATAAGCAAGAATATTTTTCGTAATATTCCTTGTTCCCTCTTTGGAAAATTTAAGAAATTCTAGTCATGTGTAGAACTTTTAACTTAAATTCAGATTATTTGAATTTTTGACATCAAGCACTCTTCTGCAAAAGTACAGTAGGATCCCAGGACCCCAGTGGACTCCATATAAAATCCACTAGTGTTCAGCTGTAAAAACTATAAAAAAAAAGTCAATTTTGATGTATATATGCTCAACATTTGCATATTTCACCTTTCAGTTGTCACCTTCCATGTGCTCAAATCTATTCAAGTGACTAATTAAATGATAACTAGAGTGTACTGCTTGACCTCTCAATCGTAACTTGTAGGGTCGCAGGTCAGAGCAGTGTTAATGACCTCAAGGTGGCTGCAGAGGTTTGTATGCCTCTGATAGATGCTGTCATGGCTGAGATCAAGAATGGGACGTATCCTCAAGGATCATTCTTGAATATAGATGTGCCAACTGATGCTGCACACCACAAGGTAAATCTGCGACAGTGATTTTGTAGTAACATTATGCACTACTGTATTTACAGTTTTACACTTGTAAATGTGAAGCAAAGCAAACTGTATTGATCTATACAATTGTGTGTGGACAAAACTATGGAGTATGGCACATGAATTTTCAAAGTGATAATGCAATTTGGTTATTGGTAGACGTTGCCTTATCAGATTACGAGTTCTTTATCCTGACTCCTAACTACAAAGATTTATCTATTTCTGCTGATTTTCATTTACTTTTAAATATTATGGATTTATACCACTCTAAGCTTTTTTATTTAAAAAATTTATGGCATTAACTTTGTTTGAGAACAGATTTAAGTCTAAGTATTTCTATGTTTCTGTGCTATTCTTGTCAGTAGGGATGCAAAATTACAAAACAAGGAAAATATATGGCCAGAATTGGTTGGGAGCAAACAGTTTACAAGAAGCCTGCAGTAGAAAGTTACCAGACAGCAAACATGGATGTTGACAGTGAAAAGGACAGTGAACTAGATACTTCATCAGAGAATGACCTTTTGTTTAAGAGAGTGGTAACTTCACATTGTTCTGAGCATCTTCTCATTTCCAAACTTCATGCTAACTCCGTCAATCACATTTGAAGTATTCTAGCAAAATACTTTTCTAAGATATGCAGCATAAATTGTTTATCAGAAAATTGTGGAATTGAATCTTCTCACCTGAAGTCCTACTTATTCTACTTTTCTAATGTTTAATATTATAGGTCTATTACAGACTGCTTATAGCAAATTTAAATGAGAACACTTGCCTTGTTGGTAGTCCAGTCCACACTCGTAAAAATGTGGAGCACACTTGCATAAATGATAATAGTTTTTCCTGTCATTGAGGATTTTTGGATATTTTGTCTATATTTACTTTTTTTGTTGTTGCTCTTTTATGCTAGCTAAAATAAAACAGATCATTCTTGGAATGAAAATGGCGGAGTTAATATTTATTGGGTTGATTAAATTCTGAACAGATAGTGAAGAGAAGTTATGATGACGAAGAAGGAGAGGACATGGACCACAAGTCCCTTGTAGATGGATATGTAAGAAAGACCAAACTACCATACAATTTCCATTTTTCTTATAAAAGGCATGGTCTGATAAGTATACGTTGTTTGTTACAGATTACTGTTACTCCTTTGGGTGCTCTCTCCCGCGCAGAAGCTGATGTCGTACCCTACTACAAAAGTTTGCTTGTCACGTCTGGCTGACAATTCATATGCCTCGTCCTTCTAGGTGGTTGCTGTGCTGCTTCTTTTGTACAGTATTTTCGTATGTCATTTCTCTTTATTCTACCCATTTGCTGCTCTTCATCCTTCATCCTTCTAGAAGCAGAAACATAAGTCTACAAAAATATTTTGGATTTTGGGATATAATATAGCATCGTTCCCCCATAGGAGAAATGATTTTTGACTACAACATATCAATGTTATTGAAGTAGCTTGGCATACGGTCACACGTTGGCCTATGTTGGCTCTTATCCTCGTACCATGTTATAAGTTATTGGTATAAGAAACGAGATGCGCATCAGTAATAATGCTGCGATTTCTCTAAAAAAATAGACATGCGTGTTGTTGAGTAGCACATGTCAAACCATTCATCACCATGACCAAAATGCGTATTGCTTTTCGCCTTTTCCAAATCTGTTTTACCTCGTTTCCTGGCATCACAATTTTACCTTTCTTGCTGTTTCACATAATGACACAATTACCATCTGCATATATTTGGCTCAAGGATTTCATAAGTTGCTACTGAACCATAAATTCACAAGATGCTCTGGTTCTTCATTATGCAACTGACTCTTTTTTCATGTGATCCTTTTAAGGTGAGCAGGATATTTAGGAGGCCGGCTAAAATGGAACTATTGATGTCATGGCCTGCAAGTTGCAAATAAAACTACATCAATTTATGGCATTCTAGTTGATGCATTGCCACATTGTGTACTTCCATGATTCATTATTTTGCGGCATATGTATCACATAACTATGGTTCTTCAATAACTCATTGGTGTTATATTTCTCTAGTTTATCCTTTTCTTTTTCCCTTTTAAGATGGCATCCATCTTATCATTTTGATTGCACTCTGTTCTGTACCCTACCGTCTAGTTCCCAGATTTTAGCTGGTTATATTTAATTTGGAACGATTATAGCCAAACACATGCAAACTCTTTAGAGAGACTGTTGAGACATATTTAGCCGCGTGGGCCAGGGGTGTCAGGCTCAGCTCGAGCTCTGAACTATCAGGGGTCAAGCTAGAGACTGAGCTTGAGGTCGTCCAGATCGAAGCTCAAACAGGCTCAAGCTGGGCTTAATTGGGCTAGATTGCATGTCTATTAGTATATTATATATATGGTCGAATAAGCACGACCTTGATTCAAATAAGCTTGAGAATAGTATATACTTGCATATGATAATATATACTTCCTCTGTTTTTGAATACTTGACGTCAGCTAGCTTTAGGAGTAGTTAGGAGATGTCATTTAAACAAATACGGAGGGAGTACGTTTGTTCATGCCTAATCGAGCCTACTTAAGTGTAGTCGAGTAAGAGCCCGATAAGGACTCAATCCTAAGTGTAGACCCGAGCTTGGGTCGATTTTGACTTGAGCCAGTTGGAACTTGATTTTGACTCGAGCCAAGCTTGACTCAAGTCCATCCCAAGCCGACCTCAAATAGCTTATCGAGCCTAAGATTGACAGACAGCCCTAGCAGACCCAAGTCAAGCAATCCGTATATCTAGTAAAAAAAAGCACCTGCTATATCTAGTAATTTAAATCTCATTCTACGGTCTATGTCGTGAGCTTATTTGATAACTGCTAAGGCTACATTTGACATTGTGGTAGCTTTTTTTTTCCCCAAACATTCGTATTCCTTTTTTATACAAGGTTGTCAGGATGTCGATCCGAGTCTTAAAAGTCTTTAGACTTTACGATTCTAGATTGAGCGGAACGATTTGATCCTATATAGAATCTTAATTTGGTAGAATCATAATATCATTACTGTAATACTCTAAATTTAATTAAATGAGAAGAAATAAATTAGAGAGAAAGACCAATTAACAAAGCAATTTAACAGAGGATTAGAGGGGGATTACTGTAAAAGGTAGATAACTTGGGCCGGGGCTTTTGGCCCACTTTATTTCGGCCCAAAGGTGGAAAAGGGGGGCAGCCAGCCACAAACAAAAGGAGGAGGGAGAAACCCTAGTTTGCTACAGTACCTTCGTGCTATAGTACCGCCGCCGTTACTGTAGCACGCCCGCCCCTCCCTGCTGTCCCCAAGCAGTCCTCCCTCCTGGTGCTTGGCGCCCCTGCTGCCGGTTTGTGAAGGAAGGCGAGGATCGTTGCGGGATTGCCGATCAAGAAGGAGAGAAGGAGAAGGGACTAGGAGAGGATCATCTTCTTCGAGGCTTGATCTTCATCTTCCCACGGGTCTTCAAGGGTAACGACGTGTTTTCCCTGCTGTTTGATGATGAGTAGTTGCGAATTCGATTATTTGGGTTCGATCGTTTTGCTGTCAGTAGACGTTCGATTCTGTCCAGTACCTTGCGTGGTCAATTTTGGGTTCTTATAAACAGAATTCAAGATGTCCGTCTCCTAGAGATAGTTAGACAATGTTTTTAGCTTTCTGTGGCCGCCAAGAACACCTAATTCCGACATACGGATCAAAAGTTATGATAGTTTCAATCTTGCTGCCCAGAATTTTGACGAGATTGATCTGTTAATTTGTCTTTTAATTTATGTTCATGTTAGAGGAAAATTCAGGGTTTCCACCCAACTAGATTGTTTTAGAAAATTTCATAAAATTTCCAGAATGTCAAAGAACGTCCTAATCGGAGTTGTAGATCAAAAGTTATGCTATGTTCTTTACTGCTGTTCGTTTCGTTTGGGCAGAATCTGTTTTCTGAGTTCAACTGCCTGTTAGCATTTTATTTTGGCCGAATTGGGTTATCTCGCCAAGTAAAATGTTGTAGATATGTTCGTTAAGTTTCTTTAGGAACTGGGCTCACCTCGTTTCGAGTCCCAGGTCAATAGTTATGGTTATTTTCGTTCTGCTGTCCAGATTCGATTCCGTGGTTGTGTTGCCTGTTTTCAGATTAGGGATTATGGCTATTTCTTGGGTGTTCGGGAGGGTATTGTAGAACGTTAATGGTAGTGTCTTGTACCATATTGTTCTTATTTCGAGTACTTACTTGTGTAGGCGGAGAGGCTTCGGGTTTAGGGCACCGTCTTTGCCTACTCACGCGTCAGAACGCCGAAGGCAAGTACTTTGATGTTCTTATGATTAGTGAATGCTGGATGCTTGATGTTGGTATTGTGCTTTTCTGTGATTCATGAGAATATTCAAAGTTTATGTTCCTTTCTTATGTGTTAATTCCATGTGTAGACATGATGCCTTTCCTAATTCATATTTCAATACATGCATCCATTTTCATGTTCCTTCCACGGGAGTGGATTATAAGACCCATCAATTCCAGTATGGGCACGTAAGACCCACCATTCCAATGTGGGTAGATTTGGACACCTGTATGAAATGTTCTTCATATAGGACTTGGATCCCCGCATTTTGTTAAATGCGGGCTTAGGTGAATACCGACGGGTGTGTCACTAGCTATACCGGTATAAGCACGTGTGCAGTCCATTCCTTTCAATTAATGCATTCATTTCATTCATTCATATATTCATTCGATGTTATGTTCTTATTCTTAAAAGATGTTGCCTTGTTCATAATTGTTGTAAGTTCAATTATTCACTGTACTTGCTGAGTCTCGAACTCATTCTTGCTTTGTTTGTTTATTTTAGGTGATCGTTGATAATGGCTCTATTGGGAGGGAATAGACATGCACTATTCGTTCACTTCACCATATTTCAATTCAATAATAGGACTTGGTTCTAGCCTTCATTCGTTAATTGATGACCTGTAATAATTAAATTTAGATGTGGTTGATAACCTCTCTATGTTATGATTGATTATGTATTGCTTGTGATCTTCGATCACCCTTCGTTATACTTGCTTGAATTCAGACTATTGTCATGCCATGGTTCTATTAAATAGTGATATCTTTATGTCATTAGTTGATATTATTCAAATTCTTCTGCATTATGGTTGTATGTTAGATGATTTAGGTGACATCTTAGCTTCCAAATAGCCAGGGTGTTACAATTACGATTCTAGCAAAGAAAATATAGGATCTCAAACATATTTTATATACTATTCTAGTAATTAATTATTAAATATTACTTACCATATGTTCTTTTTATTGTAAAGTTTCACCGTATATTCATTCATCTACAAATAATCTTTCGTTTCCACTATATTTTTGTAAATAAAAGCTTTTAAATTATAATTTAAAGCATGACATTATAATATGTACACAAAATATGCATTATATAGCCAGCTTGTGTTAATTATTATATAACGGCGATAACATAGGCAACTATAAATCTAATTAGGTGCCAAATGGCTAAATAAATGCTAAAATCTCAATGGAAAGATGCGATGGATTGAAGAAAATATACTATTTGGTAGAATCATGTGGGATCTTAGATTCTATGATTCGATACTAGAATGCGATCCTATCGGAGCATCTCTGATTCGATTTAAGATCTCGATTATGACAACCTTGTTTTTATATAATAATTACCTGAAAACACCGTTTGTGTGTGTGTGTTGGGGGGGGGGGAGGTGTTGTGTAAGAGCATCTCTAATGCTCTACCATGGATAGTCTCTTTATTCATCCACGTGGGAGAGATGCTATGTTAGTAAGGATGGCTGCTTCAAACAGGGCTAAAATCGCTTTATAAGGCTACGATAGCTTCATGTCCTGTTTGGTACTCTCGCACTTTTTGGTAAATAAAAATTTGAACGGTTGAGCTGAAGAGGTTTGATGTTTGGCTGTTTGACTTTTAGATATGCTAGCTATAGCTTCTGAGATGGAAAAAGTCTGAAATGCCCCTGAGGCAAATGATGGCTTGTTTGATGTCGTTTAATGGCAATTAATGACAACTAACGATAAGTAATGCAATCAATGACAATTAATGAAATGGACCGCAATTAACGACATTTAACGCAATAGATCACAATTAACGATATGTAACGCAATAGACTGCAATGAATGCAAATTAACGATAATTAAGGAAATCGACTGCAATTAACGACATTTAACACAATATACCGCAATTAATGATATTTAACGCAATAGACCACAATTAATGCAAATTAACGATAATTAAGGAAATTGACCACAACTAATGACATTTAACGCAATAGACTGCAATTAACATAAATTAACGATAATTAACAAAATTGATCGTAATTAACAACAATTAAGGAAATTGACCGCAAATAACAATAAGCATTTAATCCAATAAACAATTAATACATAAATAACATAAAAATAAAAGAAAATTAATTAAAAAGCAGACGGCCTAGGGTTGGGCATCTCAGGTGGTTCAAAACATTCTCATTTGACATCTCTGGTGCCACTTCTTTCGGAGAGCTTTGAAATGAGGGATCTGATGGCTTAGAAACCTTGACATTTTTTGTAGCCATCTTATGCAGTCGAGATATCGTTTTTAAGTTCTAGTTAGCAGTTTCAATCAAACCTAACAGGGCAAGATCAGAATTAGTTTAATTCAACTAAAAAGCAATACAAATTATCATATAACATTTGTCTAGATGAGAACACATCAAACATATATTCGTAATCATCTAACCAGCAATTCAGGAATCATAGCCACTATAAAGTCTTAAAATTTCAGTATAGAATACTAATTTCTCACTGCTCCATGCTCTAAAGTCTTAAAATCTTTACATATATGTACAAATGTCTCTGAATGCTATGGATTTCAATATCCGTAGTGTTGTTACACAATTCACATCTAACAAATCATGTTATGAAAATTGATGTCCTAACTGGCATCTTATGTTTAGTATGAACAAATCATTCATGCATATAATCATATAAGCAAGGAGCCGAGACAACCACATCAATCACCAAAAAAATGATTATATGCACTTCTGATAAGTTATATGTTGTGGCTAAAAATAACATTTATCTTTCTGAACGGACGAGCAAACATAAATAGAATTGCATACAGGAAACATTATTACAAAGTGATACACTATATCAAAACATTCTACACTAAATCAATTATCATGCAATTTAGACATCAATTCAAACTGATACCTATAATCTACTCAAAATTTAACAAATGATTGTCAGAATGCAATTCATCAATTCAAAGAATAACTAGATGATACATATAATCTAATCAAAATTTAACAAATGGTTGTAAGAATACAATTCATGAATTCAAAGAATAATGAGGTACAAGAACAGCAACAACTATTGACATTCAGTTAGAATGCATCCATAGGGCGGCGACGCGGGAGGAGGACGGAGAAGGGGCGGTAGCAGCGAGAAAAGGAGGGAGGAGGAGGGAAGCAGCGTGGGCGCAGGATGAGGAGGGAAGAGGGGCAGTGGCAGTGGCACAAGAGGAGGAGTAGGAGGGAGGAAGGGTGGTGGCGTTGGCGCGGGAGGAGGAGGGCGGCGGCGCTAGGGGAGGGAGGAGGAGGGCGGCGGTGCTAGGGGAGGGAGGAGGAGGCGACGGGCTGCAAAGGAGGGAGGCTGCGCGGGCCGGTCAGAGGAGATAGGCAGCGCGGGTCTCTGCACTCGTTGGGTTAGGGTCAGAGAAGGACGGCCCGGATCCGGTGGGAGCATGCAGATCTGATGGGCGATGGCACAGCCGGGCGCTCGGGGGTCGGAGGCGACGCGTAGATCAATCGGCGGTCTGGAGGAGGAGGAGGAGGGGGAGGTGCAGCGTGGGGAGGAGGAGGATGGGGTGGGTCGGGGCGGCGGGCCGGGAGAGAGGAAGACAAGGGAGGGTTGGGGCTGTAGCGTGGGAGAGAGGAGGAGGGACGAGGCGTGGGAGGAGGGAGGAAGGAGGAGGACGCAGGGCGGGGAGGGTGGCACTAGGGTTAGGATTCAGGGGGAGGCCGGGGATGGGGTTTTTATTCCGTGGCAAAAGCGGGTAAATAACTCGCAAGTGGAGGGGCAAAGTCAGAAGAGGGTGGTGGGAAGCTACGGGTGGTTGCCCTAGGGCGGCTTCCGGCTTTCGGCTTTTTCACGTATAACACGGTTTCCGGCTTCCGAGAAAGCTGGTGGGAAAAGCCCCCCGTTTGGGACAGCTTCCGACTTTTTCGGGCAAAAAGCCGAAGCCGAAGCCAAAGCTGTCCCATACATGTTGTAACAGCCCAGCCCAATATGAGCCTAGAATGCTACTAAAACAATAAGTAAACAATTAAAACCTAAGACATAATGCTAAATTTCAACAGAACCTCCTTTGTATAGTTAACCATACCGAAGGTTCAAATAGATATCTATAGCAGTAAATCAATTAATTCAAGCAACCTATATAAATCAAAATCATAAATCTCCCATGGAGCATTAACCAACTCTATTATAATCCAACTGATGTATAAGACATAACTAACATATAACATCATGGCAGTCTGCTCAATTATTAAATCATAATCCAAACTTAATCAATTGTGAATATTTCGTGGTAGTGTGCAACCAATCTTGTGACTATTCCCTCCCATGCATGTCGTTCGCGCAAGAGGTACCTAAAAATACAAACAAAACAACAAGAGTGAGTCTAAGACTCAGCAAAGTACAGTTAATAAGACAATTCGACACACAACTATAATATCATCATCCAACCATAATTCTTTAATAAACTAAGCCATATGCTCATGTAATGCAAATGCACAAATGCAACTTTTCTTTTCTCTTTGCATATACCAGTAATGCGGAGTATGCATCCGTCGATGCATACCCATGCATGTGTCTTCTAGCACAGAGACCATAAGCCCACACTCCACGAGTGTGGGGACCTCAAAATCAATGCTTGGTCAAAGATGATAACATGATACATGTGAATCAATTCTTTTATCCAACATAACATGTATTAGCCAGTAGCAACATACATGAATAAAGAGCATACTCATACTTCTAGCATTCATGATCAACGACATACGCATCATTCAAGCATCCATGAGTAGAGAATATACATATATTCCAACAAACACGAATAATCACTCTTAATTATCCTATCACTAATTGTACTTGCTTCAACCGTGCGAAGATGGAAGACGCGAAGAGGGCGCTGCCCCTAGAACCAAACCCACACCTGAATAATTTTGGCGCTGCCCCTAGAACCAAACCCACACCTGAATAATTTTAACAAACACTCTAAGATAACAATTCTGGACTAAACATTGCTAGAAACAAATATATATAACTCACTACGCTCCCTAGCGCAACCAAAAACTCCAAATCCCATGACATCGATTTGTCCCATCAACAGACAATCCACTTCTAAAATTTATAACTTTTTATCTAGAGATCCAAAAGGGGTGTTCTTTGATTCTCTGGAAAGCTTATTAATTTATCTACATAAACCTAGTTGGTGAGCTTTTTAGATTCAGCCATTTTCTATCCTTACCAAACAGATTAATAGAACAACTAAATCTTGTCAGGGGTTCTGGACACTAAAACTGATGTATCTTTCAATACACATAACCAAAATTTATGTTCTTTAGCTTTCTAGAAAGCTTATCAAAATACCTATAACTTTCGTTTTGGTGAGACCTTCTAAATAATTCATTAACTATTTTCTAATGACCGATTAACATTAATTGTCAAAATTATGATAGAACCATAAAACAGCGACGCTACAAAAATCATATCTCTTGATCCGCTCATCCAAACGACCTGATCCAAGACTCTACGGAAAGCTAGTGATATAAACCACAACTCTCTAGGAGACGGCCAGGTCAGAATTCGCAATTATCATCCTCAAATCTGTCAGCCACTACAGACTACCCTAAACCGATCTAATACCGACATCGCCTAAATACAAAATTACACTACTAATCGAATGGGATCGGGATTACCTTTGAAGAACCGCTGAAGAACGATAAAATCACCACGTGATCCCTTTTCTCCTCCCTTTCTCCCTTCTTCCTCTTCTTCTTCTTGCCCGGCAGCAAGGGGGCGACATGGCTTAGCCACAAAGGACAGCATGGAGGGGGCGGCAACAATAGGGGGTGTGCTACAGTAACGACGGTGGCACTGTAGCACGGTAGTGCTGTAGCAAAGTTAGGGTTCCCCTCCTCCTTTTGTTGGTGGCTGGTTTCCTCATAGGTCATGTGCCACTATGGTTATTTTCCCCCACTTGACTATGGGCTGGTGGCCCACTTCTCTCTCAATATCTGAATTTTATCTCTTAATTTTCATGATTTCCTCTCTAATTTTTATTACACTCTCTAAAAATAATCGAGATATTACACATGTTGGGCCTAGCCTGTAGCGATTCCTTTTTAAGTGCTTTGGAGAGAGGTACCGTAACTTCGGATCCTGTGGAGTGCATTGTAAAGCTAATATGCGCTGAAATAAGGGGTTTTAGGCCCTAGCTTGAACTAATGTGTCAAGCTTCTATCCCCCCTTCTCGTAACTAATTAGATTCCACGACACGTAGCAGTAACCACAGATTGGCCCCTAAAGACGGGTTTGCAACAGATATTCCTCCGAACATTAGACTACAAATCTTCGCTCAACAACTAACTCCATATAGAAAGCCGCATATAGAATTATCGTATTGCTGGTGATTGCAACGTCTCAGATTAGCATCGGCACGCCATCTTTCACTGAAGATATTTCTTTGTTCTGGCCATTTTTGATAAATTCAAACCGTGTTGTCCTTTGCTTCCCGGCCATTTTTGTTCTTCAGCGCCTTCGAATCTCCACGATCTCACGCACTTCGGATTCCATCATTCTTCCATGCTACTCAGACGTTAATCAATACACTTAACACACAGATCATACAACCGTGGTCCAAAAATATACTAAATAATTCCATGGGCGTGCGGGAGTAAACCGAGAGCGAAGGGCACATCAAACAAAAAGAAATTGACAGCCATAATTAAATAACCAAAAGCAGAGACAGATACACTCTACCAACCTCATACCACAATCGAAGTAAGATTTTTTGGCCGGCACGTTCGCGCGCCGTATATACAGAAATGGTCGTCCCTTTTTTATATAGCAAATTTGGCCACTGTCTTACGGTTGCCGTGCGGCGGCGCTTCTCCGGCCGTCACGTGCCCTTGTCCGCACGACCGCCGTACAGTAGCGCTTATGGCCGGCCACATGTACTCCATTAGGGTTAGGGTTAAATTAGGGTTAGGGTTTCGGATGTTTGTAGGAATTTTTAAATATAGAAAACGACTTCAAAAAATTATAAAAATTTTACATGGAGCCTCCCGACACAGTGTACTTTCTTGTGTAAATTTGCCATAATTTTATTTGTTCAGGATTTTTCTTGCATTTTCTTAAACGTGTTGCCCCTTGCGAGGCTGGTGTCCCTCGGACATCGGTTCATCCTAGATGTCAGTTTACTGTCAGCATTTGTCGACAGGTGGAAGCCCGAGATGCACACCTTCCACTTTCGGTGGGGTGAGATAATGATCACCCTGTAGGACGTCTTGTTTATCACCGGTCTCCCGATCCGGGGTGAAGCACTTGTTCCGGGCCCTATGTAGGATCAAGGATAACTGACTAGAGGGGGGATAGAAGGTTTTTTAATCTTTTCAACTAATTAACAATGTTAAACAAGATAGACTTAACAAAGCTTCCTAGCACAAATGTAGAGATGAAACTACCAAGCTATTTAAGACAATTATGATCTATGTCAATACTAGATACAATTTTAGCTAAGCAATTCTACACAAGCAATTAGCTAGATATGTAAATGCGAAAGAGTAAAGACAAGAATAAACCATAATGGAGATAATGATGTTTTTCCCATAATATCGAAGATTTGCCGGTCTTCACTAGTCCACGTTGAGGAAGCTTGAACTAATCAAGCCAGCTCCACAAATTAAGCCTTCACCCTCGATCACTATCATTACTCTTCCTCCACTCCGGAGATGGTGAGCACGCCACAACTTCACAATCCGTTGTCGGGACTCTTCACAATCTCCTTTGAAGAGCTCACTGAGCAATCTTCCTCCAAAGCCATCTAGGTGCCAGCAAGCACCAAGAGTAATAAACCAAGTGTTTTCTTGAGGAAGAATCAAGTGCCAACAAGATTAACTAATGATGCAATGCACTTGAATGCTCGCAACTACCTCAAAATAGGAATTCAAAGCAAATGAGTAGTAGAGAGAGTCTAAGAGCACAAGAGTATTCAATGAGAGTGAATATGCTCAGCAACTCTTTGGCTTGGTGATGGTGGGGGAGTATTTCTAACCCTCACCAACAAAGCTAGCTGTTTGAGTCGAAACCCTGGAAAAATCAGGATATGCGGTTATACCGCCGTTCAAGCCTGGTGTTACCACAGTCACAAAACAGCGGTCCACTGTTGTTCATTTAATGTGTCTGTTATGGCCATTATGGAAAAGTTACGGTACTACTGCCAACTAGAATTCGGTATTACCGCGGTATTACCGCATAGCGGTAATACCGCTCGGCTATATAGGTATTACCGATTTCCAAAGACTTAGAAAACTTAGAAAAACACCCTTTCTGGAAATATCATACCGCTGTGTAAAACTCGGTATTACCGCATATCGGTAATACCACTCAAGAATTGCGGTCATATCGATTTTGACTGAACACAATGGTCCAACCCGATCAGCTCTTCCGATTGGACCAAACGATCGGACTGACACGTGGTCCACTCAGATTCATTTGAACGTTCGGACCGCTTGTTATAACCGTACGATCGGATGAAATGTTTGGACGATCCGAACGGGCCTTCCACGTGGTCCGCTCAGATCAGTTTGAACGTTCGGACCGTTCGATCGGTCACACGACCTGCGGTAATACGGCTTTACACTTGCGGTCTTACCGATTTTGGTTTTAAGAAAAACGCCCAAAAACATGTTCTCTGTTAAAAACATATCGCCATTTATGTCGGTATTACCGACTTGCGGTAATACCGCTCAAACATTGCGGTCATACCAAATTTGGGGTTTTAAGAAAATCATCCAAGACATGCTCTCTGAAAAATACATACCGCCATATAAATTCTGGTATTACCGACCTGCGGTAATACCGCTCAATACTTGCGGTATAACCAATTTTTCTGAACAGTTTTCCAGAAGCAAAAACAAATACAAGGCATGACTCCTAGTTGATCAAGATGGCACAAGAATAGATCCTCAAGCTAATAGTTATGATCCTTCTTTATAGTACGGCATCTAGCCTATAAATTTGATCTTTCCTCCATACACTAAGACCGGTAAAATACTATAAAAAGATCCTTAGACTAAATGATACCTTTGCTTGAGCCAAGTCGATCTTTATCACCTTTGCATTGCCATTTTCATGTCATCATTTATCCTTTGGGACTAATCCTAAAAATATCTTAGCACACATATTAGTCCCTTAATACATTGTTGACATTAATTATCAAAACCACAATTGGGGGCCTAGATACTTTCAATCTCCCCATTTTTGGTAATTGATGACAACCCAATCGATATAAAGGATATGAAAGATTTTGAATATACATCAAGTTGTATATTCTTGTTTTTGACATTTGTAAAGCAAGAAATTTTTGATTTGAGTTCAAAGGAGATGAAGAATGTGTTGCTTTACAAAGGCAATCAATAAATAGAGAAAGCTCCCCCGAAATATGTGCATCAAGGTTCATGAAGTGATTTTCATGCACATTTGAGTATGTTAGAAATTTTGACGGAGTTTCCTTTATTTATTGACTACGAGAAACTTGTAAACATTCAATCAGAAGATAATAAGTAAGAAATAAGCTTGAACACTGAAAAAGCCAACATGGTGCATTTCATAGTAAGAGTCATGATGCAACCAAATTAAACTAGGCTATTATAAGCACACAAGTTCCAAGTATTAAACATAACAAAGATATTACAAGACAAGTCCAACATAGCTTATAATAATATAGGATAGTAATATTAGCCCAAACTTCTTGCTATTGCTCCCCCTTAATTTTTCAATTTCTTCTTTTCTCCTCCTAATTTCTTCCCCTTTGGCATCAAAATACCAAAAAGGAATTCACTAAGCTGGATCTTGAGGAGGTGGTGGAGCTTGAGAGGATAAAGCCCTTGGAGGTGTGTTGAGGCGATATCGTCCAAAGCGCTTTGGAGTTGTTAAAGCTTGCTCAAGAGCACTCACACTCTCTGTTAATGCAACTAGTCTATTGTTGGTTTCAGTTTGGAATTCTTGTTGAGAATTTTTAATCTCTTACTAAGTATTTTGAATCTCCAAAATTGCTGAATAAATCTAAGAAAGAGTGACTGGATCTTTAGCTGGAGCAGTTTCTTGCACTTGTGGGGGAATTGCTGCAGGAATTGGACCCCCATCCCTATGCCTTATGAACTCTTGGACATCCATCTCTGAATTGGATCTTCGTCATGATAAGAGCCATAATAAAAGGAGCAAAATATATTCTTTTGATCCTATCATTCTTAGAAGCTCCAATTTCTCTGATAATGAGATCAACAACATCAAATTTCCTTCCATTCATGATATGCTCTATGATGTTCCACGCATGTCCTCGAATTGCATCGAAGTTGCCACTTTTAGGAAAGAAAGTATGATTAATAATCCGGTTGATCAAGCTTGGTAACGGTCTCAGTCCTCCAATTCTTCCAGGCACAAAGTTTACAGATTCATCATAGAATTGACGCCAAGCCTGAATTTTGAGTACCGGTTGTTCAAGGATCTTCTCTTGAGTACCTGAGTATGTCCTGAAAGCTCTTTCAAACTCAACTTTGGTAGCTTGCAAACGCTGAGTCCCCATCATCCATATTAGAAGATCAAAATCTGGGGATACAAAGACAGTAGCATAGAACTGTCGAATTACTCATGTTGGGCTAGGGTGTTACAAGGTTCAACTTGAGTGGAAGATGATAGGTCATTCAGATCTTCTTTTGGCTTGATGTCTCCACTTTGCATATTTTCCATAGCATGTCTTAAGACTTCATTACCTACATCATCCAAATTCTTTTGCTCTTCTTGAGAGTCATTAGTTTCATCAAATTGAACATCATATTTTTCTTTAATTAAATTGGAATTTTGGTTGAAAATACGATAAGCTTTACTATTTGATGAGTATCCGGGTAAGAAACCAACATCGCATCGATTTGCAAATTTTGAAAGACGAACACCTTTCTTCAAAATATAACACTTGCAACCAAATACACGAAAATATGAGATGTTCGGTTTTCTTCCAACAAGAAGTTCATAAGAAGTCTTTTTCAAAAGACGGTGTAAATAAAGGCGATTTATGGCATAACAAGCTGTATTGATTGCATTCGCCCAAAATATATCGGAAGTATTATATTCATCAAGTATTATCCTAGCCATTTTAATTAATGTTCGATCTTTCCTTTCTACAACTCTATTTTGCTCCGAAGTGTAGGTTGTGGAAAGTTCATGTTTTATTCCAAGTTCATCACAAAAATCTTCAATTTTAGTGTTCTTGAACTCAGAACCATTATCACTATGGATTTTCTTAATTTTAAAATCAAATTCATTTTGAGCCCTTTTTGCAAAACATTTGAAAATGCTGGAAGTTTCAGCTTTGTCATCTAGAAAGAATACCCATGTATATCTATAGTAATCGTCCACAATGACTAAACAATAGCTATTACCCCTGATACTCTTATAGGTTGTTGGCCCAAACAAATCCATGTGTAAGAGTTCCAATGGTCTATAAGTTGACATGATACTTTTGGAAGGATGGGAATTTGTGACTTGTTTTGCAGCTTGACAAGCACTACAAAGTCTATTTTTCTCAAACTTCACATCTTTGAAGCCAACAACTAAATCAGGTTTGAAAAGCTTTTTAAGTTGAATCATCCCAACATGAGCTAACCTTCTATGCCAAAGCCAACCCAAAGAGGTTTTTGCAATCAAACATGTTTTTAGGCACGAATCATTTGAGGAAAAATCAACCAAGTAAAGATTTTCAAATCTAAATCCTTTGAAAGCTAAAGAGTCATCATTTTCATTTAAAATAGAAACACCATCTTGAGAGAATTTGCAAGATAAGTCAAGATCACATATTTGAGCAACAGATAGCAAGTTGAAATTAAGTGATTCAACTAAAGACACATTAGAAATAGAAAGGTCATTTGAGATAGCAATTTTACCTAATCCTATTACCTTTCCTTTGCTATTATCACCAAATGTGATCTTGTCATTTCCTTTTCCATTTTCGAATGTGGTGAACATTCTTCTAGCACCGGTCATATGTTGAGTGCATTCACTATCGAGCACCCAATATTTTCCACCGGTCTTGTAGTTCACCTACAAAACAAGAATCAAATTCTTTTATGTATCCAAATTTGTTTGGGTCCTTGGAGGTTAGTAACTAAGGTTTTGGGCATCCAAATGGCATTCCTTTTAGCGCCTAAAATTGAGATGCCAATAAACCTTGCTATAACTTTGCCATCCTTTGATTTTTCTAAGCATGTAGCATGAATCATAAATGCCAAGCAATTTAGCATGTATTTGACAAGTGTCCTATATTACGACATTTATTGCAATACTTGTCATTTTCTTTTACAAACGTTAGAGGCTTGTAAACTTGCTTCTTAGCTTTTTTGGGAATAAACCCAAGTCCTTTCTTGTTGAATGAGCACCTTTGCTCACTCAATAACTTGTCAAGGAGTGCCTTACACCTTGAAGCATCTTTCCAAACTCTTGCTCAATTTTGTGACTTGCTCTTTTAACTCATGATTTTTAACAATGAGTAATGGTTCACATACTTTAGCCATACTAGCATTTGAATCAATTTTAGATTAATATGGCATAGATAACAAATCATCGCATGAAGTAGAAGTACTAGACATACAAATAGCATTTGAAATAACTTCTACTCTAGACATCTCATTCATTAAATCATATGTAATTCCAACATTTGAATGGGATTTTTCAATATCCTTTACAAGGAGAGAGTCATAAGCTTCCTTTAGCTCCTCATAAGAGTCTTTTAGAGAGATATTAAATTTTGACTTCTCTTTTTCAAGGTATTCATTTAATGCTTCAAACATATCCATTAATTCATATGAAGGTTCATTATTACTAATAGATTTTACTTTATCTCCTTTTGCCATGAGGCAAGTAGGAGTGGAGAAGAGTGATGGCTTCTCCTTGATGGAGATACCAACAAGTCCTCTTTTCTTGGAGGATCATTCATCATCGCAGTCGGTGTCCGAATACTCCTCATCGAAGTCCCATTCTCTGATATGAGCTTCATTCTTGCTATCTTTATCAAGCTTCTTGAAAAACTTCTTCTTGCCGTTGTATTCCTTCTTCTTTGATGACTTGCCCTTATCATCCTTCTTGTTAAGGCAATAGGAGGCAATGTGCCCTTTCTCATCGCACTCATAGTAACGAATATTGCTATAGCGCTTATTGTCGTTTGATAATTGCCCCTTTTTATTCTTGTCAAAGTTTGAGCTCTGAAATGGGTGTGTTCTCATGAATCTTTTCATTCTCCTTACAAGGAGAGTGAATTCTTCTTCGGAGTCATCTTCTTCTTCTTCCACTTCATCACTTGATTCCGCTTTCACCTTGAAAGTGGTAATCTTCTTCTTGGAGGAAGATGGCTCCAAGAGCTATTTCTTATCCTTCTTGTACAACTCATTGGTTATGAGATTGCCCAAGAGTCACTACTACAAAACAAGCTATAGAAGACGCCTCATCACAGACGGTTCCTTTGGAACCGTCTGTGATGAAATTATCACAAACGGTTCTTTTGGAACCGTCTGTGATATGTAACTATCACAGACGGTTTGTAAATAGAACCATCTGTGACACATCATAGACGGTTCTTAACAAGAACCGTTTGTGATAATCTCAGTCATCACAGGCAGTTCTATTTACAAACCGTCTGTGATGTCTCCGTATATCATAGACGGTTTATATTAAAAACCGCCTGTGACTTGGAATTTTACCATGGCTTAAAACCGTCTGTGATAACTTTCTGATTTTACCATGGCTTCAAATTTTCTTACTTTCTGATTTTACCATGGCTTAAAATCAGAAAGTAAGAAAATTTTTAAGAATTTGAAGCCATGGTAAAATCAGAGAGTAAGGAAAATTTGAAGCCATGGTAAAATCAGAAAGTAAGAAATTTTTTAAGCCATGGTAAAATCAGAGTCACAGACGATTTTTAATACAAATCGTCTGTGATGAGATACTTATCACAGACGGTTTGTATCAAAAGCCATCTGTGATATGTCATCATAGACGGTTTTTGTTTGAAACCGTCTGTGATTCGCAGTGCGGGAGTTCAAAAAATTTTGAACGCTTGCGCGGGAGGCAAAAATTTTTGGCACTGTCTTATATATTGTAGCCGAGTTGAGGCGGGACGCGTTGGGGCGAGCTAGGCTCCCACGTGCTGCTGTGGCTGCTCAGCTCGGCAGAGGTGGAGCTCGTCATGAGGGATGTATAACATGTGTTATGATCAACGGGGGCAGAGGGTGTGGCTGGAGAAGGAGAACGGTGCCAAGTGTTACGCGCTGTAGGTGATAAAGCTGAGCCTGCCATGGGAGGATGGCGAGTTCAGCTAGAGATGGACATCTCACCCTCTCTTAAGGTTCTTTCCCTTCTTCCCTTGCTTTCCTCTGATTTCCTGCATACATATCACGCACTAGGCCGGAACTCCATGTACTCCTTTCTCCATTTCTGACCCTACCACTGCCTCCTCTTTCACAGCCATCGAAGGAGTCTTACTGTTGCTTGTGGTGGTCGTGACAGCGGCGGCTTGATCCTTTAGTTCTGCTTTAACAATTGGTTTCTGTTGGTTGTGTGAGGAGTTATTCTTAGAAGTTGCTGCTGAGCTATTGCTGCTGTTCTTGACGTGGTGAGACCGCATTGAGCCGGCGAGCGCGCTGCGATTTTTTTTTTTGCAATACGAAAAAGCTATCACAAACGGTTCTGATTCAGAACCGTCTGTGATAGTAATTATCACAGACGGTTCTTGTTAAGAACACTCTGTGATAGCTATTTTCACAGAGGTTTGAAAACCGTCTGTGATGGCCGCCTGTTATCACAGACACATAAATACAGACGGTTCACAAAACCATCTGTGATGACGGTTTAGAACCGTCTGTGATGACATTTTGTGCAGTAGTGAGTCCAGTTAGCGTCATTTTTGGCAACTCGGGGGAGTTGAGAAATAACATCACCAACATCTCGTATTTATCCAGTAGAGCCTTAAACATCTTGCGCACAATATCAACATCAAGTTAGTGCCAAAACCTTTGAGCTCATTTATAATGTTGTTGAGTCTAGAATACATCTCGGTGATGTTTTCATGAGGCGACATTGCAAATGTCTCATATTTAATCCAAAGCCTATGCAATTTGGCTTCTTTAACCGTGCATGTGCCCTCATGAATTTCGGAGAGCGTAGTCCATATCTTATGAGCAGTTTCAAGGTTGCTCACTCGATTGAACTCATCTGCGTTTAAAGCTCCAAAGAGAGCGTTTATCGCTTGAGCATTGAGGTGGGAGTTTCGTTCCTTAAGTTCCATGGAATGTAGCGGATTAAGAGCCATAACGAAACCCTCACTAACAATTCTCCATATGCTTGGACTCATGGCCTTTAAATAAATAGACACTCTAATTTTCCAATAAGCATAATTTGATCAATCAAATTAAGGTGTTTTGCCTATTGACATTCCCTCACTAGCCATCCTTTCTCTCCTAGACGGTTAAGTCTAAAATTAGAAAGACCAAACTCTGATACCACTTGTAGGATCAAGGATAACCGACTAGAGGGAGATTAATAGGAGGGTTTTTTAAAACTTTTCAACTAACTAACAATTTTAAACTTGATTGACTTAACAAAGCTTGCTAGCACAAATATAATACAAGAACAACTAAGCTTTTTTAAGACAATTATGAGCTTATGTCAAAACTAGATACAATTCTAGCTAAACAAATCTACACAAGTTAATTGCTATAAATGTAAATGCGGAATCAGTAAAGATAAGAATGAATCGCAATGAAGATAATGAAGTTTTTCCTATGGTATCGAAGACTTGCCAGTCTTCACTAGTCCACGTTGAGGAAACTTGAATGAATCAAGTCGGCTCCACGAATTAAGCCTTAACCCCCGATCACTATCATTGCTTTTCCTCCTCTCCAGAGATGGTGAGCACACAACCACTTCACAATTCCTTTGTCGGGTCACTTCACAAGCTTCTTTGATGTGATCACCACGCAACTTCTTCTCCAAGCCGTCTAGGTGCCGGCAAGCACCAAGAGTAACAAATCGCCGCGCTCGCTTGAAGACTATCAAGTGCCAAGAATGATATACTACTGATGCAATGCACTTGAATAGCTCTCAACTATCTCAAAATAGGAATTCAATGCAAATGAATAAAAGAGAGAGCACCAAAGCCTCAGGTGTATTCAACATAGCCAAAGGTTGGTGGCTTAGTGCTGGTGGGGGGGTATTTATAGCCCCCAACCATAAAACTAGCCGTTTGGAACAAACTCCTGAAAAATTCAGGATTTCTGATAATACCGCCGTACAAACCCGGTATTACCGATGTCTACGATCAACGGTCGGAATAGTCGCATTTAATGCATTGAACTAGCCGTTACGAAAAAGGTTGCGGTACTACTGCCAACTAACATCTGGTACTACCGCACCGTGGTAATACCGCTCGGCTATATCGGTACTACTGATTTCCAAAGGATCAAAAACAGAAGAAAAAAACACCCTCTTTGGAAATATCACACCGCTATGTAAAACTCGGTATTATCGACTTGCGGTAATACCGCTCAAGAACTGTGGTCATGCCGATTTCAGGTTTCAAGAAAAACTCCCAAAAACAACCTCTCTGTTAAAAACATACCGCCAACTAGATTTCGGTATTACCGACTTGCGGTAATACCGCTCATTACATACGGTCATACCGATTTTGGGGATTCAAGAAAACCTTCTAAAACAAGCTCTCTAGAAAATACATACCATCATGTAAATTTCGGTACTACCGACTTACGTAATACTGCTTATCACTTGCGGTCATACCGATTTTTCTGAACAGTTTTTCAAAGGCAAAACAAATGCAATGTATGACCTCTAGTTGATCAAGATGGCACAAAAATAGATCCTCAAGCTACTAGCCATGATCCCTCTTCATAGTACGACATCTAGCCTACAAATCCAGTCTTGTCTCCAAACACCGAGATCGGCAAAATACTATAAAAGAATCCTTTGTCACATTTGTATTGCCATTTCCATGTAATCATTCATCCTTTGGGACTAATCCTTAAAATAATCTTAACACACAAGTTAATCCCTTAACACATTATTGACATTAATTACCAAAACTATTTTTAGGGGCTTAGATGCTTTCAATATGACAACTACAAAACAAACCTTGAGCTCAAACTAAAGCTTTCCTAATATGTCAAATTTATCTAAAAGCAACAGTTTAAACTTTCAGTCAACATAGTATCATTTAACCATCAATGTGAATGATATCACAAAAACATCACACAAACTATTCTGTAAAAAGAATATCAATGCAGAAGCCCACAAGATAATTCACAAATATTTTAGCACTAAGCGTTTACGACAAACTGAATATAACAATGCAAATATTTCACAGAAGATCAACAAGTTCACATAACAGAAATGATCAATCTTGTTTCAGCTAGAACTGAACAACAGAAAGTATAAAAGCTACTAGTTAAAACTGAAAACAGAAAGCAAATTAATTTGGCTCAAGTATGTTTCCAATTATCAGTTCAATTTCAGATTTTGATAATCATCATCGAGCTAATTAAACCGAACCATAGAATCACATGCAATATCTCCCAGTACTAGCAACAAATCAATTCCATATTTTTAACCAGTATAGCACATATATGCAAAGTGATGCTCAAAAGGAATACAGAGATACTCACAAAGCCGATGGTAATCAAAACCACCGAGATGAAAACCAGACAAGGCACGCCTAAGGGCGCTGACTCATAAAACCAATCGCCCTGCTGTGCCGCGGTATGAGGACGTGGTCATCGGATACAATGTCGTTCTTCGCAGGACACACCGAAAGGGCAAAGCCGAGGTACAGGGGATATGCCGTACAAGACCACTTGCAAGATGCTCCGGCCGAAAGCACCAACAGAGCACCAAAACCAAAGGAACTGAAACCTCCTTCCTCCTCTAGATCAATCCAGAACCGAACACCAAAGGGGACGATTCCACACATACCAGATTTCCCCACCAGAAACAACCACGGTGAATGAGACACAAAGGGGAAACCGGTAGAATGTGCCCACAAGGAGATCAACAGCTCACTATTGACGAAGTAGGATAAACTATGGCAGTACACAAGCTCCAAATCCCTTCCAATTCGAAGCCAAATCGGAGAGAAGAAGAGACAGGATTTCGAAAAAGGCTCACTGAATATTTTCTTGTCACAAGAAGAAGAACCGAAGCGACTTAAGAAGAGAGAGGAGGAGAAGCCCCACATGGTGGCAGCCAACAGCCGATGCTGAGGCATACAGGCCCGCTAGCTCCTCTAGCGCCGCTCACCTCCGAAATCACCGTCACGCCTGAGTGCACCAAGCCCACACAACACAGTTGCGATTTTTTGGTGCTGGAGACAGTCTCCAGCGCCTTATCTCTCTCTCTCCCACCGATAGGTGGGACCCACCTTCTTTTTCTTTTCTTTTTTTATCTCTTCTTTTCTCAAAATGAGAAATTACCATTTAGACCCCCAAAATATCCAACACTTTCTTTTACTGTACATCATTACAGCACTTGATCTGGGAGTTCTAACATGGTTAAACTATTTGGAGCATTCAAACTAACCTCCTTTGGAACAAGGGAGGAAAAGAGATCGACAAAATTAAGTAAAAACAACATGATCTTGAGAAAATATTTGGCAAAGTTTACAAGTGGCAAAGCAAGAGAGCTGGAAAATAAAACATACATAGAGCCTCACTCAACTTTCACAGAACAAATCACTCAGTAAATCATCTTGCTAACACTCAGAAGGAGGGAAGTGTGGCAGTCAATTCGATCCTGCACGCGCCTAATCAACCTTCCACGCATATAGGATCAAGGAGAAACCAAGACCTTGCAACTGAGACTCCCTAAAAATATGCGAGTATGTCCAGGGCATGGACTTCTCAGGCGCTTGGCATGTCTGGAACATGAACACTGCATTGCTCGTTGTCGAGCTGAAGAGCCAACCATGGACATCCCAAAACACCTCCACAGGCAACCCGTCTACCAGAATCGTCTGGTTCCCCCTGAACTTCCATGCCAGCCGCTTCACCTGCATGACCGGCCTCTTATCGATGCGGATCTCAAGGCAAGGGTCCCTGAGCCCAATGGTGTCGCACTCTATGACAATGTCATGGCACTGGCCATTATCACAGAACTGAGCCTTGGCAGAATAAACCTTCTTGCCATAAATGTGCTCCTTCCTCGCCATGAACAATGTATTGAGCACAGGCCGGACGGCGCGCGTCTTCCCGTAAGCGTCCTTCTTCATGTCACCGAGCAAGAGCACCATCTCAAGGTCGAACACCACCGCGACGTAGAACCCTTCCAGTGGCTCCGGCCCGGGGCCGAACTTAGCGCCCGACAGGTCCCAGAAGATCTCGACCTTGCCGTCACCGGCGGCGTCGAGGCTCTTGGACCCCTTCTTCTTGGAGAAGAGCCACGGCTTCACGTCTGCCTTGCACAGGCACTGCCCGGACACGTCGTCGACGGCGACGCTGAGGCCCTGCCCCACGAGGCCCTTGCTCCACGTCACCGAGATCACGCAGGGCCGGCCGGAGAGCTGCGCCTGGTAGAGGCAGCTCACCAGGTTCTGCGCCGCGCCCTTACCGCCGCCTCCGGCGGCGCTCGACGACGACGACGACGCCGCGTCCGCAATCTGGACGCTGCTCTCCCCGAAGCAGGACAAGTCCCTCATCTTCCCCCGCGAACTTTTCCACAAACACCTTGCGTGCGGCGCGTTCAGGACGCGGTGCACAGCTCCGCCGCACCCATTAAACTCTTTCCTCAAAGATTTCTTGATCCAGCAATGGCACCATCAACTACGCAATATTCCAATGCAGTGCGCAGGGGCAGCCAAGATCCCACCTTCGCCGCCAAAACGCGGGAAAGAAGCAACCTTTCACCGATACTTGAGGCTGCAAGATGCGAGCTTTGCAGCGAAAACGGCGCCAAGAACGCAGTAGGAAACAACTGGGCCAAGAAACCATCACGAGGGGGAGAAGAAGGGGAGCGACATGGCCATGGGAGAGGAGAGGGAGAGCAGCGCGGCAGTGATACTGGACAAAGCCCGTGACAAAGCCAGACAGATAATCAGCAAGAGCCAAAGCCAAGAAGCAAAGCAACAGAGCAGCAGTGGACAGTATAGTGACCGGGGAGAGAGAGGAATTTGCCGCTTGTACTTTGTGTGTTTTTTTCTTTTCTTTTGTCAGTGATGCCATTGCCAGTTTGCCACGGCTAACTTCCGCCCGTTTGGAACGAACGAATTTTTTTATATATTCCAAACAGACTCTCAATATGAATTGCCGAGCAATACATTTTGTATGCGAAATAGATATAAGCAAGAACAATGCTAGTGTCTGACATTCGGTGGAACCACCGTATGGGACGTCTACTCTACTCTCATAGCTGTACATCCACTTTCCTCAGTTTTAAAAAAATAAATGCACATTCTAGCTCTTTTCCCTCTCACTACTTCTCATCTATTCTGCTCCCAAGCTTTTCACTCCAACCTCATTCATTCCCTTCAAATACACCAATCAAATACCAAATCAACCTTCAAATACACCAATCAAATACCAAATCAACTTGTGCATATATGATTTTTGGATTCCCTATCTTTCAATCTACTCAAGCATTCACTCAATTTAGACATGCATGACCATCTGAGGAGTTTCGAATTAGGGGAGAGAAGAGGAAATGAGGTGATTGGGGACCTATGCTTCTTCCCCATGTTCTGCCCAATCTTGTCCCTCCCACCTGCACCAAAAGAACAAGACCGGCCACTACTGCTTCCTCTGATCTCGGCTCCTTGCCCCTCCCACCTACAGTCATTCTTCGTACGATAGGTTGTTACAATTTGTTTTCTCTATTTTTTTTGCCCCCTGGCCGCCTGATGCTCCCTCGGGCCCCCTCACTTCCTCCACCCCCGCCATATGAAAGATAAGGAATTGTTGCAGTAGCGTGCTCTCTCTCTCTCTCTCTCTCTCTCTCTCTCTCTCTCTCTCTCTCCGGTAAGGAGAGGGAGCGCATGCAATTGCAATTTTCTTAAATTTTTCATGGTCATGCATGGGATGTTACAATAGGTGTTTACATATGTTTCTTCATTTTGTTTTGATTGTTGCAACGAAATGCTGAGAAAATGTTGCATCCAGCAAAGCCTTTTTGTTGCGACCGTTGAAAAAAATATTGCAAACATTGAAAAAAATGTTGTGCACGTTCTCCAGATGTTTCCTCATTTTGTTTTGATATGTTGCATCCTCCTAGTTCTTTTTGTTGCGACGTTGAAAAAAATGTGAGCGGCGGTCTGACTGGCCAAAAGATGATTTTTGAATTTGGGGCTGAGCCAAAAAAAAAAATAGAGGGTGTAGGCAAGTGAGACGGTTCTTCTGCACTTGGTCTCATATTTTTTGAGTTTCGAGCTAAAAGTTCTATTCGTTTTAAATTTCCAGAGACGGTATGGATTTTTAGGGAGAAAATCTGGCTAAGTCCATGTGTTGCGGTCAAACCGACCAAGCTGGCGGTCAGACCGGCCATGGGTGGCGATCTGACTGATTTTGCCTTGTTCGCTGGCTGGCAAGGCAGCGATGATCATATGTTAGGTCAATTTTATGAGTTTCAGTGCATATGTGTTACATGATGCGTGTTTTGACTAACATGGGTGAAATTGCGAAGAACTTATGTCCGAAATCAATTTATTGGTCTATTGTTGTGTATGAGGCTTGGAGGTCAACGACGGTCAACGGCGAGGATGATCAAGACTAGGCTTGGAGAGCTGAGATTTAGAACGATCGGGGATGCCAGGTGAAGTCATTGGACTCAAGCATAGCACAAAATGGACAAGGATGACTGAACAAGAAGTTCTGTACGACGGGTTGCATCAGCGGAGCGAGTGGTCGGTGCAAGTGTCATAGTGGTTTCGGTAGGAGCCGAATGGGAGAGACTTGCAATATGAAGAGAGCCGTTGATCAACCTACACGTAACGAAACATGTGATTGCTTCATGAAGATTAGACTCGGTCTTTCAGGAAGGATCGAGAAAGGGTATTTTGGTAACTTCACTAAAATATCATCTTAGTGACCTTTAGCTAAACCGCGGTGCAAGACGGCACAAGGAAAGTGGTTTAGGCCAAGTGAAGAGATAAAGATCACGAAGAAACAAATTCGGGAAGCCCGGTTCGTTATCTGCTATGAAAAGTGTGTTTGAGTGTAGACCCGTTTATGTATGGACTTAACGGGTGTCCGTTAGGGTCTTCTCTATAAACCTAGTCTCCACTATAAAATGGAATGTCCAGATTTGGAGTTCTAAAGTGCTTCCAAGAGAAAAACCATAATTTGTGTTTTAGGGTCTTTGGAGTAGTTAAGGTTAGGGTTTGTGAGAGATGGATCGATTGAGTGCTCAAGTGTTAAGCTTTTGTCATTTATGGTGGAGTGGCTGTAAACCAACATCCTTTTCAAATCAATCCAAGAAAAGTTTTATCAAGATGGGTCTCTTCTTGATTTTGCTCTATCTTTGATGACTTTTGTGATTTTGATGTTTCTTTGGTTTTCTTGGGGTTTCTTATTGTGATCTTGCTTACTAGGACATGATAATACATCTAGGATCATCTTGATCTTCATCTACCCACGAGTAAGTTTTTGGATCAAAGTTTGAATCTCCTTGGCTCTTGTGCCCTTTTCCCCTCATATAAGAAATTGGTAGATTGGAATGGATTCCTAACCTTCTTGATGAGCTGTAGTTGAAATTTGAGGGGATTTGGATCACCGGATCAAAAGTTGAGTCGATTTGTGATCTTGAAATCATGTTGATTTTACTGTTTATCCATGCGAGAGGTCAGACCGGTTGGCCATCGGTCAGACCGCCCATCATCAGAGGTCTGACCGCCCAGCTATTCTTTCTTTGAGTTTTTGGTGATTTTGGTCGTTGTGTCTCGGAGTTATGATCGGGTTCAACACAAGACTTCCGTTGTGCTTGTACTTTCAATCTTCATAGCTTCTATGGCTTCTGGAGTTAGAATAGAGTTGAATCCGGTCGAGATGATGCATAGGTTGATGTTAAAAAGAAGTAGTGTTCCTATTCACCCCCTTTAGTCATTGTTTCGGTCCAACAAAATCACAAAATGTTTGCCCCCACCTCCATCTTGTTTGCAACTCTGCATAGATGATGCCTAAGTACTTCGCATTGCACCATACTTAACAAATAACATGCACTAATCGATGCCTAAGTTCTTTGCATTTGTGTGTGCATAATTGCTAACCAAGCATGGTGCAAGCATGCAATGGCTTGTATCGATCAATATAAAGTGGCAAAAAGCTACAGCGTCGTGATGCTGATGCATGCAGGGACCAGAGCAAAATTACGAGGGGAAAAAACCCTCTCTTGGAGAGCTTTCTGGTCTCCTCTTTACCCTGCTCCTTTCTCTGCTCTCGCCTTTTGCAATGACTCATCAGAATAATATTCAAGTGGTCGATCTGTTTCTTTCGCCAGATGTTGCACGTCTTTTGTTTTTTGTCACTTGCATGCATGTTCCTTCGTATGATTCGGAATTGGAATCGCGATGGCAGAGGTGCATAGTAGCATGTCATTCTTTCAATCTTTCTTAGCACCCAAGAGAAAGAAAAAAGGAAAAAAAAAATTCAAAAGTTGTATTAGTTGTCGTACTAATTTGCCGTAGTATATGTTGGACTAGTAGTCCAAAACTTATAATCTGTACTTAATCAGGTATTATCGCTCACCGAAAAGTAGTCCAAAACTTATAATCTTTCCGATCACGATTTTTTAGTACAATCCTACCACGATTCAAAGATCCGATCATTTGATCTCGGCCCTGTCAACACGAAAACAAAGCTAGGATTACGGTCCAGACAACCTTGATGTTTTGCGTTAGGAAGTAAGAATTATCCTAGGAGTCATCCTAGTGCTAACTAGGGTTGGAGCATAATTTTATATAAAAAAACATAATACTCGATTATGCTAAGGCTTGGAGCATTGCATATGACCAAATGTTCCATTTTGTGTAGATAGCAACTCCAATATCCATATCGTACGTAACGTGGTTAATGTTAGGATTTACCTACCAGGTGCTATATGTGTTCTAAAACTAGCTAGTTCTTATCATTTCCGTTCGGATACCGGCCAGTTTAGCCCATTTTTTTTTTCATTCAGGTCCGACTGTCATTGAGGCTTTGCCTCTTTAATCCTTATATTCTTTTCTATAGAAAGCAATTATAATACACTATACCTTATCATGAATGATCTCTTGGCGTATGAATTTTGTGTAAAACATATTAGTTGGTTGGTATAATTTATGGTATATATATATATATAGATATATAATTTTTATTTTATTTTTAATACTTTAGAACGGTATATCGAAATAGATCGATACCAAAACATTCTGGTCAAGCTGGAGTGGTCACCGCTCACCCCGCAATGGAATTGATAACATTATTCTTGGTTGAAAGTGCTAAATAATTGTGTCAAATGGAGCATTCTTTTCCCCTTTCCCTTGTCAAGAGGTCAACTCAATTGGAATTGTTGGAAGAATTTGACAGGGGCACGTGGAGGACGTTGCAGTTGGTGTGGCCTATATGCTTCTGCAGTGCCAAGCATTCCTCTGTCCCGCTCGCACGACGTCCACCTCTTTCCTACCCCACGATTGCCATCCAAAACAGCAAAACCCAACTTGACACCAGAATGCTTGGCTGGGTCTCAATGAATTCCAGATTGCCACCGTGAATTGTGTTTTTGCAAAAAGAAAAAAAAATACTAACACGTAATAATAGACACTTTTTTATGGGAGCTGCTAGTCCACGCTATCTCGTTAGAATGCATTTTCAACGATATAGCATTTTTGTAAAGTTTTTAACTGCTTAAAAGTTCTAGATTTCGAGTTTGAACTTTCGACTAGATTTCAACGCGTTTTAGATTTGTAGAAGTTTACAGAAGATTCCAAGAAAGTTTTAGGACCAAGTTTCATATTTTTGAAACTTAAATTTCAATAAGTTTCAGACAAAAGAGTTTCAACAAGTTTCAAAAAGCCTCATGAAAACATTTTAAAAGTTTCTGGTTTCAGTGAGTTTCGTGTATTTCTAGAAGTTTCCAAAAGATTCTAAGAAAATTTCAAGACCAAGTTTCAACAAGTTTCAGATTTTGAAACTCAACTTTCAGACAAAAGAGTTTAAACAAGTTTCATGAAGTTTCAAGAAGTCTCGCGAAAACATTTTAAAAGGTTCAGATTTAAGTGAGTTTCGTGTATTTCTAAAAGATTCCAAGAGAGTTTCAAGCCTAAGTTTCAATAAGTTTCAGATTTGGAACTCAAGTTTCAAACAAAAGAGTTTCAAAAAGTTTCAGCAAGTTTCAACAAGTTTTAGATTTTGGAACTCAAGTTTAAACAAGTTTCAGACAAAAAGTTTCAACAAGTTTAAGGAAATTTCAACATGTTTCAACAAGTTTAATAAAAAAAATCAAACAAAAGCAAAAAAAAAATCCTGATGTGCTCACCTGCGGCCGCACGACCGCTCCGCGCTCACCAGGATGTCCTAGCCGTTGGCCTTCCCGCCTACCACTGAGCTCGCCTATGGCTCTGTGCTCACTGGTAGCCGCTTCCACTCGCCTCGCTCCGACAGAGTCCACATGCTTCCAGACCGTGGCCTCCCACATGCTTGCGGCTGTAACACCCTGGCTATGTGGAAACCAAGATATTACTTAAAAGTCTAACATACATCAACAATACGAAGTAATTTCAGCAACCTATCAGCTAATAACAGGTAAGGATCAACAAACAATAGATTGATCATAAGAATTGAATTAGACTTCAGCAACATAACGAACTTGTAAATATCCAATCCTATTGAACTATTCAAGATAAAACTATCAAGAGTCTATACGAAGAATATTAAGCATTCACTAGTTCAACCAAGTCATAATGAATGATAACCTTAACCATCAGAATTTCATTATTACAACCCAGTATTATCAAATGAAAGATAATAACAAGTCCATTAATTAATAGTGAAATGTAAAGTGAATGAAGTGATCTGTGACTAATCCCTCCCAAGCATGCCGTCATCAGTGTTTACCTAAAACACACAAACAATGGCAAGAATAAGTCCACAACTCAACAAGTACAACAGAATAATATGGAAAAATACTGAATCAAGAACATAACATTCATAATGTTTGAATATAAAACAGAATGGTAGAAATCTTATGCGAGAATAGAATGCATGCTCTTCACTTCTGTTTATACTGGTATAGCCAGTGAACACCCGTCGGTGTTCACCCAGGCCCGCATTATCCAAAATACGGGGATCCAAGGTCCGTATGAAGAATGTTTCATAACGGGGATCCAATTTGCTCACATTGGAATGGTGGGTCTTACGTGCCCATATTAGAATGATGGGTCTTTACTTCCCACTCCCGTGGGTGAAACATGAACGAATGAATGGATGAATAAATTCATGGATATGAAAGACATAATCTTAAGAAGCATTGATTAACATCCATGAAAAGAAACAAGAATTATTGGAATTACTCGAAATTCATAGAACTTAATCATAGCATGAGCATCAAGCATTACAAACAGATATCAATCAATACATTTCAAAATGTACTTGCCCATGTTGGAATGATGGGACTTCACTACCCACTCCCGTGGGTGAAACATGAATGAATGGACGAATGAATATATTAAACGTAAATATATTATAGAAGAATCATGATATATCAATTATGAAGGGAAACAAGTAATACCAAAATTATCCATTGCACATTTATCAATCAAGTGGAACAAATAGCAATCAAGACAATTCAATTGTACTTGCCTTTCACGTTGCGACGCGTTAGGAGGCATGGATGATGCTACTAATCTCGAAGCCTCTCCTCCTACATAATCAACTTACTCAAATAAGAATGGCGTGAAAACGAGACTCTAATCGCAACTCTCTAACTCATTCTCCCAAACCCAAGGTTTATCTACTTGTTCTACTCAAGCTAGACAACATTCTAACAGGAAACTACACTGGACAGCAGTATTAAAAGTTACATAACTTTCTCTCTGAAACTCGTAAAAGAGCAAAATCAGATTCTATGGAAAGGTAATGAAATCCTCTACAATAACTTAGTTGGTGAGAATCTCCAATTCGGCCAACCCTGAGTCTAATAATCAAATGAACATCTAGAACTATAATCTGACAGACAGACTATACTGCAGTATAAGAAATTTTATAACTTTCAAATGGATGAACCAAATTTAAGATTTTTAACAATATGGAAAGATTAAGAAATCTCCTACGACAATTGTGTTGGGTGAACTTCCTGAATTAGCCATTAACACAATCTTAATTTAATAAACAAATCAACTGTGCTAATATTCGTCAGAATTCTTGACAGCAGTAATGAAATCAACGTAACTTCTAGACCACAACTCCGAATTGGGTGATCTTTGAACCTATGGAAAGCTGAAAACAAACCCTACCAATCTCTAGGAAATGAAATCCTCTAATTCGGATTCGATCTACACGAAAACTGACGAGCAACAAGATACAGAATACTAGAATTAATCGCAACAGAACGACGATCCCCTAATCATGGCAATTTACGAATCTAATTCGATCTAACCAGCGAGAAATCATTCGTTACCCTTGAAGACATGCGTGTGCCCGCTGAAACCCCCGCGAGGCACTCCTCTCCTCTTCTTCTCCTCTCTCCCTCTTCTTTTCTCCTTGGCTGGCGGCACCCGAAGGGTTCTTCTCCTTCCCTCCTTCTTCTTGGACAGCAGCAACGGAGGTGATGATACTGTAGCGGAAGTGCGGTACTGTAGCAGGAGGGTGGTACTGTAGCACCTAGGGTTTTGACTGCCCCTAATGGGCCAAGGCTATGGGCCTTTAGCCCAAAATTTAATCCCTTTCAAGAGAAATTCTGAAATCCCTTTTTAATTCCTAATAAAATGGTTCAAATTCAAATATAGTTCTAAAGATTGAATGGGGGTATTACAGCGGCCACACGAGGCGTAGAGGACCGGCCCACCGCCGCTCGTTGCGCGTTGCTCGAGGATCGACCCACCACTTGCTGCTCGACTTGTATGCACGCTGCTTGCGGACTCTGCACACCTGCTCTCATGTTGAAAAAAAATGCAGTAGTCGCTCGTCGTGCCTACACGCTGGTTGAATTGACCACTTTAGAATACATGCTACAGCAAGTAGATCCAAAGGCCAATGCCTATCCTGTCAGTTTGCTGGGAAACGCTATAGCGTTTTCTAGCTTTTTCGTTTTTTTTATTTGGGTGAATCAGCACGTGTGTCCCGATTATGGCCGTTGGGCCCAGTTAGGCATAGCACAGTTAGCCCGTTTAGGCACAGGAAACGGTCGGAAATTTGGGAAAAAATTATCGTTTTCTAGCCGCTTGAGAGGTTAAAAATACGAAAAAAAAATCCAAAAAAAAATCTATAAATAGCCACCATACACCCCTCATTCAGCACTCATCCATTCCTCGGTCTCTTCTCCGAATTATGTTGTGCAAATTTAGATTCCTTTCGTGATAATTTGGAAAATTTGTGTCAAATATTTGAAAATTTGAAATCTAGCTGCAAGTTAGGAAAAGAGGTACAATACTATTTTTGTATATTTTTATTGTTCTTATTTGTTATACTAAGAAGAAAAGAGGTACAATACTATTTTTGTATATTTTTATTGTTCTTATTTGTTATACTAAGAAGAAATAAGTAATCTTGTAATTTTATATTTGTAATTTTCGTGATGCAAAATTACAATAGTTTTGCTATTGGTGATTACGGAATTTCACTAGAGGATCTTGCATCCTTCGAGAATCTCGAGGCTTAAAACCAACCGCAAGAGCAAGCAACAATACCTTCATCAAGATCTATAGCAACATCTGTGTCTGTAAGCACCGGAGCAAAGAGATCCAAGTCGAGTACATCAAAAGTCTAGGATGATTTCGATCAGCCAACCAAGCCAGCCGCACAAGGAGTTTAGGTAAAATACATTATTTGTAAAATTTGTAAATATGAATTGTCTGCAAAGTTTTAGATGGAACGGGGCACTTTCTTAGACATGCTGCAAGATGTAAAGCATGTCAAGGATTGGCCATGAGACAGACACAACTGTAGTACAACCCCAATGATAATTTATGTAGTTGGGACTACAGTTCTGAGGTAGCTCGTCAATCTATTTGTCATTTAATTGCTTCGGAGTATTTACCTTTAAACTTTGGGGGTCTAAATCTTTTAAAATTACATTAGGACTACGTATAATCCTAGATTTTCTACTGTTTCTAGACATAAAACAACTAGAGATCTAGTTAAATACTATAATGAATGTTGTGATAAATTAAAAGAATTATTTAGTACTTATATTTTCAGTGGTTTTGACCTTGGACATATGGAGTGGTCGGGCTAAGGAAGATTATCTTAGTGTAGTTGCTCCTTATGTTAATGACAATGGGGAAATAGAAAAAAGAATTATAGGGTTCAAACTAATTTATGTAGCACACAAGGGTGAGAATATTGCAGACTGTATTATCAAAGTCGTGGAAAACTTTGGTCTTACAAATAACATTTTTCAATAATTTTAGACAATGTCGCCGCAAACTCTAGGGCAATAGATATTCTCACTCTATTATTTAGTACATATGTTGAATCCTTCTTGATACATCAGTGATGCGCCTGTCATATTATTAATCTTATAGTTAAAAGTGGTTTGAAGAGGTTGGAGCCATATATTAAAGTTTTCCATGATGCGATATCTTTCTTGAATCATTCTAACCAATGAATAGAAGCATATAAGAACTTCTACATGGCAATGGATGTATGTCCAAGAAAATTTGGTTTGGATGTGCCGGTAAGATGGAACTTTACTAATTTGATGCTTAGAGACTTTTACCGTATAAGAGCATATTTTCTATTTTTATTCAAATGCACCATGGCAACACTAACGAAAGTACAATATTGACTGGACAACATTGGTATGTTGCTGTGAAGTTACTTTAGTTTTTGGAACTTTTTAATTATTGCACTGTTGCTTTATCCGCTATATATTATCCAAAATCTCCTTTAATTATGCATAATATTCAACAAATTTCTAGTCACTTAAAGGCTTATGAAAATGAAATAGTCTTACAAGAGCCTATCGTTGCTATGAAAACTAAATACTTGAAATATTGGAAAGAAATCTCATTCCTATATTCCTATATGCATTTGCATTTATCGTAGATCCTAGAGCTAAAATTTAAGGATTTGCTAATGTTCTCCAATTTTTCAGTGATGCTACAGACCTAGACTATTCTAAATATTTTTGCAGATGTCTGTACTAAATTTTTCGAGGTTTATCAAAAGTAAGAACATAAGTTTTAGGAAGTTTGCTTGCAACGACTTCCATTACCACCCACCACAAGTAAGAAGACAAATGTGTGGGGCAAAATCTGGGGTGCGAGTTCTTCCTACAGGTCTGGGGGTTCAAATTCTACGTCGCCTTCCGAAGCAAGACAAATCGTCCACTAAAGGATGGGGAACTATCCACCTATCTGGACAACCATACGGTGGATTACCACGTAGATGACTTTGAAATTTTGCAATGGTGGCATGACCATAATGTAACATATCCAGTGCTATCCATATTAGCACGTGATGTGTTAACTATTCATGTCTCCACGGTTTTCCCCTAGTCTACTTCTAACTGACAAAGACTGGGAACAAGCTAATGTGTGAGAACAACACTCTGTAGATAATCTAGAGTTGGCGGACGTGTTCGTAAATCGGTACCTAGACAACGACACTTAGAACATAGATATATGCAGAGCTATAGGTTGTACTCTTTTTTCCTTTGCTAATGTTTTCTCATGTTGAGTTTTTATTTGGCAAATATTTTAACGAGGTAGCCATGTAAACATTAGTAAAGTTCTTTATTACATTTTCAATATATTTGTCTCTTTTTACGGGTACAGAACTTATTTTTTTTTATCATTTTAATCAGTATTTTTGAATTCTATACATTTTTTCTGGATTTTTTAGAATTTTTAAATTTTTCGGGCCGAGATGGGCTACATGGGCCAACTCCGTCCCGTTGGGCTTAACATGCCCAGGCCAGCCCGAGAGGCCAGTGTGTCGTGCCTTGGTCGGAGCGGCGGATAGATACGATGAGTTTAGTTAGCTGGGCCGGCTATGCCGTGCCGTATCGGGCCGTCCATTTGGCCACCACGGTAGCTTTTTACCCATGCTAACTACATCTCTATTCAGATGTTTTTCTCTTCTTTGTTTGAGACTGGATTACTGCAGTAAGAAAATCAGTGTCTGTTTAGTGGCGAACTCGTGATGGTAATGGCACTATTTGGTCTTGTGCTAGTTACAACCCAACCGTGAACAGTGGGTATGCTACCAAAACATGTGAGCCCAAAACGGAAACGTTTCCTAGCATGAATAGTTTGTTACCCGGCCACCTGCATAGTTGTATGCTTGCATTGCCGCACAGAGTGGGAGCAATACTCCCTGCGGTCCCCGAACAAGTGTTGTTTTAGAATGCACGCAGTTAAACTCTTGGAAGTGTTGTCTACGGTCGATTTGGCCATTTGGGTTGATTCAGGATTTTTGCAGGGATTCACATGCCTGGCTGAAACATTCTTTGGGAGAGATTACTCTCACCTTTTAAACAGGAGAATACACCACATCACACATGATTAGGCCCTATCAAATGTTGGCTTGTCACAAAGTGAAGTGATTAAGTTTGTTTACTTACTATAGAGGATTAGTTTTAGTAAGTTCAGATGTTTGCTCGCTGGGAAGTGTCATTCACATAGAGACTATCATGTTTAGCCAAGTTGGACAGCAAAAAACAATCCATCTTCAGTAAGTAGCTTCTCCATTTAGCGTTCAACCTAATTCGGTGCTAGTCAAATAGTCGCTGTTCCTTATCTATCAACCTAATAATCTATAATCCATCCTCATCAGTTTAGATAGCATGGTCTAAGGACCCAATTATTTACATCCAGTATATCGTGTATTATTATGTACATGTACGTGATGGTATACGTGAAGACCACTAGGCTGTGATATCAAAGTTGCTGCTTTCTACAATGGCAACTTGTACTTGATCACACACATTCTAATTCATCAAAGCCCATCATAGAAGCCACCAAATGATATGTTTGCCCTTGTTGAAGAACCTCCTCCCATCAGAGACGACGTGGCCTGGTTCAGCCTTGATGTCTGCTGCACAACCTGCTGCATTCTCTGCAGATCAACAGGTCAAAGCATCTTCTTCAGGAAAAAAAACTCATGGATAAGATAAGTTAGCTACTTTTGGAAGCTCTGAAGTTGATTCAAGAAACATAGTGTGGGTAACCCTAAGCTGTTTTTTTTTTAATCTAACCCTGGGCTAACTCAAGATTCTGTTTTTTGCATCAGGCCAAGATTTCCTCTTGTGTTTCTAATACAAAGGCCCAAGGTGGGCCTGAATTAATTAATTGAAGCATACAAATGCACGAGTAAGCTAGCTGCATGTGTAGCCTTTGAACATATTCCAGAATGAGTGATCATATTATAAGACGAATTAGATGAAAAACACTCCTTTCATAAAAGAAGAAGAAAATGATGAATTAGGTAGAAAGACAACAATGAATGAGTCACCAAACCTTATCATCTCCATAGAACTGTAGCTGGATCTTCTGCTGCTGCTGCTGCTGCTGCTGCTGCTTCTGCTGGTGCTGCAGCCTGCCTCCAATCAGAAAGATGCAGACAGTGGCAGCTGCAACTCCAAACGAGCACAGTGCCCCAATTCCGTTCACCTTCAGCTTCCCCACGCTGAAAACAACGCACTCCGGCCGTGTCCTCTTTTTCTTGATCTCTTCCTCCTCAACAAACTGATGAGGAGCTGCTTCTGGCACCACCACCATGTCATCATCAACTTCCTTATCATCAGAACTCTGAAGCTTTTCATGCTCATCTTCTCCGTCAGAGACCAACAGCTCGGTCACCTTAGGCATGAACTCCTCCTGGCTTGATTTGGTCTCAGATGGCACGATGCCGATGTCCTTACACTCGTCGACAGCCTTGCGCACATCTGCATGTTCTGATGGAGGCATATCTGGTTCCTTGGTTTCTTGATCTAGTATGCAATCCATCACAGCATTAGAGAGTGAGATGTGGAGTTACATAGTTTATGTTGGATCATAACCAAAATTGATGCCAAGCAAGATCAGATCTTTACCACCAAGAATCTTGCCGCCATGGCCATGGGCAGTCCTGCTCTCCATGGAGAAACTCCTGTGGTCATCAGGCAGGACCTCCCAGTCCCACACGTCTTGTTTTGCACCCATGGAAACACCTCCTTTGTCCATAGCAAATTAAATCAAAAGCTAGAGGATGTAGAAGTTATATAATAGTCAGTTAGCAAAGAGTATGGCTATGGAAAGTTGTTTTCCAAGCATCAATTTAGTTGCTGGTGTTCAAGGGATTTTTTTTCCTACCTTTCCTCTTTTCCTTATTGCAGGGGAGCAAGGAGCTAGTGGGACACACGTATGGGAACTCCTTGCACCAAGGGAGAAGGCAAAGGAGCTTGTGTGTGGGCTTATCCTTCCTGCTAGGTGACAAGGGTGACAATGGTCCTTGGGGCCTACCACTGGGGACTTCTTCTTTCCCACTCAACTCTTGGCAAAATTCTGCAGCATTCTAGCAAGCTGTTGTGCATTATTCAGAGGCAATCCAGAAGAGGAAAAGCAAACCATGTAAGGTATGATAATAATGGAGAATATCTAAGGCTTGTTGCCACTCAAGCTGCAATTTGGTGATAGATCAACTTTGGAAAGAGTTGCACTCAAGTTGTCTTTGCAGTGTTAATTGTTTATTTATTCTCAAACAAAAGTTGGTTATCCCACATATATAGTATCACTTGCTGAGCATCTAATCTTGCATCAAAATTATTTTCTGAGATTCGTCCGATGAATAGCTCAGAAGAATTGTACTGTTCGTTTAGCGTGTCACCTCTCAGAAAGCTTCCATGTCTATCCTTTTCAATTAAGTAACAGAGAATTTAAGAACATTCTCGAAATGTTAATCGCAACTAGATGCTGTTTTTTTTATAAAAAAAATATGATGATTAATACGGGTCAAATTGATAGAAAACAAGGTGAAGTTTACTGGTTAAACGATAGACAGGTTCAACGTTACGACGCTGCGGTATCGTCAGCGAAGGAGTTCTCAAAAGGAAATAATAAAACATATGAAATTTGGGAAGCAAAGGAACAAGTACACACCAGAGTACGTACCAGGGCAAGAAGGGCCGATATTGAGAGGCAAGATCAGAAGCTTCTGTAGAAAATTACCTAAAAAAGTTGAGATGTAACCCAAGATAGTGATGGGTAATCATGGAGGAGCGAAATCATAAACTGATAAACTCGCGGTTTGAATTGGGATCTCAAGTTATCATCAGAGTTAGAGCTACAATTCAGCACACTCCAATTTAAGAAAAAAGTTTTCAACTTCAACATTGTTTTTATTTTACACACAAGGAAAATCTTCGACGGTATGATAACGGAAGAACAAATCCATCACATGACAACTACTGCTCCACATAGAAATAACTGGCATGAACTGCGTCAAGCTGTAACCTGTAAGCCTGTAAGTAAAAGTAGTTGCACAGCAGTATAAAATTGTAGCCAAGAGCAGTAAATTGCCAGCAATATAGACCTCTGTACACACTGCCCTTGAATTGGGAAGCCAAATTGTTGGACCGAAAAGGCGACTAGAGGGGGTGAATAGGAGCACTGTCTCTTTTTCACCTTAATCGGATTCAACATATTTTTCACTCCAATAGCTATGAGAGCTATGAAAATCAATATACAAGCATAGCGGAAGACTTGTATTGAATCCAATAAAAACCCCGAAGCAAAATAACTAAAAACATCAAAAACACCAAAAACTCAATTCATAAAGAGTTGGGTGGTCAGACCTCTCAGCCTAGCGGTCTGATCTCTCCATGGCGGTCTGATCTCTCCAAGGGGCGGTCTGACCTCTAGCCTGATGAACAGTAAATCAGCCCGAACTCAAAATCACAAATTGGTCTAACATTTGATTCACAACTCCAAACTTCACGAAACTTGAAACATACTTTCTCTAGGATGTCAAGAACCTATTCCAATCAATGATCGTAAAGATCATTGTTAAAGTTCTGACCTTTTTCCGTTTGAGTGAAGATTGCTTCAAAACCGAGTCAAAATCAAAATATGATCCAAAAACTTGCTCGTGGGTAGAAGATGATCCTAGATGCATTCTCACATGTCACAGCAAGCAAGATCCAAGCTAAAAATCAGAGGAAAACTAAAGAATCAAAGAAAGCCTCAAAATCTCAAAAGAGAGAGCAAGAACAAGAAGAGACCCATCTTGATGAATATTGCTTGGATTGATTTGAAATTGATGTTGGTTTACAGCCACTTCATCCAGGAGGACAAAAGCTCAACACTTGAGCACACAATCAATCTAACTCTCTAGAACCCTAACCTCTCCACTTTCCTCTCCCTAAACACAAATTAGGGTTTTTCAATACAAGGGTTGGGAGGTGCACAACCAGCACCCTCCCCTATTTATAGTGGAGGCTAGCTTCTAGAAAAAAAACCCTAATGGGTACCCGCTAAGCCCACACACAAAATGGGTTTTACTCACGCACGCATTTCAAAGCGTTGTTTTCATCTTTTCTTAACCTAAACCACTTCTCCTTGCGCCGTCTTGCGCCGTGGTTTGGCCAAAATCCATCAAGGCGGTATTTAGGTGAAGTTACCATAATACCCCTTCTCGATCCTTCTCCAAAGACCGAGTTCAATCTTCATGAAGCAATCCCATGCTTCGCCACGTGTAGGTTTATCCATGGCTCTCTTCATGTCGGCAAGTCTCTCCCATCCGGCTCCCATCGAAACCACCATGGCACTTGCACCGACCCCCGCGCTGCTTGATACAACTCATCGCACCGAACTTCCCGTTCGGTCATCCTTGTCTATTTTGCGCCATACTTGAGTCTTCTGACTTCACCCAACATCCTCGATCGTTCTGAACCTCAGCTCTCCAAGCCTAGTCCCGATCATCCTCGTCGTTCACCGTCGTTGACCTCCAAGCTTCCTGCACAACAATAGACAAAGAAATCGATTCTGGGAACATGTCCTTCGCAACTTGACCCATGTTAGTCAAAACATGCATCATGTAACACATATGCATTGAAACCCATGAACTTAACCTAACCAACAAACATCGCCGCCAAACTGGCCAGCGAACAAGTCAAAACTGGTCAGATTGCCACCCATGGCCGGTCTGATCGCCACCTGGCCAGTTTGACCGCCCAGCAAAGGGACTTAGCCAAATTTTCTCCATCTGAAACCTCTCTAGAAATTTCAAACGAATAGAACTTTTGACTCAAAGCTCCAAAAATTATGAGACCAAGTGCAGAAGAAACCCCTCTTTTGCCTACACCCTCTATTTTTGGTCCGATCCAAAATTCAACAAAACCTTTATGGCTGGTCAGACCGCCGCCTCCTAGCCGGGCTGACTGCCAGCCTCTAGACCAAAACCCAGGCCGGTCTAACTGCCAGAGATGGCCGGTTAGACCGCCACAAAGGCCGGTCTAACCGCCGCCCTGGCCAGTCTGACCGCCTACTGCCTAACAGAAATTGAACTTCGCCGAAAACGCATGTTTCGATAAACCCTCAATACCATTGCCAATTGTAACATCATCCTAAGATGATGAACATACCCCCATGATATCTACAATCTCCTACTTGATGAACACATTGGCAATTTCCCAAAAATGTAAGTTTGAGGTTTGAAAAATAAAAAAAAGCTCATATTTTTACGCAAAGGCACAATTTGGTCCAAGGAAAAAAGAATGCAATGGAAATGACCAAGTTGGCTTCAGATTAGCATAGGTAAGCGAGATAAGGCAAAAGAAAGTAAGAAAGCTTCAATTTCCAGAGAAGAGTAAAAAATCTCACTAAAGGTCCATATGAAAGAACAATTGTTCAATTTGACCTTTAATCATTATGAGATTCGAAGAATTGCAATACAAGTTTAGAAAAGGCAATAAGATCACAAGAATGCAAATTAGATGCTCCCCATCACTATGATCATCATTTTTCAGAAAATTTCATTTTCTCCCTTTTTCTCCAAATAGGTTCCTTGTTCTGGCGATCTGACCGCCATGCTTGACCGGTCTGACCGGTGGGATCCCGGTCTGACTGCCATGTGTTGGCCGGTCTGATCGGACCTCTGGGTCAATTGACCTGGTCAGCTTTTTCCAAAGTACGTGTTTTTCTGGTTTTGGGACCCTGGTCTGATCGCCATGTGTTGGTCGGTCTGACCAGACCTCCGGGTCGGTGACCCGGTCAACTTTTTCCAAAGAAGGTGTTTTCCTGGAATAACTCTTTGTTCTATTGTGCGGTCTGACCGCCATGTGTTGGCCGATCTGACCGAGTTAGCGCATATTGATCGGCCATTGGTTGGCGGTCAGTTCGGACATGTGTCCAACAGCTAGTTTTATAGCCGTTGGAGCATGGCCGGTCTGACCGGCCATTGGTTGGCGGTCCAACCGGGCTTACTGAATTTCAGCAAATTCTCTTCCAAACAGCTAGTTTTTGTGTGTGGGCTATAAATACCCACCTTGACCGATTGTGGAAGGTGTTGTTGCTTGTGCTATTCATTCCTTTGAGCAAAGAGTAAGCCCTCTCATCTCTTATGTGTATGTGTTGCACTTAGCGAGCTTAGAGAGCAAACCATAAGTGCATGTGTTGCATTAGGTAGTGGATTGTGTATCCATTGAGCCTAAACATTTGATTTGTTCAAGTGAGCGTCTCCGACTTGTTACTCTTGGTGTTTGCCGACACCTAGGCGGCTTATAGGAGTTCTTGCCGGTGATCTTCTACAAGAAGGTTGTGAGAAGACCTAGGCGGTTGTGAGTGGTTTGGTGCTCGCCATCTCCAGAGTGGAGGAAGAGCAACTCCGAGTGGATCGAGGTGTTGGTTCGTGTTGGAGTCAGTCTAAGTGGTTGGACTTACCTCGGAGGTGTTGGCTCAATTGTGGAGCCGGTCCAATTTGGTTGGGCTTACCTCAACATGGATTAGGGGAGACCAGTAAGTCTCCGAACACCACAGTAAAACATCATTGTGTCATTGTGGTTTGTTCTCTTGTGTTTTACTTTGTGCAATTTATATTCCTTGTATTAAATTGCTTACATGTCTTTGTATGATTGCTATCATTATCAATAGTATTATATTATTGGTGCACTTAGTAAAGACTAGTTGATTTAGGCTTTAATTGTGCAAAACCGTATTGTTGTTAGCTTCCGCATTAGAAATCGGTTTTAGCCAAAGAAGTTATTAAAACCGCCTATTCACCCCCTCTCTAGTCGGCTTTCTCGATCTTACAAGTGGTATCAGAGCTTGGTCTCTCATTTATTAGATTTTACCGTCTAGAGAGTAAAGGATGGCGACTATAGAGTTTATGCACCCCGGTAGGGCACCACTCTTTGATGGTTCAAATTATGCTTATTGGAAAATTAGAATGACCATCTATATTAAGGCCATGAGCCCAGACCTATGGAGAATTGTTGATGCCGGTTTTGCTACTCCAATTGATCCACAAACCCCACTCAAAGGGAAGAGCAAAACTTGCAACTCGATGCTCAAGCTTTAAATGCTCTATATAGCGCTTTGAGTGTAGAGGAGTTCAATAGAGTGAGTAATCTTGAAAATGCTTATGATGTTTGGACAACTCTCATGGAAATTCATGAGGGAACCTTCACGGTCAAGGAAGCTAAATTGCATAGGTTGAAGCTCAAATATGAGTCATTTACCATGTTGCCTCATGAGAGTATCAGTGAGATGTATTCTAGAATGAACATAGTAAATGAGTTCAAAGGCCTATCTTGTAATTTAACCGATCTTGATATTATGCTCAAGATGCTTAGGGCTCTCTACCGAACAAATATGAGACCTTGGTGATACTATTCTTCAATTCATCTGAATTGCCAAGGATGACTCCTACCGCTCTTTTGAGCAATCTCATCACAAATGAGATGTACAAGAAGGACAAATATGAGCTCAAGGAGATGGCCTCAACTTCAAGTAAAAGAATTCATGCCTTCAAAGCTAAATATGATTCAAGTGAAGATGAGGATCAAAATGAGGAAGATGATGACACCAAAGAAGATATAGTCACTCTCATGAATAAAATGGAAGAACTTATGAAGAGACGTGACTCACACAAAAATTCAAGCACATCTTCAAATGCAAAGCACCATAAGACTCTAAGGTGCTACAATTGTAAAAAAAGAGGGCACATTGCTTCAAAGTGTCCTTATGGTGAGAAAGATGAAGAAGAGCCAAGAGCCCAAATCATCATCAATAAAGAAGAATGGTGACAAAAGAAGACACTTTGCCGACTTTGCCGGGCTAGCCATAAAGGACGATCCATCAAACCTCTCAAATACAAATGAGGCTCCATCACTATTTGACATGTCTACATACTTCATGGTAAAAGATAATAATGAGGTAAATGAGCCTTCATATGATGATTTGATGGATACGCTAGAGGATCTAAATGAATGTCTTGGGAAAGAGAAAACAAAATTCAAAGTTTTGAAGAAAGAGCATATCTCTCTTTAAAATAATTATTATGAGCTGAAAGAAAAGCATGAGTCTCTCCTTCTCAAGGAGTTCACTAGCTCCAAAGTGGATATAGGCATTACATGTAATTATTAGATGATTTGCCATGTGTCGCTCCTAGCCCTTGCATTTCATCTAATGTTAGCATATCCACCTATTGTGATGATTTGCTAGAATAGATGCTACTACTTCCTCACTGGCCTTTTTCTCCTTGCATTACAACTCGCATGCGCACTATGCCAAGTAGGAGCGTCCCACGAACTGAACACCAAAAAAACCAAAATGACGATAGGGCCGACTCTGAGCAGAAGAGTTGACCCGTCGGCGTCGGTCCAAGCCCTGGGCTCACTCATCCTACCCCAATCTCCGTTGCCGCCACTGTAGAAGCTGGCACCGAGTTGGGGGAAGTGGACTCAGGGGAGGAGGCACTGGCTCCACGAAAGGAGGTGTGGGGGCAGATGGCCCTGCGTCGATGAGGAGGCGATGGGGGAGAAGAGGTCCGGCGATCGCACGAGGGTTGCTGGGATTCATGAGGGGAGCGGTGATGGTTGCGAGAGGGTTGCTGGGATTTGTGGGGGAAGGGACCAGCTATGGGCACAGATACTCTCGAGAGGAGGGGCTGGGGAGAGAACGGATGACTCAACCGGGTGGGACACAGTGGCCCACGCGGCATATGGACGTGGTGGGTGGGGGAGGGGAGGACGGATGATGACCAACTTTAATTTTAAAGTAGTAGAGATATCTTAATTTCCAGATGAAGAACAAGAATATTTGATATTTCCGTTTTTATTTAGCATCAAGGGAACCTTTGATGGCTAGCATAAATATTTGATTACATCAGTCAATATGACGATTAGCCTTCCAACTTACAATATCATTTACAGTAATACACCACTTGACGAGGATATAATACTCCTCATTTAATTATGAGTAAAGTCTATTACCGGTCCTTAAACTTTTTATGCTGTGTCATCCCGGTCCATAGACTTTCAAAGTGTGTCATCCGGTCCCTAAACACTGCTTGGGTCTCAAATTAGTCCTTAAACTTTTATCTTTGTGTCATCCCGGTCCATAGACTTTCAAAGTGTGCTATTATCGTGCCTAAGCAAGAGGGCTATGTTTGAGACCCAAACAGTGTTTAGGGACCGGGATGACACACTTTGAAAGTCTATGGACCGATGACACAAAGATAAAAAGTTTAAGGACCGGTAATGGACTTTACTCTTTAATTATTTATCTGTACTTCATATTATAGATAATAATGACGTCATGATCCTTGAGTATACCCCTTAATATTCATAAGGAAGAAGCTGGTGGTCGTAAGTTCTTCTATGACTACCCCATAGTCGTAAGTCTTTCTCGACTATGTCTTGATCGTAAGCTCTTCTATGATTAGTTTATGGTCGTAAGCTATTCTCGACCACCCCGGTCGTAAGCTCTTCTATGACCAGCCTCTAGTCGATGTGGCTTACATACATGTAGGCCTAATCGATCAGGGAATCTTCGCACCATATTTAAAGATATGGGCAGTAAACTATGCTGTTATTCTCTGGAATAATGGCACGATTTAACTCCCTATCATGGTGATAACTGCCTCGCAACGTGGGAACGTTACTACTCCCATAATAATCTCCAATAACGGCTCCATAATCTAGAACATTAAGGCGCCTTTGAATTTGGAAGAACAAAGAAGACACTCAAGTACTATAAAAGGCAGAATCATCAGAAGGATCAGGAGAGGAAAATCAAGAGCACAAGGCACATCGTTCTAGTCTTTCTCTTGATATTGTAATCCGGCATACTCAATACATACACACAGGAGTAGGGTTGTTATTCTCTTAGGAGAAGGCCCGAACCTGTATAAAAATCCCCGTGTCTCCATCTCTACGTGATTTTGAGCCTAGGGGAACCCCCGAATCAAACAATCTTTACGTAAGTTTGGTTCTAAAACACCGACAGTTGGCGCAGTCCATGGGGATCTTCGAGTCACCAGCTTTCTTTGCTCTTTTCTAACTCTAATGCTCTCATGGCAAGAGAGTGGAAGGAGAAGAACTGGTTTGACTTGGCCGATTACGCAGATCTCGACATGGATGCCAGTTTTGACTACGAGCCGAGTACTGCATCATCCGATGGTGATGTCACCCCCGGAGATCATTCTCCAGGAGACCATACCATCGATGGAGTTGAGGAGGGATCCTTATCCCCCGCAACGATACGTCCAGATGAGGAACCAGCTTTCTCAGAGGGCAAGGGTCCATCCGACCACAACGAGGGCTGTCCTAAGGCAGGCTCAGAGAATGAAGAGGGTTCTCCCTCCAAATGTTCAAGTCCATTTGAGGTAGTCCGACCTGGCATGGCAAGTCTTAGAAGTCATAATTCCGTACCTTCATCAGCATCTGGTGGTCCTCTCTCTTCGGTTAACCCAGCCAAGGATGCGATCAAACACGCTTCTCTTGCGAGTTCAACCATCCCAACGCAGAGCTCACCTACGGACGGAGACGGCTATAACCCGGAATTCTCCTTCTTGGAGGGGTTTACTACAAGTCGCCAGATGGTGTTATTCAACTACTCCTCAAGCGAGGAGGCCTCAAGCGCAAGTGGTGGTCATCAACAGGAGGTCTTCGTCCTTCCCTCAGGTAGCAATAACTCTCCTAGAGGTCGAACTGGGGATGCTACCCGACAATCATACCCTACCACCACTCGTGGAAATGGCAAGGACACCTCCGGCGATGAGCAGAGTCAATACTCTAATGAGCGTGTGGAAAATCCTCGAGATCATCGTACTTCACTGAGGCACTCAAGGATCAGGTATGGACGATTCTGAAACAACCTGATGGAAACGAATTGCAGCTCAGAGAAATTTGCCTAGGTGTGCTCAATACCAGTCAGAAGAAGTTCAAGAACTCCAACATATCAACGATCTGCTCGAGAACCCATCTCGAGAACTCGCCTGAGCGCCTGGCTACGACCTTTTCGCCGAAGAGATCGCACGAAGGCTACGAAGTACAATGAGAAAACTCGAGTGTCCTCACCGACATCATTCTAGAAGTCGTAGCAATACGGCTCCATCAGCTTCTAGTCATTCGAATAACTCACCGTATGGAGATCGCCGCAAGTTGCATCGTTCCCCAAACCGGAAAAGGGTTCCTCGAACGCCTAATGATCAAAAAGCTCCCAAGAGAGGTGATCATTCGCCACTCTGACCCAGAGGTCTGCAACAGTAGGCGAAATACAAGGAGTATTACCCTCGAAGGATCAAGACTTATCATAAGTCAGATTCACCTATTGCCGGGTATCGTCGTGTACGATCGCCTGCCGACATCAACCCCTCTTTCTTGCAAAGAAGGTGTTACGATGTGATTACCGGATGTCGGGCATTCTCGCCTGACCTCCGAGCAGTTCACTGGCCGCCACTGTTTCGACTAGGAAACATAGAGAAGTTTGATGGGTCTTAAAATCCTATCGAGTTTCTTCAAATCTACATGACCGCTGTCCAAGCAGCAGCAGGAGGAGAGTGTGTCATGGTGAATTACCTTCCGACTATGCTTTGAAGGGTCCGCTCGATTGTGGTTGTTAAACCAACCGCTCGAGTCGATCTACTCTTGGCAACACCTCTGCGACCTTCTACTAGCCAATTTCTAGGGCACCAACCATCGCCTCGGGAAGGAGGACGACCTGCACATGATAAGACAAAATGATCATGAGACATTACGCCAATTCATCAGGCGTTTCAGTTAGGTTCGCAATTCAATTCCTGAGGTTTCTGACTCATCTGTTATCAGAGCCTTCAAGCAGGGAGTCCACAGCAGAAGAATCACAGAAGACGTCGCTTTGAATCCTCCAACTACTGTCGTTGAACTCTTCGAGATGGCTTATCGGTATGCGACTGCTGCTGAAGCAGCTGAGTGGACTAAAACTATCGATCGAGACGACAAGCATCCTCAGGAGGCTGGCGAAAGTAGCAAGAAGAAGGACAAAAAGACCAAGAAATCCAAGAACAAGACAAAGGGCCAAAAGCCTCAAGCCAATGGTCTTAAGGAGGTCCTGGCCGTAAACGATAAGGAACCACGAAGTCCAAGCAATACTCCAATCGAGGCAAAGGTAAGCGCCCTGAACGGAAGAATGATAAGTCTAGGTGGTACCCTTTCCATAAAAAGGAAGGACATGACCTTCACAACTGCTGAGTTTTCCAACGAAAACTCAAGGACTACTACAACGGCAAAGGACCACTTCCTACCCTCGAAGTGGTAGGGCAAGCTAGTGGTCGTACACAGTCGGACGACAACGAGGAAGTGCTGTTTCAAGATCCTGAGCACACCATCGAGCACATCTTTGGAGGATCATCGGCATATGAGTCAAAGCGACAGCTTAAGACAGTCGAAAGCGAGGTAAACTCCATTGACTCTCCTCTTATCAATAAGTTACCGAAGTGGTCGGAAGTCACCATCTCTTTTGAGAAGGTTGACTGCCCGATCCCTTCCACTCGACCAGGTCACTTTTCGATCATGGTCGAACCCACCATCAACAACTGTCGAGTAAATCGAGTATTAATTGATGGTAGTAGCTCATTAAACATCCTGTTTACGAGTATCCTGGACGAGATGCAAGTACTCAGGACCAAAGTAAGACCGGTACGATACTCTTTTCATGGTATCGTACCAGGGTCTTCGGCCAAACCCATTGGTCAAGTTTCTCTTCCTTTAACATTTGGTTCACCAAGTAATTTCAGGACGGAGAAGATCTCCATTGATGTGGTCGATTTCGATACGGCATATAGCGCCATACTCGGATGACCAGCTTTGGCAAAATTCTTAATGGCAACTCATTATGGGTATCAATGTCTTAAGATACCAGGTCCCAAAGGAGTAATCGCAATTCACTGTGATAAGAAGATGGCGCATACGTGTGACCGTCGATCCCTCGAGATGGTTGGTCAGATACCAACTCAGGAAGAAAAAGGGCAGCCTTCGACCAAGCAGTCGAAGCCTAAAGCTGCACCTAAGCCGAACAACCAAGTCAGAGAGGTTCTCCTCGATCCGGAGGAGCCCTCGAAGACTGTTCCCATTGGGGATACTTCCGACCCCAAATAGGAAGACGCCCTCATTGCTTTTCTCTAGGCAAACACAGATATCTTCGTGTGGCAAGCATTCGATATGCCCGGAGTCCCCAGGGAAGTGTTCGAGCACAGGCTAGCTCTACGGCCTGACAAAGTACCCGTAAAACAAAAATTACGGAGATTTGCCCCTGATCGACGAGATGCAATAAGGTCAGAATTGGACAAGCTACTTAAAGCGGGCTTTATAAGAAAAGTCAACTACCCAGAGTGGTTGGCCAACTCTGTAATGGTTAGGAAGTCTAACGGCAAGTGGCGAATGTGTGTAGACTTCACTGATCTTAATAAAGCTTGTCCAAAAGATGATTTCTCTTTACCTCGTATCGATCAGTTGGTTGACTCTACTGCTGGTTGTGAAACATTTAGTTTTCTAGATGCATATTCTAGCTACCATCAGATTAATATGTGTCTGGAAGATGAAGAAAAGACCACATTTATTACTCAATTTGGTACATTTTGTTATGTCAAAATGCCATTTGGTCTAAAAAATGCTGGCGCTTCTTTTCAACGCTTGATGCAATCGACTTTTTCATCTCTGCTAGGCCGAAATTTGGAAGCTTATGTTGATGATCTAGTCGTAAAAAGCATCAAACGGCTTGATCATGTTTCAGACTTGCAGGAGACATTCTATAACCTTAGAAAACACCGCCTGAAACTCAATCTTGAGAAGTGTCTATTTGGAGTCTCTTCGGGAAAATTGCTTGGATTCCTGGTCTCTGTACGAGGGATCGAAGCAAACCCCGAAAAGATAAAGAACATCATGCAAATGCGCCCTCCAACCATGAAGAAAGAAGTCCAAAAACTCACAGAGTGTATGGTGGTTTTAAGTCGTTTCATCGCACGACTGGGAGAAAAAGGACTACCTTTCTTCAAACTTCTAAGGAAGCACGAGGGTTTCGAGTGGTCAGAAGTGGCAAATGCTGCCTTTGAGGATATCAAGAGGTATCTTATGAGTGCTCCTGTTTTGGTTTCTTCGAAACCAGAAGAGACACTCTTAATTTATATAGCTGCCATGCCACAGGCAGTGAGCGTAGTACTGGTCGTAGATCGTGAAAACATTCAACGATCATTTTACTACGTAAGTGAAGTTTTGCATGGGCCTAAGGAGCGTTATCCTCAGGTCCAAAAACTTCTCTATTCCCTCCTCATGTCTTCGAGGAAACAGCGACATTATTTTCAGGCGCACAAGATAATTATGCCGTCTGAGTTTCCCTTGGGAGTGATCCTCCATAATAGGGAAGCAGCGGGACGCATGTCTAAATGGTCAGTAAAACTTGGGGAGTTTGTCCTCCATTTCGTGTCACGAACGGCCATTAAATCCCAGATCTTGGTAGACTTTGTCGCCGAATGGATAAATCCTAGACCTGTTCAGGATCCCCAGTACGATTCCCACGACCTGTGGACAATGTACTTTGACGGGTCACTTACTTTAAGTGGCTCGGGGGCTGGAGTAGTCCTAAAATCTCCTAACAGAGAGACCTAAAAGTATGCCATTCAATTAAACTTTCAGGCCACTAACAATGTGGCAGAATATGAAGGTTTGCTAGCTAGCATATGAGCTGCGAAAGCGCTCGCGATTCGACGACTACCCGTGAGAGGAGACTCTCAACTAGTCGTGAATCAAGTCGGAAAAGAGTACCAGTGCTCTAATCCGACTATGTCTCAGTACTTATTGTTGGAGATATGCCCTAGAGGCAATCATAGAGATGATGATATTTCGTTGTATCCATGATTTAATAAATGTTCCTTGAATATTGCCTTTGTGTTGATTAACAAGTATGTGACTTGTTTGTGAAACTCTTTACTTATATGGTTATTCTAAAGTTGTCCCTAGTCGGAGTTCATGTGAGGACACACGTGAATGATGGATTAGCACATGTATCGGTTGATGACCATGTTTCACAGGTCATAGACATAGAGATGTCAAACCAATAATGTGGACACATGTTTGGAACATGGGGTTGGACCGACCCAACATGAGATATAACAATTATACTTATGGTTCTCTCTACACAATGTGTACGCCTTGTCCTTAGACCTGAGATTGTCGCATGTACTTGAGATGTGAATCGACCTACTTAGGGGTTATCAAATGCTACTCCGTAACTGGGTAGTTATAATGGTAGCTTTCGGGTTTGTCATGAAGCATGCTACGAGGCATGGTCAGTCGAGATGGGATTGCCCTCTCTACGAGAGAGATATCTCTAGGCCCTCGGTGATCGGATCCGAAATGCATGGCCATGCTACTTAAGGTTAAGAGTTAACCTAGTAAGGGATTCCGGATCACAGATCGAGATAGAGTGGTCACTTGGAGCTCGTAGAATATCGTGAGGCAAAGGGATTGGCATGTACATAACGTTGTGATGGTTCGTCCGATATGATCTTTGTGTACATTTAGGAGTTGGCACGTCTTGCTAGAGGCCGCTACCAACTATTGACCAAGTATGTATAGTCGCGTCATGTCTAAACATCGTGAACCTATAGGGTCACACACTTAAGTTGAAGCCTAATTCGGATTGGATCCGAATTAGGCTGAAGCATTGAGTCCTAATGGGCCTCTATTAGTAGAAGCCCATTGTAAGGACGCCTATAAAAGGAGGGCAAGGCGCCTGTGATGGGTGATGAGTTTTTCGTGACATCCTCAAACCTGGCCGCCACCCTCCCACGCCTAGTCGCTCGCCGCGGATCTAGTAGTCCGGCGTCGTCGCTTCCTCCCGTGCGTGTGGATACCTTTGAGGCGCCAGCATCAGAAGCGTTTGGACTAACCGCAAGAGAGGAGCTGTACATGGGACGCCGCGACGAGGACGAGGAAGTAGTACGACTACTCGCCTCGACGTCTTTGCATCAACTTAGTACGACTACTCGCTCGACGTGCTACATCAATTTCCGCACCTGCGCGTCTAGTGGTAAGACCGTGATCTATAACTGCAGTGATCTTGGTTTACGGGTAGAATTTTTATTAATTTACGCTAGTGTAGCCTACCCGTAGCCCTTCACTTATCGGAGGTTCGAAAGCTTGAAAAGCATTTTTTTGGTTTTGAGGTATAATTCATCCATCGAAAGGATAATTTCCTCGCAGACTAGCTTGCTCGAATAGCTTCTTCCCGATCACAAGTACCAAAAGGAGTCTTCGTGGAGCAACTCCAGAAGCCATCTCTGGTGGAAACACCAGAGACACCTCCTATTGAGGCAACCTCTCTAGAATACGAAGATACCTGGATGCATCCCATCTATGAGTATCTTCAGACGGGTTTCGTACCTGTTGATGATCTCGAGGCGGTTCGTTTATCCCGAAAGGCCAAAATGTATACTTTGGTCGAAGGAGTTCTCTACAAACGAGGCACTCAAGGGGTACTCTTGCGATGCATATCGTAGAAAGAAGGACTAAACCTCCTTCACGACATACACAGGGGCATCTGTGGAACTCATGATTCCTACAGAACGCTGGTCGGAAAAGCCTTTCAACAAGGATTTTACTGACCAACAGCTCTCTACGATGCCAAAGAGCTGGTTAAAAAATGTGTACAATACCAGTTTCATCAGGCAAATACACCAACCGGCTCAGGCATTGCAAACAATTCCTCTATCTTGGCCTTTTGCAACTTGGGGACTCGATATCTTAGAACCGTTCCCAAAAGCTCCAGGTGGCTTCGAGTTCCTTTTTGTGGCTATTGGTACGTTCACAAAATAGATCGAAGCGGAACCTGTGACTGGGATAACAACGGAAGCCGCAAAATGGTTCATGATGAGAAGTGTGATTACTCGGTTTGGAGTCCCAAGTCGAATAATCACAGATAATGGTAAACAATTTTCGAGTGCAAAATTCTAAAAATTTTACGACGAGTTAGGTACCAAGCTATGTTACGCCTTTGTTACCCATCCCCAGAGCAATGGAGCAGTCGAACGAGCAAATTGCCAAATAATGCAGGGAATTAAAACTCGAGTCTTCGACTAGCTTGTTAAGCGTTCGGGGGTTTGGGTACAAGAATTACCCTCAAGATTATGGGCGGTTAGACGATCGCTAGTCGAAGCCACTGTGAAACACCTTTTTCCTAGTTTTGATCTTTGAAGCCATGCTTCCTCTAGAACTAAAGATCAGGTCAACAAGAGTCGAGAGTTTCAACAACTCAACCCAAGAACAACTTCGAGCGGATGACATTAACCTGCTCGAAGAGAAGAGGAATCAAGCCTTAATCCATTCAGCAGTTTACCAGCAAGCCCTGTGCAAATACTACGATCGTAAGGTCCAACCTCGCAGCCTTGCTGTAAGTGACTTGGTATTGAGGAAAATTCAATCCCAGTCTAATCAGAACAAACTTTCCCCCAAGTGAGAAGGTCCTTACACAGTGGTCAAAGTCTTGCGGCCCCGAGTACCTCCACATCGGATGAGCCCTCTTCTTCAGAGAGCTGATGCGGCGCGTGATGAAATCCTTCACCACGTGCTATCCAGTAAGCCTCTCTTCCTTCAAGTCTACAATGGCTTGAATAAAGGGGGCGATTCAGCCAAAATCCTTGGGAGTCGAATCCCAAGCAGAGGTCTTCTCGGTCGGCTTTCCAACGAAAGAGAGGCTATCTTCATTGGTTATCTCCCAATTGAACCACCTCTTCTTCCATCCCGGGTACAACGACCGGGTGAACATCTGAATGTACTCCCTCGACTTCCTGTCGTGGAGCTTCAGACTACAGCTACCGGCGAGTCCATTCAGACGAGTCATTCCATAATAGTACTGAAACAACTGCAAGTCAGACGGAATCCCTAGGTAGACCTCACACAAGTACACGAACATGCCCAACATCATGATGGAATTGGGAACAAGGTTCACCATCTCCACACTGAAGTGTTCGAGTACAAGGGTGAGGAAAGGGTGAGCAGGCAATCGAAGGCCACACTCACAGAACGCCTGGAAGACAGGGATCTGTCCAATCTCCCCCGACGGCCAATGCTGCCCAGCAACTTCAATCCACTTCACAAACGGGCTCTTTGGAATCTTCTTGGCGGTGACCAAAGCCTTGATCTTGGTTGCATCCATCTCCGATTCGGCCCATTGGGAAGCAGCTTCGGCCATCTCTCTCAAGGATCGGAGATTTGGATTTGGGAAGATTTCAGGAGAGCGTCGATTTGGTCGAAGGCGGAGAGCACAAGAACTTGAAGAACAGCAGGAGCGATTTGGGGAAAAGTAAAAAAACCTAAGTCTTACCCCTGGTAAGTATTTATAATTACACACTTGAGTTAAAGACGTGGCGACCCAACGGTTGCCACCACTTCAAGAACTGCTCCAACAGACAGGTCTATGAGAGTCGATTTAGATTCTTAAATTTGCCTCTCGAGAAAACCGAGCCTGTCTTCACACCTCAAGCGAAATTACCTTCTTGACCAAGTTTACTTCTGGTCAAAAGTAACAACAATCGGAAAGAATTTGCTTCCGACTACAGTACTGCGACTACTATGTGATCGTAGGATCTCCTACGACCACCTTGTAAGTCACAAGACACTCTACAATCTTCTTGATCAAGTCAATTTCTGGTCAAATGAAACACTAGTCGAAGAGTTTTTCCTTCGACCACCTCTTTACAACCATCTACTGGTCGTAAGATCACCTACTGCTCCTTTCCCAAGTAAGTTATTTTGACTTGAAGTGGGGGGCTACTTGACGAGTGTCGACAATCGAATCGCCGATCTTACGAAAATGAAAAGAGGAAAATAACGTGGAGTATCCTGGGAGAGAATGGGGTTTGCTCTTTATTAATATGAACTGGAATTACAAGACCTGACTAAGGAATATCTCTAATTACACCAAATGTATTGAATGCTAGGCAAAGTAATCAGGCTTAAAGACTGATTTCCTTGCTACTGCTTTGGCTTCTGTGTTGCCTTGCTCTGTTTGTCTTCTGTTGTCTCCTCGTCTTCTGCGTTCCACCATTAAATAACTCCCGAAGAGGCGGCAGTTACTCCTGGAGAAGGCGTCCCTGGTGAAACGTTACGACTGGTCGGAGGTTTAAGGCAGTTAACAAGGTGTTAACTACCTTGCGGTTAAGTGCTTGTGAAAAGCTTAACCGTAGGGTGGTTTATTGTCAGTGTCTTGTATATCATCGCATGGTATGGAACATTCAGCACGTGTTCTATTCATCATACGGTAAGAAATGCCAGTTCATAGCTTTTCCGAGCAGCTACCTGGTCGAAGCCTAGTCCGACCAGGGTACCCATCGTGTAACCTCTGGAATCTTCACGACCAGTGAGGTTGTTAGCCTTAGGGGTTACGACCATGAAGACGTATGGTCTTTTATGTATTAAATTAATACATAGAGGTTTTAATCCTCGTCAGCTAGCCCCCCGAACTTTAAATGAACAGGTCGTGTGAACACCTTCTTCAGATGAAGTTGTATCGGGCAGACCCCTATTTAATGCTGTGACATTCGAGGTAGTCTGTGTTCATTTTAAAGTTGAGAACTTGCCTTGGGAACCGAAGAGTTCCTCTGTCCGTTGGGCGAAAAAGAAGCTTTTTGTCGTTTAGACTTTTGTGGGTAACCTCCGATCGTAATTTAAAGATCTGAGGCTAAAAAATCCCGATCGCTAGACCTTTTGAGTTTTTATGCTTCCATATCCCCTTTCTGATCTCCTTTGCCGAGAAAAAAATCTTTTAGTCCTCTTTTCTTGTTCTTCCAACCACAAAACCTCCTACGACCACTACTCATCCTTGAGGATTTTCATCATGTCGGAGCAAATTACGAAGTGGTTGCCTTCGGAATTGAGCAAGAAAAAGCTTGAGGCGTTGGAGAAGGTTGGGATGCTCCCGGACAAGAATTTGATCAGATGGAGACTAGCGATTGGAGAGCACTTTCCGAGTCGTGATGACGGGGAAATCCCTGTTTTCCTCGCCTACATCGAATGCGGGTTGAGGTTGCCAGTACACAAATTCCTTCTCCGTGTTCTTGAGTACTACGGGGTGGAATTGGTGAATTTGGCTCCAAATTCCATTGCCAATATCAGCATCTTCACATATTTGTGTGAAGCATACACAGGAGTGCCTCCAGTTTGAGGCTCTTGAATATTTCTACCGAATGGTGATGGGGAGAACCACGGAGACTCCCGGAGAATGTACATTGCGCCTTCACGACGGGAAGGCCGATGAATACATTCATATGTACTCAAAATCCTCATGGTCGTCATGGAAGAAGAACTGGTTCTACATGACGGTTACGAAGGATGATGGCCTCTACTTCACCGGGATGAGAGCGAATGAAAATCTCAAGTGGAGGAAGATCGTGGAGAAGACAGGAGTGGTCGGACGATGGGTGGATGCCATCTATGACCTGCGAGTCAAGGGCTTGACCTCTTGGCATGTGGTGAGGGACTTCACCAAGCGCCAGATGCTTGCACCAAGCTTGGACTCATTCCCGATTTGGTCCATTGGTCGTGATGAAGCTATCTCCGGAGGTGGTAAGTCTTCGAGAGAAACTCCGACCAGTATTTTTTTATTTGATTATGGTACTACCTTAAAATCCGCCATTATTTCTTTTGCTTTTTAAAGCCCTTTCTCCTGAGGAAATCAGAGAGCGGATTAGGCTGATCTACTTTGGGGAGCCTGGTGAGAAGGCCGAATTCCCCGAGATCTTGGCCATAGTTCCTGCTGAAGAGAAACTATCAAGGCTTAAGGTAAATAATCAAAAAACTTCTTTTATTATGTATACATAATCTCCGATCAGATTTTTGATCATGTTCTATTTCTCGCATTTGGTGGGATTACTGAATTACTCAGGGTGAGGGTCAACATCCCACCGTGGTTCCGACCGATTCGTGCCCTGATGCACTGGAAGAAGATGAATCTCCCGAGGTAATAGAACATTTCAGATGAATATATATGTAATTTAGATAAAAGATTTCATCACCTAACCGAGTTCGTTTATTGGTTCAGTGGAGAAATTTGAAGGCCGCAGATCTTGCGACTACGGAGGTAAACCCCAGACCGATGATTTAATCGCATATGCTTGTTACTAAAACAACTAGTCTGGAGGTTGGTGAAACCACTCCGCCCGACTAGATGGTCAAAGACGTAATCCTCGACGAGCTGGTCGAGGGCATCGCTTCCGACATGTTGTTGGATGATGCAACGGGTCTAACCAACTCTGCCGGTTTGGAACCGGCAAAAGCAGGAGAAAAGAAAAGGAAGGGTGACGACACAGAGTTTACCCTTCCGCGATTCAAAGTCAAATCTCGAAAACTAACCAGGTATGTAAAAATGAAAAATGGTCGTATAAGCGCATACCTCTAATGATTTCTTGATGATTTGATTTTGAACTTCCCTTCTTTGCTTTATGTGGGTCTTACGGTGTTCCGGTTGTTTCCGACTGGACTCCTCCCGAGACCGAGCATTCGTGGAGATCCCGACCGAGTGCTTCCTAAGATAGAGCTCTGAGGAAAAAGTGGTCAAGAAGCCCCCGAAGCGGTGTCAAGTCCAACGGTCGAGTTGGATCGATTAGTAGTTCTAACTCATTCTGGAGGTAGATGCCCTAAAGGCCCTCAACGAGGTTCCAACCAAGTGTTGGTAATCCTTCTCAACCCGACAAATTCCTTTTCACCCCGATTTATCGAGGATAAGGAGCTTGATGAGGCATGGGGAAAAATATCATATCATCAAATCAAAATGCATCCTGATTCAATATTTGGCGGTTATAATGATTTGGCGATCCGGGTAAGTATCTACGATCAGTTTCATAGTCTCTCTTAAAAATCTTTTATAGAGAACTTTTTAAAGAGGAAATGCTATTTGAGCAAAGATATGGTCGAGAATTTTGTCATGGTCTGAGGATGACCCAATGGATTAAAGATTTGGAGCAGAAACACTCCGAATTGGAAAGTAAGAACTTTCCACTTAACCTTTTTCTTTCTTCAATGCTTTGCCCTTCGCTAATTATTCTCTCTTATCGTATTTGATAGATTTAGAGAAATAAAAGAAGAGATCTGGTGAGAAAGCCAAGACACAGCTGCTTGAAGAAGAGATTAAAGCTAAGGACCGGTCAATCGCCGAAGCGAGGACCAGCAATGAAACACTTAACAAAAGAATCGAAGGTAATATGTCGTAAACTTGACTTATTATTTTCCTTCAATTATGTTTGTGTTTATCAATCGTTTTACTCTTGCAGAGCAAACGAAAATGCTGGACAGAACAGAAAAGACTCTGAAATTTGAGCAAGATAAAGAGACAGCTCTTGTTCAAAGTATGGATGAAAAGATTCTATTTTTGAACAAGATGATCTTTGATATGGGATCAGGATCAAGCCTACCTACTTTAAGAGATCCAGTAGAGAAAATGAACTATTTGGGTCAACTTCTAGAGGATCTTAAAAATCTGGTCAAGACTACTCGGAAGAACTATGCCCAGGCCATGAAAGCAGGCGTTGCTAGTAGAGTTAGTTTTGCTTTGGCAAAACTAAAGGCTTCCGACCCCTCCATTAATCTCCAAGCTGTTGAAGATGACTTCAACTGCCTACCTGACGAGGCGACCAAATTCATGGAAGAACTCAGGCCACTCGGAGACAAAGTTGTAGGGGAGATGGAGGTCGGATCTCCATCAAGCAGTAATTAGTCTGGAAATATTTCTAGAGTAGGCCCCTGCAAATGTAAGTATATTGAAAAATAATGTATAAAACATACCTTTTATGTCATCAACAATGCTTTTGTTTATTCCGTTTGACTTTTAAAATTCTCGTATACCTCCTAGCCCCGACTGTTTTATAGTAGAAGAACTTTACTATACAAGCAGGTAGCCAAGAAAGAGAATGAAAGTTGAAACCATTGTTTTGAAGGTATGTGCCGATATGAAGACAAAACTGATCGTAGCAATACTAGGAAATCACTGTGGTCGGAACCAGCTTATGATTTCGTCTAGTTATAGATCCTTGTTTGTCATGATCGAAATACCAATCAAAAGTTGTGCATGGTTGGAAAAAAGACTTGTTGTATTGACATAAGAAGAAATGCAAGAATGTATGCAATTGAAGAGAAGTGATCGTATTTATATATACGACCTAAAACTGGTCGAAAAAAACTGATAAGAATAGAAGATATAGAAAAACATTTCGCAAAACGTGTTCAAGCTCAAGTCCGACTGGCAGCGAGGATCATAAGAAAAGAACCGTCGCTAGGAAGCTCCTTCCAGTGGGCAGGACCACGTGCGAAAAAGGAGAGACTTCAACTAGGAGGTTTTCCGTGTCCCGACTAGTAGCCAAACGAGAGTAGAACAGAATGTTGAAATGAAGAAATATAGTCTTCATGATCTTAATAGCATAATGAACTATACATTGTTGTTTGTGTTATGCTCTATTTACTCATATGGCCGCGCGTGGAATCATTCATGGAATGATCACGACTAGGACCTATCTGACGATGACACCGATGTCGTTGCCAAAGAGTAACAAAGATCCCGATAAAGGATATCGGAGAAAAATTGTCTTCTCGGCCATTTTAAACAACAATAATAGATGACGAGGATATAGGCATAGATATATAAAACGTATCACTTGTAGAAAACAAAAGAATGCATATACTAAATCAAGAATTGAAATAAAGTACAAAATAATTAGACATAAAACTTACGAATTGATCAATGTTCCAAGAATTTGACAAAATTTGCCCGTCGACATGGCGAGTCTAACGAGAACACAGTGGGGTGACTTGACCACGGTGTAAGACCTTCCCACTTGGGAGAAAGCTTGTTGCGATTAGCCTGATTCTCATTTTTACTCGCGAACGGATCACCTCTGACAAGGCTGCGAGGTTGCACCTACGACTATGGTACCTTCGCATAGCTTGTTGATATCTTCTTGATCGTTACAAGGGCTTGATTTCGTCCTTCTTCAAGAAATTGATGTCGTCGAAGTCGTCGCTCATTACGATCATTTTCATTAAAACGATTAGTTCGACGAGCCAATTTTGAGTTCGGAGGAAGCATGGCTTCAAAGCACCATAAACCAAAAAGAATGGCGTTTCACCGGTCGCAGACGATCGGTCGTGGGTTCGAACGACCCATAAT